>CM044957.1:3545167-3672399 GCA_024516035.1 Bactericera cockerelli
TTGTATCTTCCCTATCCCATAGTATGCCTCCCCTATGACGGGCAAAAACTGACTCTTTCCATTTAGGTGCTGTATCAACACAAGTCGAGTGTACCATAAGGTATTCCATACAAACAACCGTAACCAAATTTTGAATACAACATATTGTTGGCTCTAGAGATCAAACCCAGGCCTTCCCATGTGGCAAGCAAGTATCTTAACATGGAGCTAATTGTGCACTTTTTCTTGCTGTCCATTGCCTGTTAATGGATGTATGTTATGTGGCCAGGTCAAGGGACTAATCATCATAAATCAAGATTACAAAGAGAATCCAAGCTTGAGGAATGGTCCCTGGCTTATCTTTCTTATAATCTTGTTTTATAACTAGGTTTTAATCCTATTTTATAGTATAGTAGTGCTTTATTTACACTGTTTGCTCAAGACATGTAGTCCGATTAAGCTAACAGTTTAATATAGCACCTGTTTATTGATTATATATTTTTAAAATATATAAAGGTGACTATGGTTACCTGCTTGACTGAGTTCCTTACACTATGAACTTTCAACAGCCGGCTCAGTAAACTACTGTTCACAATAAATAGCCCAGACAAGAGCAACCTGTGAGGGTCCTGTCAAAGTTCTTGAGTGCCAAACTCAGTGGCAATTCAAAGCAGAAAGCGTCGCCCGAGAGCCTTTAGGGTAGAAAGTGAGTAGAAGGATCCTGCTTAAAACTTTGGATTACCTGTATATTATCTCATTAATTTATTATTTAATTAAATGAATAATCTGCAAGTTCAAAGTTTTCGAATTTCAAATTTAAAACAAATAGAAACAGAAAAGTGAAGTTTTAAATTTCAACACACCGAAATCTACAATATATCACGCAAATCCAACGTAACATCATTGAAAGAGATTAAAACTGAAGGAGAAACAATAGTACAGTGAAGTTAGCAGCGCCACTTTTGTAAATGAGGGTTTGCCGGTTTCCTATTTTTTTCAATTTTTTTGTTAATAATAGCCAGCTCTATCAATAAGAGGTTCATTAAATCCAGCACATAATACTTCTTCTCGTATCACTGTTTGTCTCTGGAGTCTGGAACAACAACATGGCCTCCCTATTCAGGGGTTAGGTATTGGGTTGACACACCAACCTAATCCTGTAATAAAGTATCTTTTCAAGAAACATCAACAGTGCAAGCCTCAATAATGAAGTCACAAGGAATGGCTGTCAAATCTATGCACAATATAAGATTAACTGGTTTTTGGAGTCAAACGGGCCCCCGCTGCCCGTTTGACATTAGATTAGAAGAAGTTTGCAGATAATTCCGAGAAACTGTAGAAAAAAAGGCAGAAAAGTAGGTTTAGGTAATTTATAACATAACATTTAAAAATAGTAAATGGCGTCCATTTTTTCTTCTGCTGGTAGTTATAAGCTGCCATTATAATTGAGGATCTGGGTGGAAAAACGCTATTATTTTTTTGCTATCTGTTACCATTGAGTCACCAGTGAAATTTGACTTCTTTTCGGGTGATTAGGAAAGTCGTGTGATGTCACACCAGATTTTTATTACTTATTATATTATTATTAAATTCTTTATAAGATACAAAAAGACATTATGTACAGTACAAATAATTATTACAAAAATTAAAAATGGAAACAACAAAAACAATAAAAAGGGAAAATAATAGATAAATATAAACAGTTATACACACATAATATATTATGTCCTGACTAAAGGGTGGTCTTTTTGCTCTTTCGGGGTGTCACACTATTAGTGTCTCTTTCCAGAAATATTCTAGGGAAATAAAAGGGGGCTGCCTTGCGTACACCCTGAACAGTGAACACTTGTCACTATCTTTCTCTCCTTTCTGAAACAGTCCCCATTACTCCCCGACACAACTATTCGTCGGAAGCTTCAAATTCTCCGCGCCAGAGCGCGCTGTCTGTTTCAACTCCCTGGTTGGAAAAGAGCTGAGGAAAAAAAAGGTTAATTTTTTCAGCGAAAGCGGAAAACTGCTTTCTCCTGCTTGTGAGATCTAATAATAAATTTCCCTTTGCCACGACACGAAGCGTTTATTCCCTGGAGGAAGGAGAGGGAAATATTCTTATATCTTTTCCTTTCTTTGCTTCCTCATTGAAGACAGTGACAATTTTTGAGAAGCTTTGTGAAGCTATTCTGTGCTTCCTCATTGAAGACAGTGACAATTCTCAAGAAGCTTTGTGAAGATATTCTTTGGTTCTTTATTGAAGACAGTGACAATTCTCAAGAAACTTTGTGGAGACATTCTTTGCTTCCTTATTGAAGACAGTGACAATTCTTGAGAAGCTTTGTGAATATATGAAGACGGTGTCAATCCTTGAGAGGGGTTGAGAAGTATTCTTTGCTTCCTCATTGAAGACAGTGACAATGCTCGAGAAGCTTTGTGAAGACATTCTTTGCTTCCTCATTGAAGACAGAGACAATTCTCGAGAAGCTTTATAAATATGAAGACAGTGTCAATTCTTGAGAGGTTTTGAGGAGATATTCTTTACTTCCTCATTGAAGACAGTGACAATTCTCGAGAAGCTTTGTGAAGTTCTCGAAAAGCTTTGTAGATATTCTTTGCTTCCTCAAAAGAAACACTTCTCAGGTAGCCAAGGAATTAAAATTTGTAGGCCAGACTCCGTGGTGTAACAGTCTACACATAGTTCAGAGATCCTGAGTTCGATTAATCGTATGGTTGTCTAACAAATGAAAAAAAAAAAAAAAAAAAAAAAAAAAATCGGGTATTTAGAACCCGCAACCTCTGGCTCAACTGTTTGTCTCTTCACCACAAAGGTCAGTAGATAAGTAAGAAGTAAAACTATAAAAAACATGTTATAAGTAAATAAGTCGAATTTATATATTTATAGTCTATACTCTATGTATAGTCTCTACTTTATGTATATTCTATAGAATCTATACAGTCGGACACACACGAATACAGAGGAATGTCGTTTAAAAATTGATACATTCAATGATATCTATAATGTCCTATAACCTGAAGAGTGGGGGAATTAAGTGGAACCTACATACATATTTATGTAGGTGTAATGTGTATGATAAAGAGCCACAAAGAGAGAGAGAGAGAGATATACATATATATAGGGAGAGGATAAGAAACACAAGGGTAGAACTAAAAAGAGAGAGGTGGAAAAATAGAAATGGGAGAGAAAGAGAGAAAGAGAGAGAGAGAGAGAGGAGAGAGAGAGATACATATAGAGAGAGAAGATAGGAGAGAGAAGGGTAGAAATAGAAAGAGAGAGGTAGAAAAACAAAGATAGAGAGAGAGAGAGAGAGAGAGAGAGAGAGGAGAATGGATAGGGCGAGAGAGATTGAGGGAGAGAAAGGAAGGAGGAAGACAAGGGATCTACAGGAGGGAGGAGAGATTTTATGTCCACCCTTTACCTTATCCAAGTCGCTTTACCTTTCTGTTGCGTCATAATCGTCCTCCCCTCTCTCCCTCCATCCTGTCTTCCTCACCCTGCCTCCTCCCATATCTCCCTCCTCCCCACCTCTCTCCTATATCCATCCCCTCTTTCCACAATCCCTCCCCTTACCTCCCATATCTCCCTCACATGTCCCTCCTCCCCACCTCTCTCCTATATCCATCCCCTCTTTCCACACTTCCTCCCCTTACCTCCCATATGTCCCTCACATGTCCCTCCTCCCCACCTCTCTCCTATATCCATCCCCTCTTTCCACACTCCCTCCCCTTACCTCCCATATCTCCCTCACATGTCCCTCCCTACCTCTCTCCTAATACATCCCCTCTTTCCAC
Organism: Bactericera cockerelli; assembly: GCA_024516035.1. Classification (NCBI taxonomy): domain Eukaryota; kingdom Metazoa; phylum Arthropoda; class Insecta; order Hemiptera; family Triozidae; genus Bactericera; species Bactericera cockerelli. Next base: position 3,548,948 of record CM044957.1, read on the forward strand.
ACTCCCTCCCCATACCTCCCATATCTCCCTCACATGTGCTCTCTCCACATACCTCCCATATACATCCCCCCCCTTCTCCCCTCTCTCCATTCCCCTCCTCCCCCTAAAACTTCCCCCCCTATACCTCCCCATTTCATCGCAACACATCCGATGAAAGCTCATTCGGGGATGCAGGCTGGACATAATACTGTCATAGCGTCGACAATTTCCACCCAAAAGTACAAACTAGAACTTCATAAGCATCAGAGGAGATTCGAAGGTAAAGAGCTTAATCTCTTCATTAAGTTACCCTTATCTAATCTCTTCTAGACTACCAAGAGCTTGGATTTCAAATTGTATTAGAACCTACTTGATTTTCTTTCCAAAAGTTTTTATTTATTTTTTTATGCATACAAATTGCACACGCAATAATACTACGAGTATATATTGCATTTACCTGTATGATCGGGTATACCCACAATATTATGTTAAAATATACATACTTAAATATTACATAATACAGTATGTAAATAGATTAAAATTAAGATTAAAAAAACGCTTGCATACGAGTCTGCAACCATTTCGACATTTTCATCTTTACAATTCAAGGTCCAAAACCCAACTGACCAAATTTCGTATTGTGCGCATGACACACACTTTCCCTCTTCTCTTAGGGTTGCAATATCGAAACGAAAATATCGATATTAGGTATATCGATAATATCGAAACCATAATATCGATATCCGATATTAGAAGACTTCTCTCCCTTTACAATTCGATATTTCGTTACATAATATCGTTACATAATATCGTTACATAATTTCGTTACATAATTTCGTCACATAATTTTGGTTATGTGCCAGAGCAAAGACATGAAAATGTCAAAAGTGATGAATCGTCCTGTCATTTTATTTGCAGGGATGAAATAGGGAGAGAAAGAAAGAAAACCATGTGCCCGTGTGGCTCTCGGCTAAGAATAAGACCCTGAAGTGTTTTCCCTGTAGTTAAATGCTACTAACAGGAATATCTCTCAGAAGCTGATATCTTTATGACAAAGATATCTTTATGAGACTCTCAGGAGCTGCAAAGAAGCGGTTCAAATGGCTGCTCAAACAAAGCCTTAATCCACAAGAGGCCGGGCACGTGGAGCCACTTCCCAGTAAAGACCAAAATGTAACCTCGTTCAGAAGAAACCACTTCAGAGCATTAGGGCGAGAAAGCCTTACGCCACATAATGGATGTGACTACTGCCCGTAGTCCAGAGTTCAACTTGGGGCAGACTTTTCGACGAAAATTCTGTTCCATCCAAACACGTGAGGCTGGCATTTCCGGCCCTACCTAGGCTGGGTGTGGTTAATGTGGGTAGCTGGTACGATTCCCAGCGAATTGAGGGTAAAACCCCCAAATAGAATCAACTGGTCACAATAGAACTAATTAGGTCGCAGTGTGAATTGTAAGGGTTTCACTGAATACCCTGCAACCAGGTAAGATAATAATAATAATAAAATCAGGTAGAGAAGCTAACGGAGCAGAACAGGCAGAAGATGCCAACAACCTCAACCATACTCTCTTGTAGAGCGGAGGGTACAGAGGTGGCATCCGAAACCCAACTGCTTCTTGAAGCTTTATAAACGCCCTGATGTCTGTGAAAGTTGGAATATTTCTGAAGAAATTCTCGAACGTGTGTGCAGGCCCTAGGCAGGCGAAAATGTTCGTTACTCACTGGCCCAAAACAGGACAGGTGAGGGAATGGCCCGTATTTCCTGGTGTGAGATGACATTCATAGATCTAAAAGCTTAAAAGATTTTTTTTCTCAACATTAGGAATTTAGGTATTTTCTTACAGGTAAATTATGTAAAAAAAATTGACAAAAAATATGGAGTATTTTACAAAATATTCCATTACGATTATTTCCTCTGCATCCGCTCTTGCGATGGTCGGAATATTCTACTCAAACTAACTCTACCTCTCTATAGTTATCTGTCTCTCCCTCTCTACCCCATTCTATCTCTCTCTTTTTCTCTCCCTCTCTGCCCCCATCTATATGTCATTCTATCTCTCTCCCTCTCCCGATTTTATATCTTTATTCCTCTCAATCGTAAACTGCTCTCTACTCTTCCTCCTAATCACTCATTTTCTCTCTTTCTTACGATAACTTTCTCATTGACATTCTCTCTCCCTGTCAAATTTTTTCTCTCTCTCTCTTTCCTTTTCTATCACTAAGTGCTTCTCTCCCATGCCATTTCTCTCTCTCCCTCCCTTTCTCTATCTCTCCCTCCCTTTCTGTCTCTCTTTCCATCACTAATCCCTTCACTTCCTCTCCATTTCTTACTCTCTCTCCATTTCTTACTCTCTCTCTCTTTTTCTCTCTCTCTCGTTCTCTCTCTAACCATCTTTCTCCCTTGCTCTCTCTTTCTCCCTCTCTATCTCTTTCTCTTTCTCGTTCTCTCTCTCTTTCTCTTTCTCCCTCGCTCTCTTTCTCCCTTGCTCTCTCTCCCCAACATCAATTCTTGCTCCTGCTTTCTTTCTGAATTACTTTTATGTATTCCTTTCTCTCTCTCCCCCTCTCCCCCTCTCTCTCTCTCAACTCTCTCCTTTCCTTTTTCTCCCTTTGTCTCTCGATTGCTTTTCTTTATCATCAAATCCATTTATAGGATTCCTTCTATCTACGTTTTCTTCGGAAGTAATAAATGTATAGTACAGTGTTGTCGAACAGATCATAGTTAGTGGCCCTAAAATCACCACATCAAGGGCAATTTTCTCACTGTCAGGGCTCTTGTACAGTGTTGCTAGACTGATATAAGAGGCCCTAGAATCCAAATATAATATATGAAAGGATATTGACAGAGAGCTTTATGTGTGAAATTGTAATTGTCTTTCTAAAGATATAAAATTAATTTGGTTTACTTCTATGGTTTTGTTTTAATTTGGTCTCAAGGTCACTTTCAACTGCAGGGTCATATCACAATGGGGGTTTTTTCACGCCCATTTTACACCCTGCAAGGGCCCTAGGCACAACGAAGAGTAGTGGCCCTTTTGTGTGGCGGAGCGCCGGGCGCGGCTGTGATTTGGGTCAAATGTCGGCTTTCAGCAATGGCGCGATAAATGATGTATATGTTAGCGGCAATGTTGATTCTTCAGGCAAAGTTGACTGTGCCTAGGCAGAGTCAACTATGTCTGCTCGTTTTAGGCAAAGTTGATTAAAAATGAAAAATCACATTTTTTATTCAACAAAGACTAGTCATAGTTGAATATGCCTAGGCAAAGTCAACTATGCCTGGCATAAGTTAGGCAAAGTTGATCTAAAATTAAAAATGATAATCTTAATCTACATTGACTAGTCATAGTTAACTATGTCTACAATTAATGTGTCAAAGTTGATTTACCTAGAACCAAAATAATAACAATAATATGCAAAAGTGGATAATCGAAAAATAATGTGAATAGTGAATAATTATTATTTATTTGGTTAAAATTTGTCGGCCGCACTATTTATTACCGCACGGTAATGATCCATGACACTTTGAATTGCAAAGAACTTTTTTCTTTTTACAAAAACACTTTTCGGTGAAGCATTTTGTCTGACAGTAACATCGAGCAAATCCCTGCCCATTTCCGATTGCTTGTGATGATGCAACTGATCTAAGGGAAACCTGAGATCATTACTTTCCTTTTTTGCTGCAACTTTCAGACACTTCACTTTTTGAATGAAACTATCGTATCTTAGCTTTGTGAGTGTTATCGAATTCAACTTGCAAACTTTACGATTTAATATTAACGTCTCACGAAAAATGTCTGCGTTAGATTGGGACATGATGAAACTACTTTAGCCAAAAAGAAAAAAAAAAAACATTAAAAAAAAAATCTTCAATAGAGCTCTGATTTACAGAAACAAATGACACAGACTGCTGCATGAGTATTTAAAAACTAACTAATTAAAACAAAAGGGTGCGCGCGCATAATCATAATCAACTTTGACTGAAGAATGTTAGGCATAGTTGACTATGCCTAAGCAAAGCTGATCTTATCTTTTATAAATAATCAACTTTGCCTGATTTGAGTTAGGCATAGTTGACTATGCCTAGGCAAAGCTGATTATATTTTTTCAAATCAACTTTTCCTGCTCATTTTAGGCATAGTATACTATGCCTAGGCATAGTCAACTGTGCCTGAGTATCAACATTGCCGCTAACATATACATATACAACCACGGCAATTTTGTTGGGTGAAAGAGCTTACTCCAGTGAGAATCCTGCCATAAACAAATAAAGCCTATAAAAAAAATGAGACACAGTGCCTAGTGTGCCTATTCGGTCAAACGGACCTGGGTTTTTTACCCCATTCTCTGAAAAACCAAAAAACCAGCTACTCAAATTAACCTCACCCAGCTTGAGTGCGGCCGAGAATAGACACGAGGGTTCGAATTTGAATGGTCACCCATCAAAATCCCAACTTCGCTGGAAGAACGAGAACTGGTGTATTGAATCTAGGTGGTTACAAAGAAAGGATTTTTAAAATTCCCAATAGGACGCCAATCACAAAGTTGCTTATCTTCAGTGACTGAATGAGAACTTGCGTATTCAACGGCCATCGAGGCTCGCTACATAGAGTTTAAGAGCAGAACGAGATATTATGGGTCAGATTTATTTTACTTCTATGATTTAATTTAAAAAAAAAAACAGGGAGTAGACCAGTAGTTTGGCTGGGGACTATAAACAGGGAGTAGACCAGCAGTCTGGCTGGGGGACTATAAACAGGATGTAGACCAGCATTGGCTTGGTTCTCGGGGCCCTTGTTAATTATTAGCCCAATTGCAAAGACAGTGGTAGAAGTGCTGGGTCATTCCTCCACTGTCTGGGTACCATCGTTCACGATGACGCCACCCTATGACGATGATTATGATTGAATTTGGTTGAATTATACTTCACCTTATTATTCATTTGTTAGAAACTTATTGTAATGCACTCGGGGCTTCAGTCTGTTTTCCCGAAGTAGGATCTTCTCTAATAATAAATCCGAAACTCACAGCAGAGCAGAGGGCAATAAAATCCCAATTGCTAGCAGTGGGGCCTCGGGTAATGGCAAGTCGTATAAAATATTTATACACGGAAATATTGCTGGATATGTTTTGTACCTCTCTCTTCACCCTCTGTCTATCTATCTATCCATCATACCTACCACCTCTCTCTCTCTTCTCCTTCTCTCTCTCTTCCTCCATCTGCTTATTCTTCATACCCTCTCCCATCTCTATCTTTTTCCCTTCTCTCTCTCTCTTTCTCTTTCTCTCTGTTTCTCTTTCTCCATCAATCTTTCCTTTGTACCTTCTTTCCTCTTTCTCTCTCTCTTCCTTCATCCATTTATGCTTTCCACTTTCTATTTATCTTCATATTCCCCTCTCTCTTTCTTTCTCTCTTCCTACATAATGTATGATCTAATCACCGTCATGTTCGGGTGATCGTTTGAGGAACAGGATCGTTCGGAGGCGATCCCTGATCATCCTCAAAGGCGGTTGGGATGGCCTATGGCCAAGTGTTCGGATACGCCATCATACCTTAAAACTAAATAATTAAAGTTAAGAAAATAAAAGAAAGGAGCCCAATGATGGAGTAGAGATAATGACACTTATATATAATTATACATTAATAATTATTGTTAACAAACACTGAACGTATTAAGATGGTACACAAATAATATCCCGGCGGGCACTCGCGCTATTCGGATACCGAACTGGCTGCGCTCTCGTCATAGAGCGGGTAAGACAAGACTGACTGCCTAATGGTCTAGTCAGAACCACTTTCGATGGCTGAGCTTTCCTGCTGACTCAGTCGAAAGACCTATGGTTTTGCGGATCATCAAACACCGGCAAACCATCTTTCCTTTACTTTAAACATCGATCGTCCTCGATTGACTGGTCCTCATGATTGAAAGCTCCAAACCATCTTTCTTAAGCCTATGCACACTAGGCTCGATACAACCACACACTTGGGTTCCGACCCACAAGGTTCATTTAGGGTGCCGTGCCGCCGAGATTTGAAACTGTCAATTAAAATTATTTTATATCAATATGACAGACAGATAGATTATACAACAAAAATTGGTTCTGAAAATTAAGATGACGACATTGAATGTAAATAAGTAAAAATTGGGGTGACGACTTTAAATATAGTAAATATAAATTAATATGGCGACATTGAATACAAATAGACATAAGGTTGATGACAAAAATAAATCAAATGAATAAAAACAGATAGGTAAAATAAAAGATTCTATTGTATGCATCTACATAGCTCGGGCGATTCAATCAGTTTGATTACGGTTAAAGTATTATCCCCACAAATTACATTATACTTATTTTAACCACCCGAGACACAAGGATTTTTTTTTATTGTTTTTTTTTATATATATATATTATAAATATGCAGAAGTCTAACCCTAACTAAATATACCTGTACGGATTACTACCCAACCATCACTTCATCTGTCGCCTAGTGTGTATCAGTGGACAATCTCTTCTCGAGGACTTGTGCGATTCTGTCGTGTTCGTGTAGAGCCTGCGTCAGTCGTTCCATCGCTTGAGTGTCCGTTGATTTTTCTGGTTTATTGAAGCATTGAATGATGGAGATCAGGATCAAGTTTAGCGTTTTCGGAACAAGATCACCAAAACAAGGAGAGTGATGATCACGCTCCATTCAACATGAAAATATTGAGCCTTTTCTCGCAACTGAGAATAGGTGGTCGTCTCCATATGGTCTGATGCTGGCTCTGGATATAAGACAGGTTTTCTGGTGATCTCCCATGTGGCATTGAGGAGCGCCTCCATCTTTTCCTTGTACTGCATTGTGTTGTTCTTTATGATTGAGTCTGCTGAATCTTGGTTTGTGACCCAATCATTTGGTATCACATGATGAATCGACAACTTGCTGACCCACTGCGCCTCACAAGGGAATGTGGACTCGATCAGCATATCATCATTAATTTCGGCCTCGCAGTCGCATGGCAGTTTAATTACCATGTATCCATGCGAGACTTTAGGCAATTTGATTTTGTTTGAGGATTGGTTGGACGCACACTTTAGCTGGAATGAACTTGGCGGGTGAGTGATGGCAAAGGACTCCTGACCCAGGGATGAAATAATAGTCTGTGTTGTCCTGGTGCAGATTGTCGGGCATTCCTTGCACTCACCGTTTTCCGACGGGTTTGAAAATATCGCCCTGTCCACAAAGCACAGCGAGTTGACATCTGGCTGGCAATGGGTGTCGTCCTCTAACCAGCGATATTTACCTCCCGTCGAAATAACTTTGGTAGACGTTGGTTGTTTTTTACAGGTGTTGTTGAGTTCCGCATGAGGTATTGATTTTACTTTAAACAGCTTTAGATTTTTGTTGGCTCTGGTTATTGGGATTTTAATACGAACTGCTACTTGTTGGTCAGAAATTATACAGGATGCGATGGGAAGAGAGTAGTATTTCCCCCAATTTTGGACAGGAATGGCTAGTTGCCAATTCTTGCTCGAAATAGAGTAGTCCTCTGCTAAAGCGAGAACACATTTTCTTTGTTATGAACCTTAACCTCAAAGCAAGGATGGACAATATTCTAAGCTTAACTAACGACTGACTTCTGGGTTGTCACAAGAAAATCTCCCTAGTGGTAGGGGTGGATATAATTTTTTTTTAAAGTAAAGGAAACCCACATATTTCCAACCATCAAAAAAAACCATTTGTATGATCTAATCACCGTCATGTTCGGGTGATCGTTTGAGGAACAGGATCGTTCGGAGGCGATCCCTGATCATCCTCAAAGGCGGTTGGGATGGCCTATGGCCAAGTGTTCGGATACGCCATCATACCTTAAAACTAAATAATTAAAGTTAAGAAAATAAAAGAAAGGAGCCCAATGATGGAGTAGAGATAATGACACTTATATATAATTATACATTAATAATTATTGTTAACAAACACTGAACGTATTAAGATGGTACACAAATAATATCCCGGCGGGCACTCGCGCTATTCGGATACCGAACTGGCTGCGCTCTCGTCATAGAGCGGGTAAGACAAGACTGACTGCCTAATGGTCTAGTCAGAACCACTTTCGATGGCTGAGCTTTCCTGCTGACTCAGTCGACAGACCTATGGTTTTGCGGATCATCAAACACCGGCAAACCAATAATTATCTATCCATCCTTTCGGACTTCTATTTATCTTCATATCCCTCTCTCTTTCCGACCCCATTCTCTCTCTTCCCATCTCTTGCTTTCTGTTTCTTTCTTTCTCTCTCTCTCTTTCTCTCTCTCACTTTCTCTCTCTCCCTTTCTTTCTCTCATTCTCTCTTTCTCTCTCTTTTTATTTCTCTCATTCTCTCTCTCTTTCTTTATCCCTCTCTCCCTCTTTATTTTGTTTTAGCAATTTTTAAAATTTCAATCCGTTCTCTAGATATTTCAAGTGGTTCCTTGTTTTTGGTAGACCCTGTATACCTCTCTTATACACCTCTACATATTGTATACCTCTCTTATCCTTCGTCCATATACTTCCCATGACTCTTCCACTCTCTACCTACATAATATTTCCACACCTCCACTCCATCCATCTCCAGTATCAATCCTCTATACACCTCTCTTATCCCTCGTCCATGTACTTCCCATGACTCCTCCATTCTCTACCTACATAATAGTTCCACACCTCCACTCCATAAACCTCCAGTATCAATCCTCTATATACCTCTCTTATCCCTCGTCCATGTACTTCTCATGACTCTTCCACTCTCTACCTACATAATATTTCCACACCTCCACTCCATCCATCTCCAGTAGTAATTCTCAACATAGGTACCTCTCTCATATATCTTTATATACCTCTCTCATATAATTCTATATATATTCTAGCCCCTCCCCCATTCACCTACCATCCACCTCCCCCCCCCCCCCATTCACCTTCCATCCAACCTGTCCCTCCCCCATTTCCCTTCCATCCCACTAGCCCCTCCCCTATTCACCTACCATCCACCTTCCCCCCCCCCCCATTCACTTTCCATCCAACATGCCCCTCCCCCATTTCCTTTCCATCCCACTAGCCTCTCCCCCATTCACCTTCCATCCAGCTTGCTCCTCCCTTATTTCCTTTCCATCCCACTAGCCTCTCCCCCATTCACCTTCCATCCAGCTTGCTCCTCCCTTATTTCCTTTCCATCCCACTAGCCTCTCCCCCATTCACCTTCCATCCAGCTTGCTCCTCCCTTATTTCCTTTCCATCCCACTAGCCTCTCCCCCATTCACCTTCCATCCAGCTTGCTCCTCCCTTATTTCCCTTAAATCCCACTAGCCCTTCCCCCATTCACCTTCCATCCAGCTTGCTCCTCCCTTATTTCCCTTCCATCCAAACTGCCCTTCCCCCATGTACCTCTCATCATCCTTCTCCTCCTAATTCTCCCTCCCATCCATCTTCTCCCCCCCATTCACCTTCCATCCACCTTCTCCCCCCCATTCATCTACCATCCACCTTTTCCCCCCATTCACCTTCCATCCAGCTTGCTCCTCCCTCGTTTCCCTTCCATCCAAAATTGCCCCTCCCTCATGTACCTCTCATCATCCTCCTTCTCCTCCTAATTCTCTCTCCCATTCATCTTCTCCTCCCCCATTCACCTTCCATCCAGCTTGCGCCTCCCATTTTTTCCCTTCCATCCAAACTGCCCCTCCCCCATGTACCTCTCATCCTCCTCCTTCTCCTCCTAATTCTCCATCCCATTCATCTTCTCCTCCTCACTTCACCTCCCTGTACCCGGGATTCAACAAAAGTGTATTCTCGAATGAGACACACTAGTGTCGTAGATCGTAAACGAAAAAAAAACCGAGAACTTACACTTTCGGTATAATAGATATAGATAAGATCCCACAAAAAACTACCGTCAAAAAAAGAGCCAAGTTAAAAAACTCCTATCCAAAAAGTTTTAGGCAATGAATGCAGTGATATCTTGTTTGCGGCCAAGTTATATCTTGTTTGCGGCCAAGTTATCCAAGTTAGTACTAAACCTTTTTTTAATTATTAAATCTTGTTTTCTGAATTCCTCATTTTGTAGGTTTTTAACTGCAAACTATCCTCTAACTTGGCCATATTACATATTAATACATAATAATTATACTAATAATAATAATAATAATAATAAAAAAAAAAAAGATTATACTATGTATCCGATATTCTCGGAAGTACTACTTTCAAGCTTTAAGCTATGCGTTCAGAGAAACATTCATGTCAAAATCTCATTTTTAGAACGATACAAAGAATTTCAAGACCTAAATAACATTATACATATTATTTGAGTTTTATAATTATAAAGATACCTACCTAACTTACAACTCCTACAAATGATATCATTTTTTTAAACCATCTCCTAAATAGTCTTGTCGAAACCAAGTTAACCAAGACAGTCACTTCTTTCGGTGATTTTTTTGTCATTCAAGTCATTATTAGTATTAGTTTCCTAGCAACAATATGTTGAGTACCGCTAGAACTGTTGCCTGATTGGCCCATTCACTCGAGTCTTCCATCTTCTGAGCGACCCTGTAGATTATTCCAGTAAAAAGAATTCAAGTGGCAACGTTGTAATCAATGAAAATAACCCCTGAAGCTTTAGTACGCTCTCTCTCACACTCTCTCTCTCTCTCTTTCTCTCCCTGAATTGTCTCTCTTTACATATCTGAATCTCTCTCTCTCTCCCTCCCTATCTCTCTCTCTCTCTATCTCTCTCTCTCTCCCCTATCTCTCTCTTCCTCCCTATCTGTCTCTCTCTCCCTAACTCCCTTCTCTCTCTCTCTCTCTTTCCATTTTATATTATATTTCTCTCCCCCAATCTACCTTCTTCTCAATCTGAATCTCTCTCTCTCCTTCTATCTTTTAGCACTCTCTCTCCTCTATATTTCCCTATTTATCTCTCCCTCACTCTCTTTAGCTTCCTCTCAATAGCACTCTCTACCTTTCCTCTATATTTATGCCTTTTCACTCTCTCTTTCCCTCCCTTAGCACTTTCTATATTACCTTATTTATCTCTCTCTTCCCTATTTTATCTCTCTTTATCTTCCTCTCAATATCAATCTCTCTCTTTTCTCTCTACTTCAATGTATATTTCTCTCTCTCTCTATCTACCTCTCTATCTCTCTCACTCTCTCTTCCTCTCAACTCTGTCACTCCCTCTCTCTCTGTCTCTCTCTACATAGCTCCCAAGCTAACTCTCTGTCTCTTTAACTATCTTTCTCTCTCTCTACCTTCCTTTTCTCTGTACCTACCACTCAATCTTATCTCCCCTTTCTCTCTCTCCCTCCATTCTCTATATCTCTTTCTATCTCCCTCCCTCCCTTTTACATATTTCTCTACCTTCCTTTTCTCTGTATCTACCACTCAATCTCAATCGCTCTCTCTCTCTCCCTCCCCCATCTCTATCTTTGTTTTCTCTCTCTCTCCCCCCCCATCTCTATCTCTTTCCCTCCCTCCCTTCCTTCTCTCTCTCTCTCTCTCTCTCTTTAGTTTCATAACTTTAAACTTTGTTACTTCCCGATGATGTTTCCCCAAGTTACATTAGAATTCAGTACATACCCAGACAGCACAGTCAACTGGATGTATACCATACTGTTAGGTGGAAAAAGTCTACTTGCCCACCTGGAAATCAGCTGGAGATTTCCACCTTCCACCTGACCTCCACCTGGAAATCAACTGGAAATGAACTGGAAAGTAACCCAACTTTTAACTGGAAGTCAGTTGCCCAAAGTCAACTGGATTTGTTCCACTTATTTCCAGCTACTTGTAGCGCTCTCTAGTGGATGGGTAGTAACTCACTACCACAATGTTGACATACCTATTTACCTATGCTGTACATTATACTACATAATAATCAAATGCTACGCTCTTGGTTTTGAGGTCATGGGTTCGAATCCCATTATATGGATTTTTTTTTTCAAAAAAAAATAATAATAGTAATAAAAATACTAGAAACAAATGTATATTAGGCATAAATTCAATTTCAGTTATTTAATTTAGAGGCCATACATTCAAATCTCATGAAGAATATTTTTTTTGTATAAAAATAAAGTAATAAATTTTAAATAGGTTTTTTTTAACACATACCCACACACAAATTTGGGTATAATTTTTTTTATAGAAATTTGGAAAGAAAAAGAAAATAACTAATCTGTTTTAAACAACACAATTCAAATAAGACTCGTTAACATGATTATATTTTACAATAAGAGTGTTTATTATTAAAAAATTGTCCCAAAAGTGTAAAATGCACTATCAAATTTCCACCATGTCACAAGACCTTGTACCAATGTATCACAATTATTTCCTAAGTAGGTATAATCTCTATATATAAAACTCAAAGTTGTGCATGTCTGGCTGACTATGTCCTCTTGGGGTTACAATACCAAACGGTACTCTCACTGAGAGTTCACCCCCCCTAAGCCACCTTCAACATACTAGAAAATTATCAAAATTAAAGTATCTAATACAATTTTCAAGTGCACTGGTAATCAAGTGGTTAATGCGCTAGTCAGATAATCAACCTAGCGTAGGGTTCCGTTGTTTCAAATTTTTCCTCATTATGGTTGTGACCACATAATAATAAGACTCTGAGGGTTAGGTTAGTAGAAAATGCTTTGAGCATAACCTTTAACCTTACCTGGTGGTTACCTTCCAATTAAAAGTGTTATTATTATTTTTATTGGGACACCGGCCATGAGAAAAAACCTAAATGGTGACAAAATGCCAGGTTTTAGCTAGTATAGAAATAAAATAATGATATCCAATTATAAAATATGCTCATAACATGTACATAATCACAATAAAATAATAATACTATGTAAATTAAAATATATTTCTTTTGTGAAACCAAAAATAACAAAGAAATAAACTAATAGCCAGCAGAAAATGAAGATGGGGCATGGAATACACCAGTTTTCATGAAATTGCAAAAGTTAAGCAATGTCTAACGTGGTGGAACATGGATTAGTGAATTTTATTATGTATTTGTAATCCTTCATGACAATTTACATACTTCTGTGGCTAATTAGAATTGCTGGGTTGTTTGCTTTGAGAATTATTACCAAAAAAGCATTGTTATACTTAAGTTAAAACAAAATTGACTTAATTGTTAAGACTAGTGAAATTATAAAACACAATAGTGTGGAACACTTTTTTTTAATAGATATAAAATGAACACAAAATTTGAGGGGCTTCATAGTAATAAGGTGGTTTAGAAAGCTGAATAGTTAATATTATTATTAGAGACAGTGCACAGAAGATTGGCTAATTAATTTTGAGTCAAATAATCAGGAAGCATGTAAAAAAGTATACACTACATCATCTTTTTAGTGTGGCAGAAGCACGTACGAGTGAAAAATTCATTTTATAATAATATATTATGTATTGCATATCTAAATAAAATCCACAGAATGAAAATTTTCATTATCTAGCACCATACATCAGATAATTCAGCTGTTTCCTTGCTTGACCCAGGACCTTTTTTAAGGTACAATTCCAAGTGAATTGATGGTGTTGACTGTCCAGTGTCCAGGAACAGTAGAGTGCAGAAAGTTCATTATTGTCCAAGTGCATGGAGTATTGTCCAATGAAGAATGTTATCCATTATTAACTGTTTGTTGTGTCCTCTCCTTTTCTTCTGTCACGATTCACGATTTAGAATTTTAGACAAACCAAAGAACTCCTTCTGTGACATCTCAAAATCAAATATGGAGTTCAGTAAGAATTAACACTTTCTCGAAATCAAATTTGAAGTTCAGTAAGAATTAATGTTGGTTTATGTTAAATAACAAAACACAGAGATGCAGTTTAGTCTGATAAGTAACATATTTTATTGGAGTACAGAGATTACAAAAGGTTTTCCAGCAAAAGATTCAAAAGGCAGAACGTCAAGAACAGATCACACATTCTTAATAACAAAAAGACAAGAGGGAAAAATGAAAATATAAAACCAGTGTTGTCAAGTTTCATTTTGTTCCCCAACAATTAACACTTGCAGTAGTTATAAAAATGTTCAAAAACTAATTGAAATAGGTACCAATTATAAAAAGAATTAAAACAACTCACAATAATCGAGAATCACAAAAACGAAATTTCTCAAAAAAATTATTCAAAGATTAAAGATGGCGAATTCAACAAGAACACTCTCGGTAAAGTTCGTGTGAAACCCGAATCTATCCGAGAACGCGTTTTAACTGAACTGGAAAAATGTGGAGCATTTCCAGCTGACTGGTCAACTGACTAAATTCTAGTTATGTCCTAGCTGGAGAGAGTCGTTATACTTCCAGCTGACTGCCCAGGTGACTGAGTCTAGATGGATTTTTGTTGGAAATATCCAGGTGGCTGGTCAACTGATTTAATCCATGATGGAAAAATCCAGCTGTCAGGACAGTTGGAGGTCCAGTTGACTTTATACACCTGGATATTTCCACCTTAAATCCAGACTGGAAGTCAACTTCCGTGCTGTCTGGGTATCTACCATGTGTCTTGACTTATGTCTTGAAAGGTATCCTGACTTTTCTTTACTGTTGACTCATATCCTTTGATTCTGAGGGGTACGTAGGGCCTCAACAAAGGAACGCCAGCGGACACAATTCTCGGCCATCGACTTGACTTAGCCCAATTTTCATCACTACAAAATTTATAAATGTGCCTAAGACGATTTATAAATGTGTCTCCAAGCAGCCTAAGACTATCGTTTCGTTCTTATTTGAACTCATCAGTTAGGCATAGCTGATTATTAATTTCTGGCCGAGCCCAGGGATTGAACCTGAGACTCATGGATCAAGGGTACCACATGTTTCTAAAATTTAACTATCATTGATCGAACGTCATCTGTTCAAAGCAAGGCTACGATTTACATATTATAAAAACTATTTTAAAATTAATTCTCCTCTGCCAAAATCGGATTCATCGCACATCACTCCTAGCAAAATCAGCTTGCGTAAAAAAAGCATACCCCCCTGGCGAGAAAGTCTTGTGAAGGTGTTTGGGAGAGAGCACCGGCCCTGTTTTGTTCCATATTTCACCAATGTTTGACTGCTTCCCCCCTCTCTCTCCTGCCTGGGCAATTGCTCTCTCTCTTGTTCTCCCGTGACAGGAAGCTCGGTAAGGGGGAAGGGGAGTGGGGGGGAAACAAATAAAGAGATTTCATCAGTGGCGGCTCGGAAAATTGTGCCCTTAAAAAAAAAAAAAAAAAAAAAATAATAATCAAGGCATCTCAAAAAAATCAAGGATACTATAAATTGGTTTATATGTGTAGAAGTGTCATTTGGTTATAGAAGCTATAATTTGGTTGTAGAGGTTACCATCTGGTTGCAGAGAATACAATTTGTTTGAAAAGACCAACATTTGGTTGTAGAGGATACTATTTGGTTGTAGAAGTGCCATTTGGTTGTGGAGGCTGCCATTTGTTGGTAGAAATGCCATTTGGTTATAGAAGTGCCACAATGTTAAATTTTTGTACTTCATTACTTTGTATATTGGGTCCTCATGGGAACCGTCGATTAAAAAAAAAAAAAAAAAAAAAGAAGAGCTGTAATTTAGTTGTAGAGGCTGCCATCTGGTTGCAGAGAATACAATTTGTTTGAAAAGACCGTCATTTGGTTGTAGAGGATACTATTTGGTTGTAGAAGTGCCATTTGGTTGTAGAGGCAGCCAATTGGTTGTAGAGGATACTATTTTGGTTGTGGATTTGTGGAAGTGCATTTGGTTATAGAAGCTATAATTTGGTTGTAGAGACTGCTATTAGGTTGCAGAAATTGAACGTCTCAAATGACTCAAATGTGACGTCTCGGTATTTTAGGTCCTAGAATACCTACACGTTAGAAAGAGAAGTTCGGCAAAAAAATTCCGTGTCACCCTGTATAAGTTGTCTTATGTTTTTTGCCGAAGATTTTTTTTTTCTTCGAGGAAGCGATGTGATGCTCGGGAAATCTTGACATAATTCAGTTCTTCCTTATTCTCTTCCTCTCTCGCTCTCCAAATATTTCACTCTTTATTTAAGTTTTCTATCTTCTTTTGTTTTCCTTATTGTTTCTCTTTCCCTATCTCTTTTTCTCTCTTTTTATTTTTCTATTCCTCTCTCTCTTTCCCTGTCTCTTCCCTCTTTCCCTCTCTCTCTCTTTCCCTGTCTCTTTGTCTCTTCCTCTCTCTCTCTCTCTCTTTGTCTTTTTTCCCTCTCTATTACTTTTTCTCTTCCTCTCCCTCTCATTCTCTTTCTTTTATTCTTATTTTATTTTTCTTTTTCTCTTTCTCTTTCCCTAACTGTATCTCTTTTTCTATTTCTCTCCCTCTCTCTTTCTCTCTCTCTTTTCGCTCTCTTTTTCGTTCTTTTTCTCTTCATCTTTCTTTTTCTCTCTCTTTTTGCCTCTCGCATTTTTACCTATCTATTTCTTCCTCTCTTTCCCTTTCCCTCTCTCCCTCTCTTATTCACTTACAAAGAAACACATTTATTTATAATAGTTATTTACTTATTTTCATTCATTTCATCTCTGTCTCTCTTCCATTTCTCTCTTTCTTTATATTTTTCTTACTTTTCTTTTTTTCTATTTTTGGTTTTACTGGAAAAAATTTCCATTCCACATCCCTTCTCTTCTTCTCTCCGATGTAATTAAAAAATTAAGATTCACATTTTCCCCACTCTCTCTCTCTCTTTCTCTGTCTGTCTCTCTCTCTCTCTCTCTCTCTCTCTCTCCTCTCTCTCTCTCTCTCTCTATCTTAATTTCTTTCTATCTAGATTTTTCTCTTCTCGGTACAGAATTTTCTTCCCACAGTAGAATAGTGGGCGGATTTCAAATACCATCCTCATTTGAATCGAGTTGGTAAACTTTTTTTTTGTTATTGTAAAACTTCCTCTAACTTTACCAAAATATTCACAACACTTAGGTTTCAAAATACCTCATTCAAAATATTGACAACTCACATGTTACTGATGATCAATTTTTCTATGAGCGCCGTATATTTATTAGCTATAATTTGATTATGCAATGTGCTTTTCTTTCATTTGGGTATAAGTGTATAACATAGCTTTCAACTACAACAGGTTTAGGTATTACAGGTTTTAGAACCCCCCCCCCCATTATTTTCAAGTATTTCAAGCTAGGTATTTGAAGTTTTAGTAATAATAATAATGTGTTTTTTTTGTGTTATTATATTACAATTTGAGTGGGTAGCGTAGAATTATAGGACGTTTCCGTATCTTTAATATCCAAATGTCTTATTTTTACCTATAATGCCGCCATTGGCCAATCCTAACATTAAAGCAGCTACTCATTTTTCTTCACGAGGTATGAGTGGACCCCAAACACCCAAGTACAGAGCAGAAAAAATCCTGCCCCGCTGGGGATCGAACCCAGGTCACCGTGCGTGCAATGCCTAGCGCGCTAACTCACATGGTGACTACTTTCACCGAACTTTATGAATAATGAGTGTTAATTCAAAAATACATAAAAATATATACCAACGACTATAAGTGCAAGTATAGACAACTGACAGCTCCAAGTCTAAAGCCACTCCTGAAAAGAATACTCAACACATGTCACACGCGGTAGTGATGAATTATTCACTAAAGTGTTAACCAAATGTCATGTTTCCTTCCATAATATATATGTAGGGTACCTAACTACCTATATTATTCTCCACATGTACCTTCAGTTAAGCAGGGGAAAAGAAACACAAAAAAATAGTATCGTACAAGGTGTTCAGTCTGTTGTTCACGTTTTTTTTTTTATAGAAAATTTCAGAATCAGTTCTGTGGGACATTCTCAGATTAAAAAATCTCAGATCATTTTTCGAAAAATGTTGTCGAACGGAGACATGAACAAAATAATAACTCAAATTTGAATGCAGAAAGATACAGAATATGAGGTATTTACTTGGGAAATTTACTTAATAATTACCTTGTACACAAAGACATGAGAACCATTTTCACTTCCTTTCGACAAGTTCAATTTTCTTCAAGTGAAAACTTTTCACTTGAGTCTGGCTGGGGGTCTATAAACAGGGAGTAGACCAGCAGTCTGGCTGGGGGTCTATAAACAGGGAGTAGACCAGCAGTCTGGCTGGGGGTCTATAAACAGGGAGTAGACCAGCAGTCTGGCTGGGGGTCTATAAACAGGGAGTAGACCAGCAGTCTGGCTGGGGGTCTATAAACAGGGAGTAGACCAGCAGTCTGGCTGGGGGTCTATAAACAGGGAGTAGACCAGCAGTCTGGCTGGGGGATTATAAACAGGGAGTAGACCAACAGTCTGGCTGGGGGTCTATAAACAGGGAGTAGACCAGCAGTCTGGCTGGGGGTCTATAAACAGGGAGTAGACCAACAGTCTGGCTGGGGGTCTATAAACAGGGAGTAGACCAGCAGTCTGGCTGGGGGACTATAAACAGGGAGTAGACCATCATTGGCTTGGTTCTGGGGGCCCTTGTCAATTATTAGCCTCATTGTAAAGATAGTGGTAGCAGTGCTGAATCATTCTTCCAACTTTTCTTTTCAAGTGATTTTTTTTCTTTCATTTTTCAAAAAATTACCTGAGAATATTTTAGTTTTAGAATGTCTCCTGGAGTTAATTCTGAAAATTTCTAAAAATAAAACCTGGGCACCCTGTATATTTTCCACATAACTGTCATACTATTATTTTTCTCCATACATAATAGAGAGAAACATGTGGCTCCATAATACAATACATACATACCTGAGCACTTTTTCTTTTATGTTTGTGTTATATCTGAGTTCACAACACTAATATATTGAAGGAAAACAATCAATTGTACGATGCAGAAACATTATAATTTATTTTCAGAAACGGGAGCAAAGTTAGAAAAGTAGTAGCAGGCAAATATTTGATAGTGACTGAATTAAATATCTGGCCACATAGTAAACCAACACTACAATACTCCTCTCGAAATATGTTACACATACGCTCGTCTCATCTGCTTAACATGTCGTTTGCAGCACGACCCATTTGAACATTCAATCAAATACATGAACCGACCGATTTGTTTGATTACTTTACCAACAAACCACTTAGGCCCAGGTTGATAATTTCTTAATTGAACTTTGGAACCAATTGAAAATTTCTTCTTGATATTTTTTTTCTTTGACGTCTGAATCTTGCTGTTCATCATTAGGGTCAGAACATTACGCATCGGACGACCGAACATTGATTCATATGCACTTATTTCTGTACTAGTGTGCGGTGTCCTTCGGTACTGAACAAGGAAATTCTGAATTTTCGATTCTAGGGTACCTCCTTCATCAGCCATCTTCCTGAGACTTTGTTTCATTGTCTGCACTCCTCTCTCAGCCAATCCGTTGGAGGCGGGGTGATAGGGAGCACTAGTCAAGTGTTTGATGCCCTGCTGTTTAAGGAATTCTTCAAATTCCATGGACACGAACTGAGGTCCATTATCACTCACCACAGTCACCGGAAGACCAAAACAGGCGAATAACTGTTTCAATTTACCAATAACCCATGTAGAGGTGGTTGTCTTTGTTGTATGTAGCTCTGTCCATTTTGTATAGGCATCCACCACAATCATAATCATTTGTCCTTTTATAGGTCCAGCGAAATCGACGTGTATTCTTTGCCATGGAGCTTGGGGTAACTCCCATGGATGAACATCTTCAGTCCTGCCTTTCATTTCTCGTAACCACTCTCGACCCAATAATTTGCCGGCCTTCCCTTGAATGATGTATAATTTGGAATGAAATTCATTGTCCCTGTACTTTACCGACACATAGGCCACGCCCCTCGGTGAGAACTCCTCATTGGTATACGTCCTGAGCTGTAGATTGGTCTTGAAAATCCTTTTCTCAGGGAACCGACGGCTGAACTCCTCATGGCTAATGGTAGATACAGCTGCTCCGGTGTCGAGCTCCATTTCTACGGGAACGCTATCTATAAGAACTGAGAAAAACATTTTTTTCAGAGAACTTCTTTCTTAGACAATTTATTTCATCAGCATCCCAATCATCAACTGGAGGGTTATTGACCTCATTAACTTTCTCACTAGACTTACAAAACTTGGAAATATGTCCAGTTTGTTTGCATTTATGACATTTTGAGTTTTTATAGAAACAAAAACTTGAGTCATGATTACTTCTACCGCAGCGGAAACACTTTTTGTTCAATTTATTTACTTGGCGATTTGATTCATGACCCATATTGAGATTCTGTTCAAATTCACTCTTGTTGTCCTTGTGAACAATAACTGTTTCTCCCAACGTTTGAGGTATTTTAATGTTCAATTCTTCACTTTTAGCCAACTCAATAGCTGAAGCCTTTATCATAAGTTTTTCAAAAGAAATACTGTAATCTACTTGCAATAATTTCTGCCGGATCTCTGGGTCATTTATTCCCCGAATGAATTGTAATTTTAGGAATGGCTCATCAATAAGTCTTCCGCAATCACATTTGAAATCACAATTTACTGTCATGTCCTTTAATGCAATATAAAAATCTTGTATTGACTCGCCTGTGCTCTGTACGCGAGATATAAATTTATGCTGCTCTACGTAAATGTTTTTCTGACCTTCTAGCAAAACCTTCAAAACTGAAGACAATTCTTCAAAGCTTTTATTCTGAGGAATAGAAGGAAGAATACTTGCACATAGATCCCGATGTACTTTCGGGTCGAGGCTATTTAGTAAGATCAAGGCTTTATCATGATTATTGGTACATGAAATTATGTCAAAATAAATATACAATCTTTGTAAGAAATTACTCACAGTTTCATGTGCCGAATCATATGGTCTGAAATTCACTTTACCCGAATGTCGCTTCGGTGTCTCAGTTGTCACTTGGGGTTCTTTTTCATGCTGCGACTCAGCAGCTGACATTCCCCTCTTGATGATCACCATAAGTTTCTTCCATTCACTGTTGAATCGCTCTCTCATTGGCGTTTCTGCTTGCAAGGCTGCATCATCTTCTTTTTTCAGCAGTTGGTCTTCAATGTCTTGCTGCAGTGTCCTGAACGTCTCCCGAGCTTCCTCCACCACCTGTAGTGATAGCTGCAAGCTCTCGAAGCATTCATCTTCATTTAACTTCTCTGCAAGACTGGCAAGCTCTGCTAGCAAAACTGCTCTTCTGTGAACCAACTGCTTAAAACTCATCACTCGTCGCCACTGTTATATCTGAGTTCACAACACTAATATATTGAAGGAAAACAATCAATTGTACGATGCAGAAACATTATAATTTATTTTCAGAAACGGGAGCAAAGTTAGAAAAGTAGTAGCAGGCAAATATTTGATAGTGACTGAATTAAATATCTGGCCACATAGTAAACCAACACTACAGTTTGTATATTCTAAGTGTTATTTGTAAGTTATGATACTTAGCATAACGTAAGTTATAACAATTAGCATAACAAAAGTTATAACACTTAGCATAAAATAAGTTATAACACTGAAATAAATGACATTCTGAAGAGACCATTATCTTCTATGTATTGGTAGTGAAATGGTTAAGACGCTAGTCTGGAAATCTAGTTAGCGTCGGGATCCGTTGGTTCGAGTCCCGCCCAGTGCATGAATTTTTTCACAAGGATTTGAGTATAATACCACATAATAATAAGACTCTAAGGCTCACTGAGTATAAGACATAATAATAAGACTAAAGAGTATTATTATTAATATCATTAATTCAATACATATTCCCACAACGTTGGAACCAACTAGATTTTGAAGAAATGATAGTAAAACATGAGATATTTCCTATGATATCTTTGTGATATGAATGAAAAGACTGACCAACATGCAAAATCTGGTTCAGAAACAGACTATAACGGAGTAGAACCTGCCCTCGCCATACCTAAATGTATAACAAAAGGGAATGTATAACTGGATCCGCAAAAGCCACATAATTAATTGGACAAACATATACCTATATTATTATCATCATCATAGGGTGGCATCATCGTGAACGATGGTAGCCAGACATGTATATTATTATAGCCATCAAAAACAACACCTCAGAAATTCATTAGTCAGGGTAGAACGAACATCACAAAAATAGATGGACTACTAACAGGCCAGAAAGTGTTTTTTCCTGAGAAAACACTTAAACACCATTTGGGTATACGCATTTTGTATACCCAAATGGTTTGTATTTCTTTGGCACAATTGAGTGTAGGAAGTGTTTTGAGAGTGAGGAAACGGCCTCTCACATCCTACTCGAGTGCCCAGCACTCATAAGACTCCAAACTCTTGGATATCCAGGACAAGAGTTGGAATCAATACATTCCGAACCTATAAAACACCTGATGAGCTTTTTAAGAGCAGCAGACGTGTTTGAAAGCGAAGAGTGAGCCAGATAGGATGCAAAAGTTCCAAATCAAGAACGCATTACCTGTGTACCTACATACATCTTCAAGAAAAGACCCCAATAAAATAATGTAATGTAAACTGTATCCACTAAATAATCTCAATGTAAAGTTAACCACTTTCGTGATATCACAACTACTCAAAACTACGCTGAAACCCGGACTTCAACCACCAACCTCCAGGTTACAAGTCCGCCATCTTATCGATCAAGCCACTGAGGTCGGTTACACTTGGCATAATATAGGAGATGTATTGTTTATAATATCATTATTGTACAAATAAATAAAAGTAAAAATAATATAATCTGAATGTATTTCACATGAATGATTCCATTTATGGACACAAATATTCTAGCTGTATGATCCACTGCAATCTACATACTCCGAATGTATTGCACATGTATAATATTCCATCTAGAAAACAGAGATTGATTTGTTGGGAACGTGACATTTCACATGAGCTTTCGGCAGCACTAGTGTGAACGAGGCTGAAGATAAAGTGAGAGCATTTCCTTTGCATTGTGCGATGCTGCTGACGTACTTCCACCTTCAAGGAGGAGGGGAGGCAAGAAGCTTTTGCCAGTAAGAAAATGTTTCTACAGGGTGGGGTTGGGAAATATTATGGAAACAGATTTGCTTATTCGAGAAGTTAGTATTTATTTGAATTAGGCTATTTAAAAATGACAGTGGGTAGCAGGTTTGTGAGTATTCTGCGAATAGAGGGTAACACCCCCGTTGTGATATGACCATGCAGTTGACAGCGACATTAAACTTAAATTAAAAAAAGACAAAATAAAAACTTCAAAAATATTAGGCCAAATAGACCTGTTGAATTACTCCACACGTCTCTATTTGGCCTTGAGTTCTTTTTATTCTTAATGGCCAATAAAGAAAAAGCCTAAGTTTTGAGCCATCAGGTCTGTTTGGACAATATTTTAAAGAGCGGAGTATGACGTATTAAAGGCCGGATGATATGACGTTGGTCCCATGGGAACGGAGGAGGCAAATAGTTTGGGATGTGACATTAAAATAGAACAATCTTCATCTTCAAATGACCTTGAAAGAAAACGACCTTGAACTTGAATGACCTTGAAATGGAACGGCCTTGAACTAGAATGACCTTGAAAAAGAAAGACCTTGAAAGAGAACGGCCTTGAACTATAACGACTTTGAAAATGAACGACCTTAAACTCTAACAACCTTGAACTGTAACGACCTTGAACTATAACGACCTTGAAATAGATCATCCTTGAACTAGAATGAACTTAAAATCGAAAGACATTGAACTTGAATGACCTTGAAATATAACAACCTTGAACTTGAATGACCTTGCCCTATAATTACCTTTAAATACAACGACCTTGAACTATAATACGTTGAAAGGCAAACTATAAAAGGCAAAGTGAAAGAAGACCCTTGTTCAACTCCTTACTAACTAAGGCCCGAATAATGAAACAGGAATTTAATAACCAGATAGATTTAGAAAGTAAATAAAATACTCTGTCAAGAAATGAAGCAACCCTTCTGTATAGAATATCATACACTGCTTCAATAGAAAATGCGACACCATGCTATTGCACAATTATATGTCGCCATTTTCTATTGAGGAAGTGCTTTACATAAGATGCCCAGAGAGTATTAAGAGTTCTTTATCTATTTATTGTTTTTAATCTATGACATTAACTAATCCCTCACTATCCCACAAAACGCCCTCTTGTGGGAATTTCAACCAATTACAACGCATTTATATCAGCTGTTAAGTGATAGTGACTTGGATTAACAAACTTGTTTATTGATTTGTCTTGATTATTGAACTACTCGTTCCGTAAAAAATTACGTATTTATTTTGCGCAAACTGTCGATGATTTAATCCTGTTTCAGTGATGATTATTATTATTATTGAATACTTTATTAGTATAGAACATTTATACACAAAAAAGTAATGACAAAAATTATGAACAGTATAACACATTGCGTACCAACGCCAATATTGTGATATTTCCCCCGGGCCCGGGTCTATTTCAATGGTTATTGATTGTCATGCTCTGTTTTGCACAAGCAAAAATAATATAATGATAATTTTGTTTCTCCTAAAGAAGGTGTTGTTTATTTTTTCCCATGTTCATTAATATCTAGTAATTATGTTAAACCATTCCAATACAAAATACAAATAGTGATGAAAAAATTGTAAAAAAAATTGCTTTTTTTTTGTTCGCTGTTTCCTTCATTTTTGACATATCAAAGGACCAAACATACTTAAAAATTTGTCAGAGACCGCACTATCTGATCACAGAAAAACACAGTAGCGTGTATCGTGAAAGCATGACAGTGGTAGTATTGACTCGTATACCTGTCATGCTCTAGAGCATCACAGTGACTTTATGACAATATCACTGTCATGCGCTAGCACATGACACGGTACGCAATGTGATAAACAAGAAAAAAAGATGAATAAAAAAGGGCGTTATTCATCTTTTTGTCCAAACAAAAGGGCGGGCTTGTTGCCTATGGCAATCTCTTCCACCCAACCTTGATATGACCATACAGTTGAAAGCGACGTTAAACCCAAATTTAAAAAAGAATCCTGTTTCATAATACGGCCCTAAGTGGAACGTCTACTATTCAAAATAATAAATCTTTGTCAACGATGAATGGAAACAGAAGGATATAGTTTCAAGCACAGTCCACCCGGTCAAAGACGTTTCCTTGACTTGATAGCGTAACACAATTATTATTATTATTTTGAATTTTCCTGATTGTCGGAATCTTGCGCACTATCACAATAAAGAAGAGAGTGAGAGAGAGAGTGGGAGGGAGAGGGAGAAGTAGTGAGAGAGATGAGAGTTTATGAAGAAGAGAGAGAAAATCGAGTGAAAAAGAAAACATTACTATTGCAACAAGAAGACACAAAAAAAAGAAAACGTTTTCCATCTCACTCTTTCCCATTCAACCTTTATGGAGTCATGGGTGAAAGAGAGCGATCGATGTCATGGCTGATGGAGGAGAAAGAGAGAGAGAGAGAAATGGGGTAGCGGGCAGGGTAAAGAAGATATTGGGGGGAGGTATGATATAGGTAGAGGTGGGAGGAGAGGCTGGGATGAAGGTGAAAAAGAGAGAGAGATTAGGAAAAAGGCTAGCGAGTGGGGTAAAGAAGAAATTGGGGGGAGGTATGTTGGATAGAGGTGGGAGGAGTTAGAGCCAAGATGATGCAGGGAGAGAGAGAGAGAGAGAGAGAGACAGAAAGAGGTAGCGGGCGTGGTAAAGAAGAGATTGGGGGGAGGTATTGTGGGTAGAGGTGGGATGAGAGGCTAGGAGAGGGAGATAAAAAGAGATAGGGAAGGAGGGAACAGGTGATATGGAATGATAGGGAGCAGGGGGGGGGGGGGCTGGGGAGTTTGTGATATAAAGTAGAGAAGGGGGACTGGGGGAAGGTATGATGATGTAGAGATGGAGGGATATGGAATGATTGGGGGGAGGGGGAGGTGAGTGGAGGAGAGACAAGGATAGAGTATTATTGGAAACAAGAGGCGAGGTTGGGGGCGGGGGATTAAAGTGATGAGAAATTATAGGGAGGGAAAACGTGGCAGATTACAAGGGAAGAGAGCGCCAAAGGCAACTACTTCGCCCTTTAGTTCTGGACACTATACTAGTAATAATAGAAATAGAAATTATTTAAATAAATAATAATGCTTTTTCTTTGTGTTATTATGTCACAATTTTAGTGGGTAGCGCAGAATCATAGGACTTTACCACTTTAATTTACAATATCTTGTATTATTTTTTTGCCTAAGATTCTGCCACTGGTCGCTGCTTCACATTAAAGCAGCTACTCATTTTTCCTCACGAGGTATGAGTGGACCCCGAACATCCAAGTACAGAGCAGAAAAAATCCTCCCCCGCTGGGAATCGAACCCAGGTCACCATGTGTGCAATGCCTAGCGCGCTAACTCGCTCTGCCACAGTGACTACATAGAAATTATTTATACATAATATTAAATTTGTTTCTCTGGCTAATATATATAGTACATAATTTTTTTAAACAAAAATAATAATTATATATGATTTTTGTGTTATTATATTAGAATTTTATTGTGTGACACTTTTCCGTTTCGTTTTTTTCTACGTTATCATTTGTCCAGAATTCCGCCACTATTAGCTTTTTTTTTCACGAGTTAAGAGTCGAACCCGGACATTCCATTACTGAGCAGTAAAAATTCTACCATGATGGGGGATGAAACCCTAGTGCGATACTCACTTGGCCACAGCGACTACTTTCTTTAATAGGTAATTGTGCCCCGGAACCGTTTTCGCATTACTTTAGGGCACTTTAATTTTACATCCAAAATCAGAAATGCTTCGAAAAAATTTACCGCTCCGGCCGGGATTCGAACCAGCAATCTCCAAGTCGGTAACCAATGGTCGTAACCATTGAGCCACAGGGACTACTAAAATATAATAATAGCAATAATACAGGAGATAAAAGTAGAAAAGGATGGGTAGATAGGTTTTGAGAGAGGCAGAGATGAGATGCGGAACACGTGATGGGGAATAGAAGAAGTGTGAAGACGAGTTGGGTGGAAGAGATTGCCAAGGGCAATAACCCCGCCCTTTAGTTAGGACATATGTGTGTAACTGTGAATATATTTATCTCATTTTTTCTTCCTCTTTTTTGTTTAAATATTTCCAAATTTTCTTTGGAACTGTTATTTGTGCTGTAGGTACCTATGTGTGTTGTCTAATAAAGACTTTAATAATAATAGATAAAGGAAAAAGAGAGAGAGAGAGAGAGAGAGAGAGAGAGAGAGAGAAGGATAGGATGAGTGAGACAAAGAAGGAAAGGGGCGGTAGAGTAGCAAAAAGGATTGGGAATTGAGAATTACCAGCTATGGTATGGGAAGAGGGATGGAAGAAGGAGATAAAAGAGAAAGGGGTTAGCGAGATAGGAAATAATAGCAGGCTGCTAGAGAGAGATAGAGAGAGATGAGACAGAAAGAGATGATGTGTAGGAGTCAGGAATTTGACGGTGAAAAATTAGAGAAAAGAGTGAATGGATTGGTGGAGATTATCGGGAGAGAAAAGAAGAATGGCGATGATGGTGGGAAAGGAGTTGCTCATTGCATAACCAAATTAAAGTAAGTAAAAAAAACGGAGCTCATAGAAAAAATGATCATCAGGAAAGTATTTTTTTTAAGTTATCAAATTTGTGTTAACCACTTTCGTGATGTCACAACTACTCGAATTCGCTTTACTAAATCTACGCTGAACTTGGGACTTGAACCACCGACCTCCAGGTTAGTAGCCCGCCACATATCAAGCTACTTAGGTCGGTGCAAGCTGTGAGCGTTGTCCATGTTTTGGTAAAATTAGAAGATTTTTTTTCAAAATTGTCGACAGCATTTTATTGGCTTCAACATCCGACACGTGCCAAATGTAATGTCAATTTATAGGTATCTGCTGAAACTAAAATTTAATTTTGATTTTGGTAATGTAAATTAAACAAAATAAATTATGTAATTATAAATAAAAGCTTGACTTGTCTATATCATAGACTCTAAAAGGTTTAGAGAACAGTCTCAGACTAGTTTCGTCGAATTTATAATCTATAATCTATCTATATATATAATATATAATCTATCTATATATATAAAATCCATTTACATTCATTCATAATCAACGCAGAGCCTAAACGGCTGGGCCGATTGACTTGAAATTTTGCAGAAAGCTTCCCCTTATGATGTAGGGGCGTACTAAGAACGGATTTTTTGAAGGAAACAGGGGTTCTCAACTTATGGCCAAAAATTAACATTTATTCATAATCAACGCAGAGCCTAAACGGTTGGGCCGATTGACTTGAAATTTTGCAGGAAGCTTCCCCTTATGATGTAGGGGCGGATTTTTTTAAGGAAACAGGGGTTCTCAACTTATGGTCAATTAGTCATTTTTAGAGTGTTGTCAGATTCTCAAAAGGGTTGAGCTGAATGACTTGAAATTAGGCAGAAAACTTCTTTCAGTGATGAAGAAGCTTACTATGAAAGGATTTTTCAAAGATAACAGGGGTCCTCAACTTATGGACAAAAGTAGACATTTTAGCGTCTTGCAAGATTCTCAAAACGGTTGAGCCGAATGACTTGAAATTTGGCAGACAACTTTTTTTGTGATGTAGGGGAATAATGAGAAACAAATTTTAAAAGAAAATAGGGGTTCTCAACTTATGGTCAAGCTGGATGGCGAATACTATGTTTTTCGACTCATGAAAGATACTCTCCTGTCATACATTTGGCCGTCCACTTTGAAAATGGACAAAGGGTAGTTTTTACAACCGAAAATGTCCAACAGAGAATTGACAACCCTCCTAAAACAACATTAATGGCGTTTTTCCAACTATGCAACCAGGATGAATTTGCAAAGACTCTTTTTTATAATGAAGTACCAGCATTTTATGTGTGGAAAAACAACTTGTTCCAAAGAAGGAAAAAAAGATCAATTGTTCCAGGACATCCGGGTGTAAAAAAAGACCAGGTTCTTGGTAAAATTTATACCGTACATCCGAATGACTCAGAATGTTTCTACCTACGATTACTTCTACATAAAGTGCGAGGACCTACTTCATTCAGAAGCCTCAAAATGGTATGCCAATCCTTTGAAGATGTATCCTTGGTCTTTGATGTTACAATATTTTTCGTGTTTTCTCTGGCTTGCTAGGTTGGCTGCATATCCTGCTTTAGCCATAGTTTGTTGGGGGTACGTTGGAGCCAAGGTGTCTACACAAGTTACATCCCAGACTAACTTTTGACCACATGACCATGAAATGAGTGTAACTCCATCTGGTATTTTTCCGTCCATACGTGACATACCTGCAGGTTCTAGGTTTGGATGATAATTCAGGAGTGACAATGTTCGGTAAATAATCGAATTTAATTCACTATGTCTAGAAAATCGTCCAGCACTTTTCTGACAGCTTAAACCGTGCACTCCATTTTCTTCTACAGGTGAGCCACATTTACATTTGAAAGGAGTTGTGATCTTGCAACAGAACTTATTTGGCAGAAATTTCATACAACACGTTTCAAATGAGGTCTTTCGTCTCTGAAAAAGTGCTATTACTCAATAGTGAACAGAGATACGTGTATGAAACTGTACTTCAGAGCGTCACTTCATCTCTTAATTCTGTAGGTAATAATTTGTTCTTCCTAGATGCTCCAGGTGGAACTGGAAAAACATTCTTAATAAACCTTTTGTTAGCTACAATACGCAAAGATGGAAATATTGCCATTGCTGTTGCATCGTCCGGTATTGCCGCCACACTGATAGAAGGAGGCCGCACTGTTCATTCTGCTTTGAAATTGCCGCTCAATTTAAATTCAGTAGATACACCAAGCTGTATTATTGGAAAGCAAAGTGATATGGCCAAAGTCCTCAGGGATTTCAAGTTGATCGTATATGATGAATGTACAATGACTCATAAAACTGGCTTAGAGACACTGGACCGTACTCTACAAGACATTCGTGGGTTTAAAAATCTTATGGGTGGTAAAACTGTGCTACTGTCTGGAGATTTTAGACAAAATTTACCCGTTGTTTCCACGTGGAACAAGAGCTGACGAAGTGAAGGCATGTTTAAAATCATCCATTTTGTGGCCACAGATAACTATTCTTTCTTTAAAGTTGAATATGCGTAAAGTTGAATATGTACACCTTCACGCTGATCAAAATGCAGAAGTTTTTTCGAAGCTTTTGCTTCGGATAGGTGATGGACAGTTACCTGAACAAAATGAAAAAATTGTAATTCCTACCGAACACTGTCAGTTATTAGTCGATTACAACACCTTCCTAGACACTATCTACCCCAATCTAGATGACCCAAGTGTTGTTGTCCCTGTTTGGCTAAAGATAAGGGCCATACTAACACCAAAGAATCATAATGCTCTGGAAATTAATAATGACTTATTAAAAAGAATGCCTTCTGAACTATCAACTTACGAATCCGTAGACACTGTTGTGGAAGAGGAAGAAGCCATCCATTACCCAACCGAATTTCTTAATACACTAAATCCTCCTGGCTTGCCACCCCATCGGCTATGCCTCAAGGTTGGAGCACCAATAATATTACTAAGAAATCTGAGACCCCCGAAATTGTGTAACGGCACGCGGCTTCAAATTACATCCTTAAAAAAAAAACATATGTACAGGTGAAACGCTGGTGCAGGTGAAACGGTATATGTACACAGGATTATTTTTGTCGGCGCGGGGTTCGAACCCGGGACCTTCCGCATCGTAAGCGAGTGCTTAACCTCTGAGCTACTTGTGTGCTCATTTAATCTGTTCATTAGCAACTATGCACTTGGGTTCTTTTTTTTTAATGGAAGGTAGGAAAAAATCTTTCAAAGACACCCAGATTCTGCCTGGGGTGTGGGATTTTCACCCACTAAAAACCCACCTTCTCTAAAAGCTAACCGCACTTGGAACCGAAAAATATCATTACTTCAAGTGCGGTGCTGTAGGGCACCTACTGATTTCGTTGTAGTGCCCTCTCCCATCTCTCTCTTGGGTTCTAATGTGATTTCCGACTACCACTTTAATTTCAAAAGAGTTCAATTCCCCAGAAAACTATGTTTTGCCATGACGATAAATAAGGCACAGGGGCGAACTTGAGCTAGCTGGAATTGACCTTAGAACGATTGCTTCTCCCACGGTCAGCTCTATGTTGCTTTTTCAAGAGTAAAATCTGCCAAGTCCCTCATTGTGTTACAGCCATACGGTATAACAAAGAACCTGGTGTATAAAGAAGTGCTTCAATAACCATGCAGCGGCGGTGGCCATGCCTTAACTAAAATGTGGCCATGCCTTGGCCACGCGAAGCGGGCGTAGCCCGCTAGTAAAATAGAAAACTGAAATGAATTAGAAGAAGAAAATGTTTTTAATACCAGAAAGAATCCATACCTTCCCAGTTATTCGTTTCTTGCCTATTAGAATGACGTGAGTTGTAATACTGAAGAGAATATCATAAACTCACACTTAAACCTACAAGATCAAGGCATTGAGCATTGAAGTGTTGGTGTTAAGTAGTGATCCCCGGTACCTTAGTGTAAACATAACTATGCAAATTAAACTGGTTTAGGGCCCAGTCATCTCATGTGCTTCATCGGAGTTCAAGTCGAGATTTTACTTCCGATCAGTCTGCTCTATGTGCATTGGTAGTCAAGTGGTTTGGTTAACGCGCTAGTCTGGTAATCCAGGTAGCGTAGGAATCCGTTGGTTCGAATCCCACCCAGTGCACGAATTTTTCCTCATAATTTGAGTTTGTGACCACATATAATAATAAGACTCTGAGGGTTAGGTGGTAGAAAATGCTTTGAGCATGAACCTCGCCTGGTGGGAACCTTCCACTAAAGAGTATTATTATTATTATCTATCGGGAATTGAACTCAGAACCTCTGCACTACGGTAGTAGTCACAACCGTTACGCCACGGAGGCGTAACGGTAGTAATAAGTTATATGTCCATAGTGAAGACTTCGTGATGCTGGCATTCCGGTCCAACCCAGGCTGGGTGAGGTTAATGTGGGTAGCAGGCTTGTGAGTTTCCTGCGCATAGAGAGTAATACCGCCGGCGTGATATGATCATGCACCTGAAAGCGACGTTAAACCTTAATTAAAAAGTAGTGTAACGTAGACGATATGACTATTATAATGTAGATCTTTATACATAAAGGTAGATCATGTATGTATGTGTGTACCTATGTAAAATCAAATAAGTACATAGATTATGTATGTAAAATGTACAATGTACAATTGTACATAGATGACGGCTGATCAGAGAACACTATACACGCGAGGTGTGTGGTCAGGTCAGCTATCAATCCCCTGCTCTGCTCTTTGTAATCTTGTTTTCAATTGGATATTCATAACAAAGTAATTTGTCATCGTGAGCACAATGTGCCCATATAGTGGTCCCTGATGCTGGCAGAGCGTCGTGGTATTCCTTTCATTATTTATATCATCCATAATTCCTTACAAATACATCAGTGATCAGTGTAGAGTGTAGATAGATGAAATAAAAATAAATAGATATAATGTAGAGTGTAGATAATAATAATATCGCCTTATTTATACTGCCCGATTAAGACTTTAAAGTCCCATTATTCCAGCAGTAAGCCCAATACATATAATTATGTGGTAAAAATCCCAAATGGGAGGATAACTTGTCATGTCCCGGCTGGGTTTCGAACTCACGACCTCTGGATTCATAGAGTGTCGCCTTTGCCACTGAGCTACCGGGACAGATAAAAAAAAATGATCATCGTGGCTTATAATTATCATCTTCAAAGTTTATTGTTTGGTGCGAGCAAGATCGGTTTACAACTCGAAGATCAACTTTAGTGTGCACTGGTAGTCAAGTGATCAACGCGCTGTGCAGTTTGCTGGGTAAAGTGCACAGCTACTCCAGATACTCATCCTCACCCAGCCTGATGACCCTGGTGTATTACATTTTTCTTTTCTTTCAAGATGAGTGTTTCACAGCCGTTTTTATTTCGTAGCCATGAAACAGGAGCTACTGCAGAAGACGCTTGTAACACAAAACTTCCCATTTAGGTGCTGGGTCAACACGAGCTCGGTCATAATTTTCCGCTCCGACCGGGATACGAACCGCAACCTCCACATCAGTGACCAATGCTCTTAACCACTGAGCCACGGAGGTCGGCTCCGGCCGGGATGTGGTCAACGCGCTGGGCTAGTAATCCAGGTAGCGTAGGGATCCTTTGGTTCGAATCCCGCCCAGTGCACGAATTTTTCCTCACTAATTTGAGTTTGTGACCACATAGTAATAAGACTCTGAGAGTTAGGTGGTAGAGAATGCTTTGAGCATTAACCTCGCCTAGTGGCTACCTTCCACTAAAGAGTATTATTATTATTATTATTGAAACAAGTGTACAGAAATAACCACAGATTTCAGGCCTATCTCGGAGGAATCTACATAACGCGTTCACGAAGTCACCAATAAATTACAGCACCCGGACACATGAAATACAGCTAGAAAGTGTAGCGCCTACCGTGTAGCAGGTTAAATGTCATAAATATTAGGCCGTGGACACACTCTAGCAAGTTGTGTGTCATAAATATTAAGCCGTGGACACACTGTAGCAGGTTGGGTGTCATAAATATTAAGCCGTGGACACACTGTAGCAGGTAAGGTGTCATAAATATTAAGCCGGGGACACACTGTAGCAGGTAAGGTGTCATAAATATTAAGCCGTGGACACACTGTAGCAGGTAAGGTGTCATAAATATTAAGCCGTGGACATACTGTAGCAGGTAAGGTGTCATAAATTTTAGGCCGTGGACACACTGTAGCAGGTAAGGTGTCATAAATATTAAGCCGTGGACACACTCTAGCAAGTTGTGTGTCATAAATATTAAGCCGTGGACACACTGTAGCAGGTTGGGTGTCATAAATATTAAGCCGTGGACACACTGTAGCAGGTAAGGTGTCATAAATATTAAGCCGGGGACACACTGTAGCAGGTAAGGTGTCATAAATATTAAGCCGTGGACACACTGTAGCAGGTAAGGTGTCATAAATATTAAGCCGTGGACATACTGTAGCAGGTAAGGTGTCATAAATTTTAGGCCGTGGACACACTGTAGCAGGTAAGGTGTCATAAATATTAAGCCGTGGACACACTATAGCAGGTAAGGTGTCATAAATATTAAGCCGTGGACACACTGTAGCAGGTAAGGTGTCATAAATATTAAGCCGTGGACACACTGTAGCAGGTAAGGTGTCATAAATATTAAGCCGTGGACACACTGTAGCAGGTAAGGTGTCATAAATATTAAGCCGTGGACACACTGTAGCAGGTAAGGTGTCATAAATATTAAGCCGTGGACACACTGTAGCAGGTAAGGTGTCATAAATATTAAGCCGTGGACACACTGTAGCAGGTAAGGTGTCATAAATATTAAGCCGTGGACACACTGTAGCAGGTAAGGTGTCATAAATATTAAGCCGGGGACACACTGTAGCAGGTAAGGTGTCATAAATATTAAGCCGGGGACACACTGTAGCAGGTAAGGTGTCATAAATATTAAGCCGGGGACACACTGTAGCAGGTAAGGTGTCATAAATATTAAGCCGTGGACACACTATAGCAGGTAAGGTGTCATAAAAATTAAGCCGTGGACACACTATAGCAGGTAAGGTGTCATAAATATTAAGCCGTGGACACACTGTAGCAGGTAAGGTGTCATAAATATTAAGCCGTGGACACACTGTAGCAGGTAAGGTGTCATAAATATTAAGCCGTGGACACACTGTAGCAGGTAAGGTGTCATAAATATTAAGCCGTGGACACACTGTAGCAGGTAAGGTGTCATAAATATTAGTGGACACTCTAGGGGCCGAGGCAGTCAAGCGTGTTCTGACCATATGTGTGATCCAGATCTGTTAGAAAGTTTTCGAATCTGTTCTGCTCTTATGTTTACTTATTATTATTTTACACTTCATTAATAAGGACATAATATATTTACAACACAGATAAATTTACAATATAAGAAGAAACAAAAAGAGAAAAAATGAAGAAAAACAAATAAATATACCTATACATATGTCCTAACTAAAGGGCGGGGTTATTGCCTTTGACAATCTCTTCCACCCAACCCTTAATTATTTCAAAGAAGAAGAAAGGCTCACTACTGAGCTAACTGAGCGATGTTAATATTTAACTAATATCTACTACGACCTCAGTACTCTCAGTAGCTTGATCGATAAGGTGGCGGATTGTACCCTAGAGGTCGGTGGCTCCAGTTCCGTTTTCATCGTAGATTTAGTGAAATTTGAGTAGTTGTGATATCACAAAAGTGATTAACACAAATAATATGATAACTACATAACATTCAATACCCTCAAAGTGTGAGCAGGTTTATCAGTAGTAGAAAATGTTTTTAGTATTAAGCTCGTCTGGATAGCACTCAAATAATTTTGTACAACCTAAAGTGTGTAAGGGCCGCATTATGAAATAGGATTAGATTTAATCTATGTGGACACTATCAGGTGACCCAAGCTATAATAGTGCGCTGTGATAGATTGTAATGTCCTCTTACATTAAATCTAATCCTGTTTCATGATTCTCGGCCCGAACTCGGTGGCCACAAAGAGGACCCTGGGCCGAATTCCTACATCTTTTTTTTTTTTTTTTTTTTACTAACGTCTACACTGTTATCCGATTCACCCAAGAGATCGAGCTCGCCGGGGGGCGAGCGCTCGTCAAGTAGCGCCAGCCAACCGGCCTATAGTAACACGAAACAGAGTTATAAGTATTTTGTTTTATAGTTTTTATTGTCTACATCCTTAGATATTGGTACCTACAGCTTGATATGGGGATTCCATTGTGGCCGCTTACATGGTTAGATTATTTTACGTGGTACTGGTCTGAACCCTGAACCCCGGGGATCAGGGTTCAGGCCTCCGTTGTGTCCTTGCACTGACTCTGACGGTTACGTTTTAGATAATGATTTTATTAACCTCGCCTGGTGGTTACCTTAAGAGTATTATAACTATGAAGGCATTTTAACAACCCAAAAATAGGGAGACGTTTTAATGGCTCTATTTCGGACAAACATAATCCCCCACGAGGCAAAAACATAATCATTCACACCTCCACATGTCCTAAGCTTTGACCTTTACTCTAATAATAACCGTACTTAATGTGTGATATACGTTCCCATTAGCAACCCACCTTCATGCAAACCATTCCACCTCCAAGCTCAATATTGTGGTTATGTGATGGTATTTCCTAGAATTATATAAAAGTATTTCCCAGAATTATATAAGGGTTATTTCTATAATTATATAAGAGTATTTCCTAGAATTAAAAAAGGGTATTTCCTAAAATTATATAAGAGTAATTCCTAGAATTATATAAGGGTATTTCATAGAATTATAAAAGGGTTTTTCCTACAACCATGTACAAAGGTATTTCCTAGAATTATACAAGGTCCGCCAAAAAAAAGGAGCCACTCGAAATATCTAGAGAACTGGTTTAATTTTTGAGAAAAACTAAAACACGTATACCATTATATCGAGGGGAAACCTTTTCTACTAGGTTTTGATTTTTTATCAGAGGGTCAATTTTGGAATCTTAACTGGAATCACTCTATTTCTAATACATTTCTGAGAAGTAGTTGACATTAAAAGTCTTTTAAGACAAGTTTGAGATTTTCAATCTAAACTGGGCCGGAAATATCGTACATTTCATTTCACTGGTTTCAGTATTTTTTTGTAAGAAATTACAAATTACTTGTATTTGTGTAGCTGTTAAAAATATTTGCCTTACTAGGTATCGAACCCAAAACCCAGAGGTGCCTAGGTAGAAGGCGTTTCCTCTGAGTAAACAAAACTAGCTGGTCCAAATTAATTCAAATTAACTTATGCCGCGCCGCGCACCGCTAGAATACCATTATTATTTTGGTCACGATTACAGAACCCTTTTTTCTCTCGGTTTTTGTTTTAAAAAGCCTCGCAGGGGCAAAATATTGGTGGAAATATGTACGTAAAAAAGGGTCAAAATGTTAAATAAAAAAATGCCACAAAAAAAGGGATGGAAGTAAAAAAGTTAAACATATAAATAAGGAGAGAGAGAGATAGATTGAGACAGAGGCAGAGAGAGAGAGAAGTTATAATGAGGGATGGATAAAGAGAAATAGATTTAGCGGATGAGAATAAGAGAGAGAGAGAGAGAGAAAGACATTATTATAAGGGATGGATAAAGGGAAATACATTTAGCGGATGAGAATAAAAGAGAGAGAGATACATTATTAAAAGGGATAAAGAGAGATAGATTTAGCGGATGAGAATAGAAGAGAGAGAGAGAGAGAGAGAGAGAGAGAGAGAGAGAGACATTATTATAAGGGATTTATGAAGAGAAATAAATTTAGCGTATGAGAATAAAAGAGCGAGAGATACATTATTAAAAGGGATAAAGAGAGATAGATTTAGCGGATGAGAATAGAAGAGAGAGAGAGAGAGACATTATTATAAGGGCTTTATAAAGAGAAATAAATTTAGCGGTTGAGAATAAAAGAGAGAGTCGAGATACATTATTATAGGAGATAAATAAAGAGAAAGAGATTTAGCGGATGAGAATAAAAGAAAGAGAGAGAGAGAGAGAGAGAGAGCGAAAAAAATTAAAAGACGGAGAAAAAATAAATAAAAGAAATATAGAAAAAGATAATGGTGAGGGAGAGAGAGAGAGAGAGAGAGAGAAAGACGAAGAAAAAACGAAGGAGAAATAAAATAAATAGAGAAACAGAAAATCAGAGGGACAGAGAGAAAGATATGGGGAGATGAAATGTAAGAGGTAGGGAGAGAGAGTTGGAAATAGGTACATAGAGCAAAAGGATAAATTAGAGGAAGACAGAGAGATGTTGAGTGTAAGGAATAAGACAGACAGAGAGAGGAAGAGAGAGAGACATAGAAATAAAGAAAGAAAGAGAGAGAGAGGGAAATAGAGAGAGAGAGAGAGAGAGAGAGAGAGAGAGAGGGAGAGGAGAGAGAGAGAAAGGGAGAGAAAAGGAATCTGTGAGATCATCACTGGAAAACAAGAGTAGAAAATGGGCAAGATGAACACAAAGCAACAAAAGTGAAGTGCTAACCACACACACCCACACTATTATTATAACTATTACAGTATGCTTTATTAGGTGAGACAAAAAAAAAAAAGATTGAACAAAGAAACAAGAAAAAGAAAGAGAATGAAGCTAATGTCCTACCTGAAAGTATCTCGTTTCCAGTTCAGACTATAAGGTGTCCTCGTTTTAGAAATCACTCTCACTCTCAAAATGCCCAAATGGGACCATCCCTTTCACAAAAAATAAATAAGATATTCAAATACTGGGTCTCTAAATGGAAGGAACGTGGCAGAACAGGAGTATTTGGAGGCAACAAAGCAACAAGTCAATGGACCGTCTGTGGACTAGGACGCCAATGCGGTACGGTCAGATAAACACAATCAGAAGTGTTGTTAAGCCAAATCACCCAGTCAGAGTGCAGTTGAAATTGAGTTCTGGAGATTATGAGTCTGAGAGAGCTTTTTGGAAGAGCTATCGTAAAAGTCTGAGAGAGCTTTTGTAATACAAACTGATTTCATTTATTTGGAAGCATTTGTGTTATTATGTCACTATGTTCAGTGTGTAGCATCAATATTACGACAACTAATGCTAATGCGTCATATTATCTTCAATCAAACAACATCGTCCAATATCCATTTCGTTATGGCGCCACTGGTCATTGTCACTCTGCAACTACCCCAATTGTCTTCAAGAAGACAGAGTAGGACAGAGCGAAAAAAATTGCGACCCCGCCGGAATTCGAACCCGGGTCAACTGGGGTAGAAGTAGAAAAGAAAATGGAAATGACAAAAGAACAGAAGAGAAACAGCTAGATGTAATTAAAAGAGAGAAAAAGGTACGTACAGAGAAAATAAATAAGATCAGAGAAGCAAAATCGTTATTACAGAACTGATAAATAAATTTAGAAAGACAATTACAAAAGAGCGAGACAGAAAGATATTAATAGGGTGAAAAAGAAAGTAACGATACCAAACCAAAACAACAACAAACAAAGACTCTGTTTAAACTGCTAGCAAAAGAAATGCCGGCAGTATAAACAGAGTATTTGTATAATAAAAAAAAATCCATTCCAAAGAGAAAGACCAAAGAACAATCGGAAAACCGTCCGCACCTCGCGTCTAATGTTCGCTGTAGTGGAGACGCTAGAAACACACTGGCAGTATAAAATATAGTCAGTTTTCGTAAAAAAAAAATAATAATAAAGAAAAAATGAAAAAAATACCTTTCCTAAGAGAAAAACGAAAGAACAATCGGAAAACCGGCGGCACCTCGCGTCTAATGTTCGCTGTAGTGGAGACGCTAGCAATTCACTTCTTGAGGAGCGGAGGTGTTGCAAACATGCGCATCGCATGGGTCAATATGCCACCCGACTTGTACCCGGCCACCCCGCACCCACTTCGCCCCCGCACCCGTCCCGCACCCACCCGCATCCCTCCCGCACCAGACTGTTATCCAAGCTAGTGGCGGAACCAGCTGTCTAATTCATGGAGTAGGTACCGATGAACTTTCAACTTTGTGTTGACAATGCCGTCTATTATTCTTTCAATGTTTTTTTTTTCTTTTAATATCTTTTAGAATTTAGAAAATTTGATATCTTGTCTTTACAAAATATTTTGAGCGCTATTGAATACCTACATACAATTCAAAATCCCCTACGTCGCATAGTTTTTCATTAATTCTATTTTAAGTAATTTTACCCCGAACCTATATCGGTTATTCGGTTCCGGGGTTTCAAAAAAATGGCCTGTGACAGCAAAATTTTCCAAAAAAAAAAAAATTGAAATCGGAAAAAAACCATTCCTTTTACAAAAAGTAACACGATACTTCTTATTTTGGAAATTTATCGGAAGTAATAATAATAATAATAAATATTATACGTACATATAAATATTATAATTCCTACTTAATTTATGAGATTTAAGAATAGATTATCTATATTTTTTGTCATCTTGTCATCAATTCCAATAAATTTATCGATATCTGCATCTAAGTTAACGCTAAAGTATACTTACACATCTGGCGCTGGTCGAATTTCCGCCACTGACGGCTCCACCAATTGCTTCTAAACAAAATTATCCTGAATCTAGAGGAATAACTCACATTATGTTTATCTTTAATCGTGAATCCAAAATCACCAAAATTCGGTGTACCTATTTGACTCTTCTTCTTAGTTCCAGGCATTTTATTGGAAAATTTGGTGAAGAAAGTATAGGCACCGAAAAATATCAATATTTCAGAATGTTCCGATATATTGAAAACTCGGCCACTTTTTTTGCCAATTTGACTGGGCTAACAGTTTAGGTAAATGTGCTTATTGATCTTAGTAAGTAAACAAAATGTTTGTTCCTACATCTAAAATAAAATAAAAATCAGACACTTTTTTTTATAATTTTTAATACAAAATGAAACGGCCCTATATTTATTTTTCTTATTCCTTCTCTACACAATGAGGCATTGCCGTACATCATTTTGGGCATGTAACCAGCGTCACCGAAATGGACCACGTCATTTTATTGTACGTATATCTATGTATAGTAAAAATGTACCTATACAAACTTACAACTACCGTCCTCAGTAGCTCGATCGATAAGGCGGCGGACTTGTAACCTGGAGGTCGGTGGTTCAAGTCCCATGTTCTGAAAAGAATTAGTAGTAAAGCGAGTCTGAATAGTTGTGATATTACGAAAGTGACTAACACAACATATTATTTTTTTTTAAAGAAGTAATAGTATAGTAGTTTTTTATTTAGACTGACGGCTCGAGACAGGGAGTCCAATTACGCTAACAGTTATTTCCGAGAAATTTCTAATATTAGAAATCGGAAGTATTTTTTTTTATTTTAATAAATAAAAATGAAGATAAACATGTTTAATAACATGTTTATCATCTGGACTCCCTCATAATAATAATACGCGTCCTTGCTCGCAAGATCTGTTGCGTAGAACATCTTGACCCCAAAGTTCTCCTCCTGAACCAGCAGCCGCCCACACAGAAGTCCCTGGTTCATATCTCACATCTGCTTCCGTTTCACTGTTGGATTCTAATAATTCGGTTTCTTTATTGACTTTCTCGTGGTGGCCCTATTCACCACCTTCTATTTTTTTTATTACAATTTCTTTATTGTATAATAATAATAATATTTCCGTGTCCGTGAGGTAGGCACAGATACCTATATCAGGGTGGTGAGAGGATTATATGGACACCCAGATCCAATGTCTAGGCTCCTTTCATGTCTAATGATTCTATTTGGTTTTAACGTCCCAATTTGAGATAGTCAGAATGGGGTTTTTACCCTCCATTCTACTGGTATACACTCGTATACCAGTAGAAATCAGTAGAAGTCAGTATACCAGTTATCTACCCAGCCTAGGTAGAGCTGGAAATACCAACCTCACGTGGTCGGAGGGAACAGAATTTTCTGTGTGCAAAGTTTGCTCTAACCAGGAATCAAACTCAGGATCTGTTGGTTCGAATTCTACCCAGTGCATGAATTTATCCTCATTAATTTGAGTTTGTGACCACATAATAATAAGACTCTGAGGGCTAGGTAGTAGAAAATGCTTTTAGGATTAACCTCGCCTGGTGGTAACCTTCCACTAAAGACTATTATTAATATTATTATTATATTAAACTCAAATTAAAAATAAAAAAAATCAAAATAGTTATCACAAAAAGCACCGACGGAAGAAAGATGTCAGCGAACACACACAAGGAATTAAAAGTAAGCAATATTCTCTCAACCTCCATAACAGAAGGAAGAAAAGAATATTATGAATGTAATGAACAAATCAGAGTGGGGAGAGAAATTATACAGGGTGAAACATAATCCAACCTCCCTAACAGAAGGAAGAAAAGAATATTATGAATGTAATGAACAGATCAGAGTGGGGAGAGAAATTATACAGGGTGAAACATTATCCAACCTCCCTAATAGAAGGAAGAAAAGAATATTATGAATATAATGAACAGATCAGAGTGGGAAGAGAAATTATACAGGGTGAAACATTATCCAAACTGAGAAATATGTCTTAAGGACAAATAATAAAATCAATGAAACATTGACCAAACTAAGAAAGATATCCAAAAGACAGAAAAAGAGATGTCTAAAAGACATAAAAAGACAGAAAAAGATGTCTATTAGACAATTTCATTATAAATGAAGATCATTTATTCATGAAATTAGTTTGCAATAAAGTAAATAGTTCTCACTGGAAAAATTTCCACGGAGAAAAAGAGAAATTAAATGAAAAGTAAAGGAGTACCTGGTACGAGTACATAATTACATCTATACTTATAAAAGAGAGTTTCACTCACTGACTGACTCACTCACTCACTCACTGATTCATCACTGTTTCTCCGAACTGGTAAGTCCTAGGAAGCTGAAATTTGGTAGGTAGCTTTGTCTTACAGTCTAGATGTGCAATTAGACGGGATTTTTCGAAATTCCCACTACAACACCTGCCATTGGCGAAAAAGAATTTTGCCGCTAGTATATGTATATGAAATCTTATTACAACGAATATTAGAGTCAGATCAAACCTCAAAACAACACTTTTCAAGGAACACGGTCACGACTCTTAAGTCGTACTCTGTCCCAGTAGCTCAGTGGTCAAACCGTCTGTCTAGTAATCCAGATGTCGCGGGTTCAAAACGCTGCCGGGATATGTCAAGTTATCTTCCCATTTGGGGATTTGACCACATGATAATACGTCTTGAGCTTATCTTTGGAGTAAAGTAGTCCTAATCGGGCAGTAAAAATAATACTGTAACCAATATTGGTTGTTACACCCTGTATAGTGTATGTATATGTGAATCTATGTATATAAATTATAGGTATGTACACATCTGTCATTCTGTAAGTTTCTTGAGGTAGAGGAATTATGGGAGAGATAGAGAGAGAAAAGTTTAACATAGAGAGAAAGGAAGAAGATGGAATTTGAATTATACAAGGCCTCTCACAACGATGCTCTGATGTATGACGCTACGCCGATGTAGGAAAATGAAATATTTTACCTCCCATTTGGGATTATGACAACGTAATAATACGTCTTGGGCTTACTGCTGGAATAATGGGACTGATTAGTCATATTTGGGCAGTATAAATAAAGCGATATTATTATTTACTTCTGAGGTTATCCAATATTAGAACATATCCTGAAAGTTTCAGCTCTATTGGACAAAAATTGAGAGTTTTATCGCGTTAGAAACATACAAATATTCATAGATAGATACATTCTACATACAGACAAATGCCAATCGAGACTCACTTCGTTACCCTTCGTTCGCAATTATACCTCAAATATGCCAAAAATTCATCGAAGATCAATTTTTAATTATTTCCCTACTTAGTCCAAAACTTCTCTTTGCGTACAATTTTGGCTGTATACCCGTTGCCTATGAAGACATGGCCCGATATTAACCCAACTCTACACTCGAGGCATTGCCGTACATCGCGGACTTTACGCAAGTACTAAACAGCGACCGTTTTATGGGATAAAGAAAGCAAAGAATGCCCAAGGCATTAACTTCGCCCCGGATTACAAGACAATATTGTAAATTTAAATATTTTGTTTTTGTATATTTTATTTTGTAAATATTGTTATTTTTTTCCTCTGTTAATAATATATTATTGATTGTTTTGTAAAAAAAAATAAAGTGTAAAAAAAAAGATTTTCAGTGATATGAGGAAACTAACATCGTTTGAAAGTGCCTTACATTTATTTTATGTGAAAAGCTTTTAGAGTTACGTAAACTGCTTCACTGTATACCTGTTTAGGAGTAGGGTAGGTGGGGGGAAGAG
Source organism: Bactericera cockerelli (assembly GCA_024516035.1). Classification (NCBI taxonomy): domain Eukaryota; kingdom Metazoa; phylum Arthropoda; class Insecta; order Hemiptera; family Triozidae; genus Bactericera; species Bactericera cockerelli. The sequence continues at coordinate 3,592,696 of CM044957.1, forward strand.
TACGCGCAGTTTAAGAGTACGCAGGCGTAGTTTTCATAGAAGGAAGCAACGTATTTCAACAGGAATCAGCGCGATTGAACAGATTATGATTAAGAGCTCACCAAATTATTTAGATTTGACCTAGGAAGAAAGCAGGCTGCAATAATGAGGTAAGAAATTTGTGTGTGTCACAGTTTGTGTGACATTCGTAATGTCACAACTACTCAAACTAGCTTTACTAAATTTTTGCTGAACTTGGGCCGTGAACCATCGACTTCCAGGTTACAAAACAGGATTAGAATAATCCTGTTTTGTATTTAGAATAATCCTGTTTCATTGCTTTCCTGGTGAAAAACGGAGAAGAAATTGAGCCGCCATTTTCAAATTATTTTACGGAACTGCAGACAGTTACTTTTATTTAACAAACGCGGAGAAAATGGTTTGAGAGATATGCGCCTCGATTTTGTAGGGGAGAGGGTAGATTTAGGGTACGGTAGAGGAAGCCAAGTTAGGGAAGTATTAAATACATAAACAGCGGTTCTGAACCGATAAGTCGCGACCCAAATTTGGTTAATGAGACAATTTCAAGTGGGTGACGAGCTTGTTTTGGGTACCTATCTCTGTGACCAAACGTCAAAATCAGACATCCCATTAGAAATCTCACGCGCTCTTTTTCAGATTTTGTATAAAAAAATAGCTTACAACTCTGTGATGTCAGAGACGATATGTCTCAGCGAAATACAACATAATTACAAAACAATGTTTCTGTGAAGTCTAAATAAGTAGGCAAGTTTTATCTGATGTTTACAGTTTACAATGTCACAATGGGTTCCGACTTCGCGAGTCCGAAAAGGTTGAGAACCACTGAGAAATGGCTAGGAGAGGGGAATAGGATGTGGATAGGGAAAGGAGGGGAGGTTTATGAGAGCCCCTTTCCATGTAGCAGGCGTTTTTTTCCCGCTTGCTCTAGTGGCAGTACATTTTAAATAGAGACATGAGTGTTCCTGTAGGACCGGAGCGATTTTTATCAGTGCGCGGAGAAATATTCACCGTGAGTGTGCCACTACAGAAGAAGTTCTGTTTTTAAACGCCTGAAGTTTGTGATCGCCTGTACATTAATAAATAGTGGTGTTCAATTTCATATAGGCTTTTTTAAAAAGTTTGAAGTCATTACCAACAGAATTCAGTAAAAAAATTCAGCAGTTTTCAGTTTATAATTGACAAATTCCTAAGTGTTTAGATTTCGTTAATTAAAAATAATTTTAATTTATATTATTTGGGATTAATTAATAAAATTAATAAAAACTGTTAAGGTATTTAAACTGTTTAATACAATATTGATATCATTAATTTAATGATTTCCCATGTAAATAAAAATGATAAGTATAAGTAGTGATTTATTCAGACTGTCAGTGCAAGACAGGTAGTCTCATTATGACAACGGATAAATATTTAGTTTAATGAAAGATTTGTTTCTTGAATTGTGTAGCTGTTGAAAATGAGTTCGAATAACTTTTTAGATCAGATTGACCCGGAGATTTTAATCTCTCTAGTAGAAGCAAGACCTGCTATTTGGGACAAATTCTCTGATGACTACAAGAGCAAAAGCAAGAGGAGCACAAACTGGACAGAAGTCTGTGAGGTAATGGAAGCGGGGTACAAAATTTTTGATGAACAAACAAGGCAAGAGTTCGGTAAGTTTAAACACATTTTAATAACTATAAATGGATTCGAAACCAGAAAGGTCACCAATCCATGTCCTCGCCACGCTGAACGTTGCCCAACTTCAGTGTAGGCCTGCGGCGCGGTGTGTTTACCGAAGCATAGACATGTTTGTGAAATGTTTTTTGGTAGTTATGTATTGACAGTTAACTGTATACATTACTTTTTCTCACTACATCACTATGGCTATCACAAATATCAAACCCAAATATGTAATTTTATTTTATATCTGACTCCTTGTTTGTCTTTTTTTTCAGCCAAAGCTGCTGTTTACAAATGGAAAAATCTGAGAGATAACTTCTTGAAAGCATTCAGAAACGAACAATCTGCTCCGTCTGGCTCAGGTGCCAAAGTAACAAAGCCCTATGTGTACAAAAAGCAAATGGCGTTTTTAAATAAAGTAGCAGGACCTGGTATAACGTATGATTTGAGTAGAAAACGCATGCGCACTGAAGAAGAACCTTCAAAACCTACAAAAACCAATAAAACATGTGATTTTGAGGAGACCATGGCTTTGTTTTTGGAAAGAATGGAAAGCAGAATGCATACTCGACCTGAGCCAGAACCTCCTATGTTGTCTTTCTTTAAGGGAGTCCTACCAGCCATAGCATCATTTGATGAGGATCAGAATTTGGAACTACAAACGGGAATCTTAGCACTGATCAGCCGAATAAAAACTCAACCGAGGAGTGATTTGCAACACTTTCCAAGTTCATCTCTAGTTGAAGATGCTATTGTTAAAATTGAAGAACTCCAAAATTGAAGGCGCTAAATTGTTAAAATTGAAAATTTGTTAAATTCTAATAGTTTAATAAGTAACCAAGAAAAAACTGTCGTAGTATATTTTCTCAAAATCAAAAAATTCAAATAGTCATTTAGTTTTTTCTCATAGATATTTTACATATTTAGGTATTAATAGTTAAAATTCCACACGTAGCAGATTCTAGACATAATATCTCCCGCATACCTACAATTCTAGGGTTATAATTAACGTCTACTACCCTTAAATTCCACTTCTAGCAGATTCTAGACATAATATCTCCCTCATACCTACAATTCTACGGTTATAATTAACGTATACTACCCTTAAATTCCACTTCTAGCAGATTCTAGACATAATATCTCCCGCATACCTACAATTCTACGGTTATAATTAACGTCTACTACCCTTAAATTCCACTTCTAGCAGATTCTAGACATAATATCTCCCGCATACCCACAATTCTACGGTTATAATTAACGTCTACTACCCTTAAATTCCACTTCTAGCTGATTCTAAACATAATATCTCCCGCATACCTACAATTCTAGGGTTATAATTAACGCCTACTACCCTTAACACGTAGCAGATTCTAGACATAATATCACCCGCACATCTCCAACTTTCACCAAGCGAAGCAGTCAAAAGTTTTGAGTGAAAAACTTCAAGGAAATTTTAAATTAAAAAGGCCTCTCGCTCCTTCTCTTTTATTGAGCTTACCCTTCCCACCCTTTCCTCCTCTCTAGTTTTCACAACTTGCTCCTCTAATATTCCTCTCTCTCTCTCTCTCCCTCTTTCTCCCTCTCTCCTCTAAGTTATACCTGCGGAAACCTAGAATTCGGTAAATCTCCCAATAGAGTTTCGTGAGACTCATCCCACAACAACTTTACGACTTGTTTCCAGAATTCCAGGGGCGCTGCAAGGTGAAGTATGAACAGAACATAATGGTGTCGTTGTGTAAAGGTTTAGATGAGAAGTAAATACATCCCTACCAGTCAGCGTCCATGACGCGTTGTATGCACCGGTTCTCGTAGGATCACCGCAATATCCAGCGAGGTGAAGACTTCGTGATGCTGTGCCAAACCAAGGGTTCATAGTAACTCTTTCAGGTTTATATATTCTAGAAATTCTTAAATTTTTCAAAAAACGACGGGTAGTTTTCCTAATAGGACCTCCCAAACATTGAAAAGAAAATCGAAGATAACAACATAAATACACTAACAATCACACCACATTCCACGGCGTTATATGAAGAGAGTAGTCAATTTAATGGAGCTAAATTATTTATGTTTTACCAATAGGGTTAAAAGAAATGGACGAACGGGTCAATCATAATTACCTATGTGTCAAGGGCATTTGTCAAAAAAAAAAAAAAAAAAAAATAGATAATGATGATACTATGTAATTATGTTGATCAATTTTTAGAATGTTGAATGTTGAAAGAAATATTAACACTGTTATCACTGTAATGACGATCAATTTTTTCAGAATGTTGTATAATGAAAGAAATATTAATAATAAAAAAATTAAATTCAGACACATCCACTAAAAATAAAATGAAATTGAGACACATCCACTAAAACTAAAATGAAATTGAGACAAATCCACTAAAACTAAAATGAAATTGAGACACATCCACTAAAACTAAAATGAAATTGAGACACATCCACTAAAACTAAAATGAAATTGATACACATCCACTAAAACTAAAATGAAATTGAGACACATCCACTAAAACTAAAATGAAATTGAGACACATCCACTAAAACTAAAATGAAATTGATACACATCCACTAAAACTAAAATGAAATTGAGACACATCCACTAAAACTAAAATGAAATTGATACACATCCACTAAAACTAAAATGAAATTAAGACACATCCACTAAAACTAAAATGAAATTGAGACAAATCCACTAAAACTAAAATAAAATTGAGACACATCTGCTAAAACTAAAATGAAATTGAGACACATCCACTAAAACTAAAATGAAATTGAGACACATCCACTAAAACTAAAATGAAATTGAGACACATCCACTAAAACTAAAATGAAATTGAGACACATCCACTAAAACTAAAATGAAATTAAGACACATCCACTAAAAATAATATGAAATTGAGACAAATCCACTAAAACTAAAATAAAATTGAGACACATCTGCTAAAACTAAAATGAAATTGAGACACATCCACTAAAACTAAAATGAAATTGAGACACATCCACTAAAACTAAAATGAAATTGAGACACATCCACTAAAACTAAAATGAAATTGAGACAAATCCACTAAAACTAAAATAAAATTGAGACACATCTGCTAAAACTAAAATGAAATTGAGACACATCCACTAAAACTAAAATGAAATTGAGACACATCCACTAAAACTAAAATGAAATTGAGACACATCCACTAAAACTAAAATGTAATTGAGACACATCCACTAAAACTAAAATGAAATTGAGACACATTCACTTATTAGGATTTTTAATTATAAAATCATAAGCACAGTCAAAAGCTCATACAGTCCAAACCTATTACTTACACTGTCAAAGATTCTAAACTATACAAGGGGGTTACTTTATAATGGCAAACAATTTGCAGAAAACATTAGTATCAATAAAATTCCCAAGTAGTCAGGACATCATACCTGTCCAAGCCTGACAATCAATAGACTAAATTAATGCAGGTGTAAAACCACACATCAAGTCCTTGCAACGAGCAACAGTCGCAACACATAATCATGTGATTAATAATCTGAGAGAAAGTGATGAGGTCATGAAGTATACATTGTTTGGAGCATACTTGCAAACGGTTCCTCGTCTGCTTGACCACTATCTTGAACATGCTTCCAACTCTTATTTGGTACGGTTTTATTATTATTAAATTCTTAGAAGCTTTAGCTTAGGAAAAATACCTTTGTATATATTATGTTATCTTGTTAATGAATAAAAAAATAATAAATAAAATTAAAAAAAAAACTTTATTAGATAATTGATTATATGTACAGAACAATAATTACACAAAAAATGAAAAAATAGAAATAATATAAACAATAAAAAGGGGAAAAAATAGATAAATCTTTACACACATAAGTCCTAACTAAATCTCTTCCACCCAACCCTTCAATATCTCTATTCAATAAAGGTCTAATAATGTTTAATCAAAAAATTACCTTAGAAAATAAAGAACGCACAGCCAGCGTCAGTAGTGCGTTGAATTTGAATGCAGCAACGTCCGGCGAGGTGGGGAGTTTGTGAAGCTCGCATGCCGTCACTATTAAGGCTGAGTGAGGTAAATTTGAGTAGTTGGTTTGTGAATTTCCAGCGAATGGAGTGTAAAACCCCCCTCATGATATGATTATGCAGATGAAAACGACGTTACCCCCCCCCCCCCCGAAAAAAAAAACATAACTCTGCTCGATTAAAGTCTTGATAATGTTTGAAAAAAAAACTTAGAGAGAAAAGGAAAGCACGCCGAGACGCACACATACTAACCATGAATAAAGGTAAAGGAAAGCAAGGTGTAGACCACATATGAACTTTATGAAACAAATCACAGAATATGCAAGTACAGGCCCATAAAATACTAAACTAAAGAGATTTATTCATATAAACTTCATTTACTTGATGTTGATGTTGAAAAATGCGCACCCCAAGTAGGTTTGGGAGAAGGTAAAGTAACTTGATATCTAAATTCTAATCTTTTGTTTAATTCTTTTTTCCTGACGGGTCAATCATAATTATAATTATGTGTCAAGACCATTTGTCAAAGAAAATAAAATAATAAAAAAAGAAGAGTGTATAATGTATATACTGTCTTATTCTTTATTTGTACTTAATCGTAGATTACTTCGTTGAATCAAAGCAGAACAAAACAACTTTCAAGTCGAAAGCTCTTCCATAATCTACGATCACATTTCACAGTGCATTTGATAAATGCTTAAACAGCTTGGAATTCGAATCGTGGGAGGTTTGTCAGATTCGCAGAGGTTATAAACATGGCCAATACCATCCAATATTCGTATGACGCAATACAATCTCTCGGTGTAATGAAAGTGGATGAAGTATTTCACCATGTAGCTGAACTCATTGCAAAGTACATCAGTCAGTTCAGTCACTGCCGGCAAGGCGTGATGTTGCTTCAACTCTCGCTGCAACTTCCGCGTACTTTCCATTGTCATATTTTGTACCACTCTTATGTATGTACATAATATGTATAATGTGATCCTATGTACACTTGTACACGTTTAGGAATGATCTATCTCTATGTACTTGCTGAGGTATGTAAGTATGTATGATTTTATTTGTGGTGAAGCACAAGGCCTCTTCCCAATTTTTGAGGGTAGCGGAGCATTCATAAGAGCCTCCTTCACTTTTCAAATTCTATTACATTAATTTCTTTTTACTCTGGTAATGCCGCCACAGGTCGTTACTCATATAAGTAACTACTCATTTTTCCTCACGAGGTATGAGTGGACCCCAAACATCCAAGTACAGTGCAGATAAATTCCTGTCCCGCTGGGGATCGAACCCAGGTCGACTGCTGAGGTATATACATTGTACATATTACGTACTTGGGTATAATATGATGCTATGTACATTTGTACATGTTTAGGAATGATCTATCTCTATGTACTTGGTGAGGTATGTACATATGTACTGGGGTATAATGTGATCCTATGCACATGTTTATGAATGATCTATCTCTCGTGTCGACACTCTCTTATCATGAATGGAACAACGATTACGTCGACTCATAGGTGAAGCAGACTTATGTTTAATTGAACCAAACTGTATGCCTGTATGACTTACTTCTTACTTCATCCGGCCCCTTCTACCGTAGGTGTAGGGGTTAAATGCCTGTATGATAAAAACTGCTAATGCTAGTGGGCTCAGAGAAAAGTCTCTCGTAACTAAAACTCAGGAGAATATAGTTTGCTGGTTGAATTACCCTTGAATTTTGACGAGACTGATTTTTGGAACTTTGAGCTATCATTTTTGTGTTAATCACTAAATTTACTCTGAAACCAAGACTTGAACCACCGACCTCCAGGTTACAAGTCCGCCGCCTTATCGATCAAGCTACTGAAGCGGATTTGCTGGCACTTGTATTTGGAGACTGGCATCTCCACGGCCTAGCCCGCCTGAGCTGATGGTGTAAAAGCATACTTAAAGCATTAAGTATGCTTTTAAGTACAGTCTGCATTTTATACTTTTGACAGTATAGAAGTAGCCACATCAGACTTTCATTAACTTGGTTCTGGGGGCCCTTGTTAATTATTAGCCTCCTTGTATAAACTTGATGAAATTATCAAGTTTGGATACCATCGAACACAATGATGTTACTCAGTGATGATTAATATATTTATACTAGTTTTCCGCCTTTGACTTTAAAGTTCTCCTATCTCCCCTATTCCTCCTCTAGTCTCTCTCACTCTCTTCAAGATTTTTTCTTCCAATCTTCTCTCCCCTTGTGCGTGTATCTTCTCTTCCATGTATTTTCATTATCTGAGACAAAGCCTCCTGAAGGAGATGGAAATTCACTGCAGAGTTTCTTTGATGTGTTTCAGTTTGTTTCATCTTCTTGTGTAAACACAGTCCCAAATCTTATCTCATGTCCTTGTGAAGTTTCGATGAGAGAAGTTGCCCCACTGCACAGAATTCCCATTTCGTGCATTTGTAACTTAATTCCCTCGCTCTGTTTAGGTTTATCACGTTCGTTACTGAACGGCCATATGTGGATGTTTTTGTGTTTTTTTTGGGACCGAAAACACACATGTGGTTGTTATCAAAAATTTAACGAGGGACCGGACATCCATATATATGGCCTTTTTGAGGTAGGTTGTTAGTATTAGAACAGATATAGGATCGATTCTTGTACAAATACGATGCCAAATATGCAAAAAAAAAAATTTTGGTCCCGAGGATGCAACAGCGACTTTACCGCCTGGTCCCTACGTAAAACTTGAAAAAATTGGCTTGGTAACGAACGTGTTAAACATAGATGTAGGGCGGAATTAGTAGACCTTTTTGAAATACCTCTGTGGCGATAAATCTCGGATTGCGTACTGTGTAAGATAGGGAAAACCGACGCTAAGCAATGACTTAAGTTATCGATGTTGTCTATTAATTTCGCCCATAGTCAAGTTGTTAACCCGCTAGTCTGATTAATCCAACTAACGGAGAGATCCGTTGGTTCGAATCCCACCCAGTGCATGAATTTTTCCTCATTCATTTGATTTTGTGCTCACATAATAATAAGACTCTGAGGGTTAGGTGGTAGAAAATGCTTTGAGCAATTGAGCATTAACCTCACCTGGTGATTACCTTCCACTAAAGAGTTTTATTATTATTATCCTCTAAAGGCCCAGTGTCCAAAATTTTGGACATTTTTTTGTAGGCTTAAAAGCCCAGCGTATATGTGTACTTTGTAGTCATAGAAGCCCAGTTTCCAAAAAAAAAAAATTGTTTTGTAATTATTACCTAAGATTGAACAAGAGATCTTTAAAGTAGAGGTGTTTTGGACCATGAACATTCAATGCATTTGTTTATTTTTTATTAATGATTGACATTTTCAGAGGGTTAAAAAATGTCCGAAATTCTGGACACTGGGCCTTTAAGTTTACAAAACACAAAAAGTGCTTGGGCCTATAGATGTTATATCTTGGCACCGGTTGTCAACAGCACTACGTTTCTTATTCAAAACAGAATAGATAGTATAATTCTAGAAGTTTTTTACTCCTATTTCCAGCCAGCATCTCTATCTGAACTGCGTTTATTTTAATTGAACATATTAAGCTCAACCTTTCACTCAAAATTGAAGTCTTGGCACTGATAAAGTACCAAAACTTCAGAAAAAACAAGTAAAAATAAAATCATAGAGGACATATTATTTTATTTATTAAAATGTTCTTTTTTTACTTTCTATTGCCTATGGGTATAGAAAGTATTGTTTTTTTTTAAAAGTTTAAAAATAATAATAATTTTACTTTTTATTGTATAGGTATTTGAACTTAACGTCAATTTTATTGTAACTACTGACAAACCTTTTTCTTAGTCTATTCAAGAAAGAATATTAAAAAATTCCAAAAATATGTAGGGGAGACCGCTGATGTTCGGGACACTGACATGTTAGGGACATGCTTGTTTTCTCTGGTTTGATGAGCGCAGTAGGCCTGTGCGTCGAATTACAACATCACAATTCAACACCGCTTTTTTTCCGGTTGAGATTCGAAGGATAGCGGATCGGCGTGTTGAGGTAAGAAATTTTTTATGTTTTCCATAGTGCAAAGTTTTTTTTTGCCTCCAATTTTTTTTATTTTTGTATTTTCTGCTTTTATTCGCATGTGTTTCGAAACTTATAAAATGAGTTTAATGTATTCTTGTGGTGCTTTAGCGTATAGTGATTCATTTTAAAAGATATTTATTCAATACAAAAATTGTTTTATGACATGATGGGTAGTGAAACTATGTTAGGGACACTATGTTAGGGACAGCAAGGAAAGTGTCCCTAACATCTCCAATCGAAATTGAGCAGATGTTCTTGTCATGTTTTTAATCACTCGATGGTTTTTATCCAAAAGCTTTAATATTTTGTGTTTTTTCATCGTTTCAGATAGACATGATCAAAATGCCTAATCGCAGGTATAAGAAGAAGAAGACACAGAGGGTCTTAGTTTCTGTGGATGCATATGTGTGTGACATCTGTTGTTAAACAGATCATATCTTGTTCAAATTTTGTTAATATTTAAGAAAAAAAAGAGGTGTTCAATTTATATTATTTTACCAATTGATCTCTCATTATTTTGTTTTAAATTACAACTTTTTTTGGAAAAAATAATTTTTGCCTTATCATTTATAATTCCTATCTAGAATAACAGGTCCCTAACATCGTGGACGGTGTCCCTAACAACACAGCTCCTACGATGTTAGGGACAAAAAAGTTAATGAGGGAAAATGGAAAAATCTCTTTTTCACTTATAGTTAAATTATATTATGTGTTGCCTAAACGTGAAAAACTAAATTTTAGATCTATGGTAGGTATTTACTTTCAACAAGAAATCTTTGAAGGAAAAAAAGATAAAAATCCTAAGAAAAAATCGTCCCTAACATCAGCGGTCTCCCCTACCTAATCTAATATTGCAAGTCCGAATAATATTATTATCTGTATGGTAAATCACTGGTAAATCTGTACAATATTCTGTGTAATTATTTGTAATAGATACAACTGATGTTTTGATTGTTGATTTACAAAAAAAATCAATGGTTATAATCTAGAGTAGGATAATAATAATAAAACTCTTTGGTGGAAGGTAACCAGCAGGCGAGGTTAATGCTCAAGCATTTTCTACCACCTAACCTTCAGATTCTTATTAATGGTCACAAACTCAAATTAATGAGAAAAAATTCGTACACTGGGTGGAATTCGAACCAACTGATCCCTACGCTACCCGGATTACCAGACTAGCACGTTAACCACTTGACTACCAGTGCACTACAATCTGTGAGGTAAACCCCTGGTTCTGAGGATGAGCAGAGTGAAAGGCAAGGCAGAGTCAATGACATTACATAAGAATTTACCTATGTGTTATGTTATGCTGACCGGCCACAGGGGACGTCACAAGTTCTGCGCCTGATCTGAGAACTTTAGATCACCTTGTGCAAGATCGAATTACTTCTTCTCTTCTGTACAGGGTGGTTGAAAAGTATGGAGGTCACATAGCAGAGATGAATCATGATAATGATGCGAGCCAAGAACTAGGCAGCACTGAAACTTTCTGCAGATTTTTTTATTTATTTATGTAATAAGTTTCCATGTATTTATATTTCACAATAACATTTTCAACAAACAATGAGGGTATGTATACCCACCTCTAAAAGATAAAAAATCTTGTGCTGAAAGTGGGGAAGGTGCGATGAGGTCAAAATTATTATTATTACATAAATCTTTATTAGGAGAACAAAGTAAAGTACAATATAAAATGAAGAAAACTTTACAGTATACAATTAAGAAAAAATAAATAAATGATAAAATAGTTTGAAAAACAAATAAATAACAAATAATAAAATAATACTTGGTAATGTCCTAACTAAAAGGCGGGGTTATTTCCTCCGGCAATCTCTTCCACCCAACCCCAGAAATCTCACAGAATTGTAAACAATGTAGAAATTTATGAATGGTCCTGTAAGTAAAGCTGACAAAATAGCTTTGTTCTTATAAAATTGGAACTAACAAAATTGAGTTTTGTTAGATCAAAGTCTTAAGTCTTTGTTACAGAGAGGAACGTCATGGGTTAGTAACTTTACTAACCAAGTCTCAAAATTCTACAAATTATAAGGACAGAGTCGATCGCATGTTGAATACACAAGTTCTCTTTGTCACTAGAAAAGTTAAGAAACGTACAGCAAGGTTAGGACTTGGATGATTGACCATTAAGATTCGAACCCTCGTGATGCAGCATTCAAAATTCTAGTAGCTGATTTGTGAGTTTCCACCGAATAGAATGTGAAACCCCATCGTGATAGGACCATTCTATTGAAAGCGATGTTAAAACAAACATTTTACTACTTGTGGGGGAAAAAATACTTTGAAGAACTAGAATTGGTCAGCTTGTTTTTATTTAAAAAAAATTCCGCTTCCGAGCCAAAGGTAGGTTATACAAGTAGGGAAAGGTCTCCCAAAACCGGGTACTTAGTTTTCTAAGCCATCTAGCGGAAAAGCCATTATCATCAGCTAAGCAAATTAAACTGAAAAACATTCACGATTTTGTTGGCTATCTAAATTTGAAAACGATACGTCACTATGTATTGCCAATTTTTGTTAAATTTTTTTTTTTTTCAAAAAAAGTCAAAGTACCCGGTTCTGTCAACCCGGTCTTTCAGAACCGGGTACTGGGTATGTCAGAACCGGGTACCCCTATATTTCCTATTTAAGACATTCATAAAAAGTTCAATGATGTTTATTGAAACGAACTTTAACATTTTTTTTATGAGCATGAGTAATTTCAATGTAAAAAATAATTATTTTTGGAATGGCAAACAACAAGAAGGAACAAATTTTGAACCTAGATTTTAGAAAATTAAAATAGGAAACACACTTCTAGGTATTCATAAAGGTAAAACTTACAACTATCTTTCTTGACATTGTAAATAATAACTAGAATAGGAATTGTACCAAAATATTAGGAAAATTGTTTAACACCAGCTCTGCCGTGTAGTCTTTCGAGCATAACTCGGAGGGTTTGATATTGTGACACGTAAAAAAATATAAAAATGAAAAAATAATTGAATGACATTACAAAATAATATGTACCAGGTCCCTACTTGCTCATCTACTTAGCTTCTATACCTTCCCTGAAAAAATCTCCAAAAACATATCAAAGACAACTTGAAAAAATGTAAGCACATAAAAAAATACACAACCCTAAGGAAATAATAGGCTGCTCAAATCGGGTACCTGAAAATCTGTACCCGGTTTTGTCAACCCCAAAGTACCCGGTATGAACAGACTCATGACTTTCTGTAAAAAATATTGAATAACTAAGACATGCAAAACGATATTAAAAAGATTTAATTATGATATGAAATAACACTTTTTAAGTAACAGCTTTACACACTTACCATGAATTTTCAGCACAAATAGCCGTTAAAAGTCACTCGATAACTGTGGGCTCGAAAATAAGGAAATAACACGAGGAAAACTAGAACCTCAAATCAGAGCGAAATGACTCGAAATGAAATTGGTTTGTTTACAAAAGTTACGCTCTGCTAGGAAGAGATTTTAGTTTCTGTAATCAGTTCATAAATGGCATTAGCGGTATCGTCGGAAACAGTGGTACCCGGTATTAGCAGACTACCCGGTTTTAGCGAACCTTCCCCTATATGTATTATTTAAATCTAACTATATATTATGAGGTCAAAAGTTCAAGTAAATGAGCATAAATAACTTTTTAAATATGTTCAAGACGAAAGCCAGGAAGAAAGACGAAATTAAAGAAATAAATTCCTTGGTGAGGTTAATTTAGGTACCGTGAATTTCCACCGAATGGAGGGTAAAACCCCCATCATAATATGACAATGCAGTTGAAAGCGACGTTAAGTCCAAATTAAAAAAATAAAAAATAAATAAAAAAACATTTTCTATTATTGAACCACACAGAGTAGGTATTAGGTTAATATTATTTGTACCATTGCGAGCAGTGATAGTAGACACTCAGCCCAATCAGTGGCGGAAGTATTTTTTATTTCTCCTTAATCACTTTAAATTTTTCTTTGCATTGATAGTACCTACCTAATATAGTAATATTAATATCGCCTTTATTTATATGCCCGACTAGGACTAATGAGTCTCATTATTCCAGCAGTAAGCCTAAGACATATTATTATGTGGTCAAAATCCCGAATAGGAGGATAACTTGTCATGTCCGGGCTGGGATTCGAACCCGCGACCTCTGGATTACCAGACCGACGCCTTGATCATTGAGCCACCGAGACAGACATTGATAGATAAGTAGGAACTGGATCAGTACGTTTCAGTTAAAAATACGTCCAGCAAGCCTAGGACTTGGATGGGTGTCTCTCCAAATTTGCACCCTCGTGATACTGTCAATTTCCTAATAAAAAATAAAAACAATAAAAATGTACTCTCAAGTTAACTGTTACTAAAGTTAAGCAAAGTCCAGCGAGGCTAGTATTTCGATGCGTGCCCATTCAAACTTGAACCCTCGTAATGCTTTGGCTATTCCCGGCCCCACTCAGGCTGGTTGAGGTTAATAGGAGTAGTTGGTTTGTGAGTTTCCAGTGAATAGATGGTAAAACCTACATCTTGATATGACTATGCAGTTGAAAACGACGTTAAAAGCAAAAAAAAGTATGATCGAAACAAAATAGCAAATACACTTCCATTTATTCATGATAATTTTTTTTTCTCATAATATTATGACTATTATTTCTTACTTTCCTTATCCAATTGTAAGGAAAGTAATGGTTTCACCCCACAACAAAAAAATCTCAAGATTTGACTTGAATAAATTTGTGAAAAGCGAGGATATCTTATTGATTGCCTGGCAGTTTGAAATGTTAGTCCTTTAGCGTTATCCAGTTTACAAGTCCGCCGCCGTTTCACCCATCAAGCTACTGAGGTTGGAGATGGTCTCCGCCACTGCATAACAGAGAGGAGCAATTCTTCTCTGGTGCATCAGGCCTCTGCTCGAGTGTGTGAACCAAGTTCATCTCAAAGCTCACCCGTATACAGGGTGTCCAGGTTTTTTTTGTAAAAAAATTCCAGAATCAATTCTGGGAGACATGCAAAGACTAAAATAATCTCAGACCATTTTCCGAAAAATGCCGTTGAACGGAGATTCGAACAGAAGAAAAGTTCAGTTTTGAATAAAAATTGGTACAGATTGTTCGGTACTTTGGGAAATTTACTCAATAATAATTATAATACATAAGAACCATTTTCATTCAATTTCAACAAGTTCAAACTTACTTTTCAGATGAAAACTTTCCTTTCCAAGTGACTTTTTTTTCATTTCTCGAAAAATTACCCAAGATTATTTTAATCTGTGAATGTCTCCTTGAAATGATTTTAAAATTTTAAAGAAAAGAAGAGAAAAAAATCTTGGACTCCCTGTATATAAATATTTATATACAATACAGCATAACATATAATACGGTTTTTATCTCAAAATCTACCGGAATACACTGTACACACGTAGGTTACTGATGGAAGTCTATACAGGGTCTTCATAAAGTCTCACCCAGGCCTAGGTTTCTCGAAAACGACTCAGAATATCAAAAAACGCAAAAACCCGTATTCCTTTATATTTAGGAAGATTGATTTTCAGCCAAAAAAAATTTGCCTACACGGCCCCAGTCAGGCTGGGCATGGACCAACTTTAAAATCTTAAATAGAATGGTATGTCTTGTGGCATATTGTATTAAAGGACTTATTAAGAGAAGTTCATTACAATAAATTTCAGTGTGCTACGACTTACCGTTCTCGAGATACAGGGTCGGACGTCCTGCGTAATATCCATATATTTTGACCTATAACTCGATAACCGTAAATTATGGAGAAAATTTTTCTTGATAATAATAACTCCTTATGATGAGACTTTTCGAACAAGTTATAACTTGACATACTCTGTTGATGTTAGTTTCTGGTCGGTTTCGTCAGCCAGCCGGACGAACAGTCGAAAAAAATTTAACGAAAAAATAAATCAAATTTTAACTTGTTCGAAAGTTCTTGCTATAAGGAGTTATTAATATCAAGAAAAATTTTCTCCATAATTTACAGTTAACGAGTTATAGGTCAAAATATAGGGATATTACGCAGGACGTCCGACCCTGTATCTCAAGAACGGTAAGTCATAGCACACTGAAATTTATTGTAATGAACTTCTCTTAATAAGACCTTTAAAACAATATGCCACAAGACATACCATTCTATTTAAGATTTTAAAGTTGGTCCATGCCCAGCCTGACTGGGGCCGTGTAGGCAAAAATTTTTTGGCTGAAAATCAATCCCCCTAAATATAAAGGAATACGGGTTTTTGCGTTTTTTGATATTTTAAGTCGTTTTCGAGAAACCTAGGCCTGGGTGAGACTTTATGAAGACCCTGTATATCTATGTTACATATAAAGTATACACATATTATTCTGCTTTATATACATATACATAATACGTTCTACACACAAGTACATCAACCTATGTTTACTACACTCTACGGCACTAAAGCTAGATGAGAAGGTCCTTCTCGCCTCAGAAAGTTCTTCTCGCCTCAGAATGGAAGATCACCTAGAACAGATGGCCGTACCTGACAATCACAGTATGAAAGAGACTCACCTGAAAGAAGAATGAAAGTTATCGTATTTTTGTTAATCATTTTCGTGATATACAACTACTCAAACTACGCTAAATCTACGCTGAAACCAGGACTTGAACCACCGACCTCCAGGTCACAAGTACCCCACCTCATCGATCAAGCTACTGAGGTCGGTGAAAACGAAAAAAAGAAAGAAAAAAATATGGAAGGTTTTGTTTTGTGAATTTGTACTAATGAACTAAAAAAGTATAATAATGTAGCAAGGAGAACGAATGAGGTGTGCCTTAAATTTATTTTCTTTTTTATAATGTTTATAATAAGAGTTTTCCAAACTAATTAATTTTATAGGAATGGAACAAGAGCCAATTTATGCGTTTATTTCTCATGATATCACTTCTTTTTACCAAACAAACCGCGGTCTCCCTTTTTTCCACACGAAGTGTAATTTTTGCAGATTTGTACTTTACTCACAGTATTATTTACTGTGTTTTCTTTTACACGGTCTTTTTTTCTCTACTCTACATTCTCTACATAATCTACATGCACACTCTACTAAAATCAGACCATTAAAGAGACTAAACTGATAAAAATGAAAGGTATGCTTTGTAAATTTGTACCATTTACAGTGCTGCTGAGTGTATAATTTTAAACATGAAGCTTTTAGTTCACGGTGCAAGTACAAGGTAAACAATACTCCTATCTCTCTCTCTATCTCTCTCTCTCTCTCTCTCTCTCTCTCTCTCTCTCTCTCTCTTTCTCTGTCTCTCTCTCTATTTCTCTTTCTATCTCGTTACTATCTTTCTCTATGTGATGTGTCAACGTTAGCCCATAGAGGGAGACCGTTTTCTCACAGGTTCAAGTGTCTTTGTCTCCAATGGTTCCCAAATGGAATATAAAGTTTCGTTTGTTTATATCTAAGATTTCCAGTTGCCATGGGAACTTGGAGTTTTTACTCTGGTTGCCATAGAAACTAGAATTTTTTTTTGTTTACAATAGAAACTTTGATTATAATTAGATAATTTGTTTGATTATCATTGAATTTGAAACATATTACTAATGTATAAACAAATGAAATTTGATCATCATATAAACTTTGAGAACTTATGTATTTAAGTTTTTTCTACGGTAATTTTTACAAGTCCTCTGTTTGCCATGGAAACTTGTATGAAGTTTCTCTAGTTTCCATTGTAACTTTCATAAGTTTTCAGGTTGCCAGGCCAACTTTTATGATGCAGTTGTCAAAGAAAAATTTCATAAGTTTTGTTTTCCAATAATAATTTATAAAAATTATATCGACTACCGAAATACACGATAATTTTTGTACATTGTTTTCTGTGATATTTTTTCCTTTAACCACAACCTTTTTACTTCGTCTACCATTTTATTGAATCGATCTTTTTCTTTTAACAATCTACATGATAGCATTTCCAACTCAACGCGGAGACACCCGGTATATTCTTTAAGAGAAGCATTCAAATTTGAGAGACCGAGGCAGAAGCTTAAGCAAGGGACAGTAGTGAGATGGAGTGAGAGAGAGAGAGAGAGAGAGAGAGAGAGAGAGAGAGTGAGAGAATGTTGATTGAACTCCTCTCCCAGTGTCTAGGTTGGAGAGAGAAAACTTTCAGCTTATGGAAAGCAGTTGCAGCTAAAGGGTGGCTGTCTAATATTGTAATAACGAGGGTGAAGAGAGGGGGTATGATTTTATTGTTCATGTCAATTGTTGATTTAATTGTAAAGATAATGTCTCTTTCTGTGTATCAGGCGTTCTTGATACCTCGGCCATGTTGTTGCATTGTAGTTGTTAGTGTTCCTTTTAGGTCCTGTTTATAAAAGCGAAAACAATAAAACAGAATATTTTTTTTTTTTTTTATTAGTGTTTATAGACCTCATGGTCCACAAGTGGACATAGTCAATCGTCAATACAATACATAAATATAGGATATACAATATAAAAAAACTTTGACAGAGTAGAGGGTAAGTAGATATAAGAAAATTAAAAGATATTATAGAAAGTGGAACGGGCTGCAATGAACTTCAATTCTAGTTGTTGACATGTTAACAAGAAAAAAAAAGGGAAAAAAAATCATAGAAGAATACATAATATAAACTCTGTGTCGTGTTAATATAGCCCGGTTGGCTGGCGCTACTTGACGAGCGTTCGCCTCCCGGCGAGCTTGATTAATAAAAAGATATTACTTCGCTCGGTGCTAAAGTTCATTACTACAAAAACATATCACAAACAAAGATCATTGAATATTATTTTTCAATGAATTTTAGTACCCAACATCAATAATCTAATTTACTACAAATTTAGGCTAATATCTCTTTTAGGGACGAATTAGGAATCAGATTTTTTAATTTGGGTTCAACTTCGCTTTTAACTGCATCGACATATCACGACGAAGGTGTTACCCTCCATTCGATTAGTTATTCTAAACCTGTTTCATAATTTGGACCTAAAACTCAACCCATAATTGTTGAATAATTCAGGGGTTGTTAAATAAATGACATGAGCCGCCTCGTTCATTTGAGTGTCCTCTAAGTTGAGAGAGAGAGAGGGAGAAAGAGAGATGGAGAGAAAGAGAGAGAGAGAAAGGGAAGGAGAGAGAGAAGGAGTGTAGTTGTTGAGGGGATGAAATTATTTAGGGTTAATGTGTCATGATTATTCCTCTTCTCTTTCAGTCTATTTCATCTACCTTCTCTCTCTCTCTCTCCCCTCTCTCTCTCTCTCTCTTTTTCTATCTCTCTCTCTCTCTCTTTTTCTATCTCTCTCTCTCCCCTCTCTCTCTCTCTTTTTCTATCTCTCTCTCTCCCTCTCTCTCACACACACATAGAAAGCTACCAGCTGTCCTTTGCCTGGAAAGCATTGTGTGTATCATTGTTTCATCCTATTTTCGATCAAATTAATCGAGAGGGTCATTTATCAATTCTCCCTCTTTAAAATTTCAGTATTGATTTTTGTATAATATTCTTTAAAACCCACTTTCATTTAGTTATTTTAACATTTATTGTGTACATAGTCCTCTTAAGGCTACACCAATTAAGCTTGATTGAGTCTCTTAAGGCTACTCTTAAGGTTACTCCATTCAAATTCGAACCCTCGTGATGCTATTCTTGGCCCAATGCACGGTTGGAGTACAAAATTCGGGGTTTGTTGTTCCTGAGATTACATAATTTATTATGGTAGGCGGTACTTAATTCTAGCTTCAATGTCGGGTGCTATCTTCACGCACCTCCCCACTCAGGCTAGTAATTCAGCCAACTAACTCTGAAGCCTTAACATCGAAAACTGTTGCTCCCTACTCAAAGTGAAAAATTTTAAATCTAACTTAAAATTTTAACATAATTTTATACACTACGAGCATGTTCAGTGAAATATAATGTCTTCTTTGATTGAAGAATCTGACAGATTTTGCATATGTAATGATAAAACCAACAAAGATCCCGTAGGTATTAAAATGTTGCAGCTGTTTGTGTCTCTTTCATAGACAATGCATGAAAATCTCCCAAACTGTTTACCAAGTCCTTTCGGATCCTCAATCATGTAATCTCTGGCTCTGCTTACAATGTTCGATCTCAGACACTTCTTCCTCGCAAAGTTCTCGGCTCCCTTGTCCTTACAGCCCTCTCAGAACCTTCAAGAATGCCAGAACTCTCGATATTCACCTGAGAAAGAAACATCCTTGTCCCGACTCAGACATTGACTCTACTCCTCCAGATCTCCAGTCCTCAAATCCTACAGTCACAACCCCGCTTTCAGTGACGGCTGGTTCCATTCTGGACGAACTGATAGCTGCCAAGTCCTCTACTAGGACTCTGAGAAGGATTCCAAAAGCAGCTCGATTCCTCGCTGCTGACAAGCTTGCTAGATTAATTGACAAGTTTTTAAACACAAAGTCCTTAATAGATTTCAAATATCTACTGTCGTTTTCTTTCACAGCATTCAAGATCACCTCAAAGTCTCAAAGCCCTAACCTTACATCACAAGTCAAAGAAAATTTAAACCATCTCTTCCAGCCTTTGACATCAGCAGCTCGTACCGACACACACTCAACTCGTAAAGAAGCAAAAAGACAACGTAGCACCTTAGATTTGAAGAAAATTGTTGAAGCCAAAGTTTCCGACTTCGATATAAAAAGTGCTGTGAAGTTGTTGAGCAGTGACGATTCCCTTGCACTTTTTGATCAAGAAACTCTTGAAATACTCAAAACAAAGCATCCTAGTGCCTCCAGAGAACTGAATTTCCCGAGCCCACCTGACGATCAACCAGATCATTTCCTGCCTCTTGTTGTTCGTGAATCTGATGTCATAAAAGGTATCAATTGCTTTCCTGCAGGTAGTTCTCCTGGAGTTGATGGAATGAGGCCTCAATTCCTTAAAGACATTATTTCCAAGTCCGCTGGAGAAGCAGGTACAAGGGCCCTCACTGCTGTTACAAAGTTGTGTAATTTTCTGCTTTCTGGAAGCTTACCACAGGAACTTTGTCCGCTTTTATATGGAGCATCCTTGTGTGCTTTGCGGAAAAAGGATGGTGGCTTACGTCCTATAGCAGTTGGAAATACTTTTCGACGCTTGACAGCTTAACTTGGTTGCTTGAAGGTTCGATCTGTTTTGAATGAGTACCTACTTCCTCAACAACTTGGGGTTTCAGCGAAATTGGGTTGTGAAGCCGCCGTGCATTCTGTCAGATCTTACCTGTCTAACTCGTTTAATAGTTCAAAAGTGCTCCTAAAAATCGACTTCAAAAATGCATTTAATTCTGTTGAACGAGATTGTGCTCTGTCCGAAGTAAAGCAACACGCTCCAAGCTTATATCCATTCCTGTACCAATGCTACAAATATCCATCAGAGCTCGTGTTTGGAAAAGACAAAATACTGTCAACAGTAGGCGTACAACAAGGTGACCCTTGTGGTCCATTGGTATTCAGCTTGGCTGTTCAACCAATTGTGAGCAAAATAAAATCCGAACTGAATGTCTGGTATTTAGACGACGCCACCCTAGGAGACCAACCAACGACAGTACTCGCAGATCTGAAAGCGCTTGTTCTACAAGCCAATACCATTGGACTCCAGATAAACCCTGCAAAATGTGAACTCTACAGCTGTTCAAATTCTTTAGATCCGAATATTCTCCATCAATTTCAGTCGATTGCTCCTGGAATAAAGTTAGTCTCCCGTGCTCCCCTCTTTGTTGATTCGTTCGAAGAATACGTAGAGAGCAAAGTTGCAGCAGTAGAAAATCTGCTTGAAAGAGCTTCAGAACTCAACTCCCATGTTGCATATACTTTGATTAAACACTGTCTCTATGTGCCCAAATTCAACTATCTCCTGCGTGTCAGCCCTTTCTGGAAATTTCCACAGACAGTTTTAAGAATTGCCGAGAAACTGAAGGTTACATTAGAAAAAATTCTGAACCTCCAATTGGATGGAAATTCATGGACACAAGCTTGCCTTCCAGTAAATGATGGAGGATTGGGAATTCGTCTCATCGCTGACTGTATTGGAGAGCAGATGGCTTTTCCAATAGTTAATTGAAAAATGAGCTTACGGTTGTCGTTCGTCAATCTTCTTCTGCTCTACGCTGGGGCCGCTGATCAAGATGGTAAGTCGCCAGGCCTGGCGAAAGCGGCTAGCGGAGCAAGATGATACGGTGGATGGTTGCGATGTGTGCTGGTCAAGAGTTTATTAAAGAAGAGAGAACTTTCCTCACGAAGAGTCCGACGTGAGATTTTCCATCGAGTTGGAGACAACCAATTGCGCACGCAATCGCTCATGGAGGTAGATATAAGTGGTCATTCATAGCAAAAAAAGTGAAGCCCTAACATTTCCCCCCCATAGAATCCAACAGGATTATCTAATGGTCAATGTTCTTCCTGCAGCAAGAAATGAACGGTGAATATGGTATGGGCATGGAGGTGATGAATGATAAAAGGGTGATAAAATTATGATAACCAACTTATTTTGAAGATATTGCAAATTGAAATTTCTCCCCTGAGAATCTATATAAAAATTAAATGAAAATTAATTGCTCAACCTGAAGCTAGGATTAAAATTAAAGTACCTCAGACAGCAACCACAAAGTTAAATGATCAGTAATACTTTTACAAATTATTATGGAAGAAAAGGGTTAATTGGTTAATGGTTAAATTGATAATAAAAAAAATAGTGAAAAAATTCCAATAGGAAAAAATGAAAATAAATAAGTTTTAGCTTCCTATTTACAAATTTAAGCTTGGCTGCTTAAAGGTTAGTCGCGGGGATCGCCCACGGGTAGAAGGGCAAGTTTGGAGGCTGGTCGTGTCAGCACACCATGAGATGTTCGAACCGTTGCAACACGGACAACATTATCCTTGCCGGGCATCACATTGATTACAATTCCAATGGGCCACTGTTGAGGTGGACAATTTGGAGTATGAAGAATCACAACATCGTTGATCTTGACATTATCATTAGAGGAGGTCCATTTGTTCCTTTGGATCAATGTGTTAAGGTAATCAGATTTCCATCGCTTCCAGAAACACTGTGTTACCTGTGTGACAAGAAGCCAGCGCTTCAAAGGTGGGATATAATCTGTTGAGGTATCTTTCTCAGCACGAGCTAACAAAGGCGCTCCTGTCAAGAAGTGTCCAGGAGTCAAGACATCCACTCCGTCGTTGGGATCTACACTGATGGCGCACAAGGGTCTGGAATTGCAGATAGCCTCACATGATACCAGGATGGTTGAAAACTCTTCAAAGTTGAAGGTTTGATTATTCAACACATGTTTGAGATGTTTCTTGACAGATTTCACACCCGCTTCCCAGAGTCCACCAAAGTTGGGAGCAGATGGAGGATTAAAGTTCCATTGAATTTCACGTGATAGAAGATGAGATGCAATCTGACCTTGTGATGAGGAAAGAAACTGTTGAGTTTCAGAGATGTGACGGGATGCTCCTTGAAAGTTAGTTCCATTGTCTGAAAAGATATTAGAAGGAAGTCCGCGTCTTCCGATGAACCGATCTAATGCAGCCAGAAAACAAGGGGTAGATAATGAGGATAATAACTCAAGATGAATTGCTTTGACTGACATGCAGATAAAGATAGCAAAATATGATTTTACAATTGGAGAATTGCGACGTGGTCCAGATTTCAAGGAGAAAGGACCTGCTAGATCCACTCCTACATTTAGAAATGCACGACCTTGGGCAAAACGAGATACTGGTAGGTCAGCCATCATGGGTTGATGGAAGAGTGGTTTCATCCTAATGCACTTGATACATTTTGATAGATGATTCCGGATGAGGTTACGAGCTCCAATGATCCAATAGAACCTTTGTAGTAGGGATTGAACTACTTTAGGTCCTCCATGGAGAGTCAGTTGGTGATAATGATCAATAAGAAGTTTGGTTAGATGTGCTGTCTTTGGAAGGAGAACTGGATGCTTTGAACTCTCAGGCAGAGGAGATTGGGAGAGTCTCCCCCCCACAGCCAAAAGTCCGACAGAGTTTAAGATGGGAGATAGAGAGCGTAAGTTGTTTCCAACCAGTTGTCCACTCTTGACAGCTTTTACCTCATCCTTCAGGTAGCATTGTTGAGTGATACGAATGATAACTTCAAGAGCTTGGTCATTTTCAGTCACCGATAACTCAGGTTTGAAGTTTGATTTTTGCTTGCGACAACAGTTAATAAACCGAAGCACAAATCCAAAGATTCTCTTTAGCTTCCTTAAGGAAGAAAATTTCTCCACTATCTGGAGTAAAGGATTGATATCAATGTTAGTGAGTAAAGCTGTGACAGGCTTTGTCTCAGGACATGGTTTATCCATGTCAATTACTTTGAGTGGCCAGCTCTCAACGGGTAATTTTAGAAAAGATGGTCCCCTCAACCAAAGTCCATTTTTCAAAAATTGAGACGGGGTTAAACCCCGACTTGCTGAGTCTGCACTATTTAATTCAGAAGTGACATATTGCCACTGAGTGGGTTTAGTAGTTTCCAAGATTTGAGATACACGATTTGCTACATATATTTTAAGTTGATAAGGTGGGGTTTTTAGCCAAGATAGAACAACACAACTATCAGAAAAGAGATAAACATTATCAAATGATAAAAAATCGAGTGATTTGACTATTTTTGTCAATAATAAAGCTGCGCACAGTTCTAATCGATTAATGGTTTGCACTTTGAGTGGTGCAACTTTGGTTTTTGCACGAAGAAGGTAATTTTTAACTTTGCCTTCCAAATTACACACTCGGAGATACACCACTGCAGCATAAGCAGACTTGGATGCATCTGCAAATCCCACAAGATCCATGGATTGACACTTTTCTCTACTGATGTAACGGGGTATTTTAAAGGTAGATAACAAGGTAAGTTCAGTTGTGAATGCTTGCCACATTTCACGTAAGTTATCTGAGAGCGGTGTGTCCCAAGATAAACTATTATCAAGCCACAATTTTTGGAGAAAAATCTTCATCCAAATGATTACTGGACTTAGATAGCCATTACAGTCATATAATTTAGCGACAAATGCCAAAACTTGTCTTTTAGAAAGAGTGGGTGGAAAGGATTGATTATTCACTACATAAAAAAATGCATCAGATTTAGGGCACCATTGCATGCCTAGTACTTTTATAGACTCCTCTCCCCCCTCTGAAAAACACTTAGGTTTTTCACAAAGATCTTCAGCTATACCTTCAAGGACAGTGGAGTTAGATGAGGCCCATTTTCTCACAGAAAAGCCACCCTTTGCTAAGAGAGAAATAATGTCATTTCTCAATGCAATAGCATCTTTTACGGTTGATGATCCCGTAATCAAATCATCCACATAGGCTTCATTTTGCAGGGCATTTGCTGCTTTCGGGAACTTTTCACCCTCATCTAGGGCCAACTGTTTTAAGACACGTTGAGCCTGATAGGGACTCCCTGGTAATCCAAAGGTGCAGGTGGTGAGTTCAAATTCTGTGACCTCCATAGAACCCTTCTCGTGCCACAGGATATGCTGAAACTGACGGTCGTCAGGATGGATTAATATGTTTCTGTACATGGCTTGTATATCACAAAGAAGAACAACAGGATGAAGTCTCCACTGAGTAAGTAAGTCGCTAATGTCCTTCTGGAGCTTAGGACCAACTAAAAGATTTTTTGCAAGATTGTTTCCATTATTACTGGAAATGTTCGGATCAAAGACAACACGTAGGGGTGTAGAAGATGATGTTGGTTTATAGATGCCAAAATGCAGTAAAAGATAGTCTGAACGGTGTTGAGCAATAGTCATATGTCCAGGTTCAAGATAAGATTCCAAGTTGTCATAATACAGCTTCTTTTGTTCTGGATCACGGGACAGCTTATTGTCGAGAGATTCCAGCCGTTTTAGTGCTATTTTTCTATTTGATCCAAGATCAGGTCGTATGAGGTCCTTGAAGGGAAGACGCAGCACATATCTTCCATTTGAGTCTCTCTGATGGGTGTCAATGAAGTGTTGTTCACAGGCAACTTCTTCTGGATTTGGAGAATGGATGTATGGCAGTTCTTCGCTCTCCCAGAATTTTTGTAATTCCATGGCAATTGGATCCTCTTTGACAAAGAAGGTATGGTAGGACTGAGGTTTTAGTTGGTTAGGACACTTGCCCAGCAACAGCCAACCCAAAATAGATGGTACAGCTGATGGATTACCTAAAATTGTCTTTGATGAATGATCAAGAAGTTGACAGTAATACTCTGCTCCAATTAGAAGTTCAATGGTAGAATCTAGTTTTGGATCCACATAAGTTAAATCAGCTAAAGGTAAGTGGGAATACATTTTAATAACATCATTGTTAATAGTGTTTGATAGATTACTGGTAATCTTCGGTAAGATGACGGCTTGAATATTCAAAGGTCTACTATCTGATTTTATAATATGTTTATGAGGTAAAAGTTGAACACACAACTCCCCTTTGGCTTTTACTGGATTGGACGTATCAATACCCGAGATGTGAAGGTTCGATGCTTTCCATCCAAGCTTGAGTTGTTGAGCTAAGCGATGCGAGATTATAGAGATTTGACTACCTGAATCAAGGAGACAACGAACAGAATACCACATCCCAAATCTGTCTTGGAGTTGCACCACTGCAGTTCCCAGAAGTACCGTTGAGTTTGAAGTGGTTGAGGTTTCAACAGCATGATTTCCTGAAAATAGATTGGTTGAGGAAGATTGTCCTTGAGCAGGAAACCTATCCTTGTGTGAACTGGAGGTTGAGGGATGAGTTTGTTCCTTAGTGTGTCCTTGATATTGGTAACCTGACTTCTGTTGACTTCCACCTGGTTCAGATTGATGTAGCAAGGAATGGTGATTTTTGCTCTGACAATATTTGCATTGATACATAGATTGACACTCTGGACGGGAGTGTTTGGAACTCAAACAAGCAAAGCATAATTTTAATTCTTTGACTTGAGCATAGCGCTTGGTAACATCCATCTTTAAAAATTTGGTACATGATGCAATCCTATGATCACCAGAATTACATACTGAACATGTGAACTTTGATTTTTGAAACTGCTTAACTTGATAAGGTTGTTGAGGTTGAAATGAAGAAAATTGATTATCTCCTGGTTGAGCAGTAACTTGATAGGTTTTGCGATTAGATTGGCTAATAGGTAATTGAGATTTGTGGTTATTCACTGAGTTGTCATGGGTAAGATCCAGAATAGAACATTTGTGACGCACAAATTTAACTAGATCCTCAAATTTGGGAAAATTATTCTGAATCTGCTCGGTTTCAAAGTCTTGACGGGTTTTTTCATCAAGGGCTTTTAATCCCAACTGAAGAAGGATAAATTCTCCTAGGTTTTCAATGTTTAGACCTCTCAAAGATTCTACATTGATATGGAAAATATCCAAGAAATTCCTCAATCCTTTTATGTGATCACTTTGTAAAGGTGAAAATTTTAAGATTTTTGAGAGATAGTTATTGGCTAAAACCCGCTTTTTTCCATAGCGATCAACCAAGCTTTGATAAGCTAATGGATAATTTTGAGCCAAAAAAGATATATGATCAATGCAACTAGCTGCATGGCTGCTTAGGTAAGATTTAAGATAACTGAATTTTTGAATATCAGAAAGGTCGGTATTGGTATGGATTAACTGGTCATACAAAGATTTGAAAGCAGGAAAAGCAGAAATTTCACCACTAAATATTGGTACATTTATGGTTGGAAGGTGAATTTTGGGTGCTTGAGGGGCAGGAGAAACCGGTGAAGCCATTTCAGCCTTCAAAACGGCTTCTTTAGCCTTGACCTTGAAGTACATGGCCTCAAAACTAGATAAAGTTTGATCACAGTCAATGCGGTCAGCCTCATCCAACTTTACATTCAAAGTATCCATTGTACCTAAGATTTTCTCAAATTTGTCCAACGTTTCATCAGCCTTTGCAACTCTCACTTTAAAATCACTGACCTTATTTGCATCTAAGCTAGCATTATAACACTCTTGCATTCGCCGATACAGCCTATTTCTGTAGTCTGATGCAATTTTCATTTGGTCAGCTGGAGAAGTCATGTTTATTATTGAATGTAGAAAGCACTAGGTAACTAAAAACCGGTAAGTATTCTGTAGAAACCAATATTTCTTCTTTTTGTTAGATTATTGACTAGTTATTAGTTAAATATAGGTGAAATTTTCACAAAAAAAATGTGATAACTTTAGAAAGTGGGCAAATTATTTAATAGATGCAAAAAAACACACTTGAAAATTTTTAAATGGAAAATTTTAATCCAAAAAATATCACTTGGATTATATAACCACTAGAAAATAACTCTCGTGTAAAAAAAAAAATCACTGCCAATATTTAAATAGCTGATAATTGTGACAAAATTTAATTATTAAAAATCACTTGGTAAGATTAGTTAGGTGGGTAATTCCTTATGCAGATAATAGCACAGAACAAGATCATTAAATTTTGGATAATACAAAAATATCCCCTTGAGCACACTTTACTCGGTAAACTCAGATATAATAACTCTTTAAACTGAGGTTTGTTATAGAAATAACTACAGGTAAGTGTTATAGGTTAGCAAATATAAGGAGATGAGATAATTAGTTGCTTTAACTGCAACAAAATCTCGGTGGGTGAGAATTATTAATTATGCAACTTTATAAGATTAGATTGTAATGAAATGAATGCAGTTAAATAGCAATATCAAGGTTTCATTAAAATAAGATAATATGCAGAAAATGCAAGATCAAAAACCCATGAGGTCAACAAATGTAGCTAAATTTTCCAATAACCAAATAAGATCAAAATACAGAACTAAAAATTACTCTAGGTTGCTGAAATCGGTAAATTAATGTAGAAAAATGAGGTTTTTGTGGAGATATGAACAATTAGAAACCAGACTTATTCACAGAATGCAAAAAAAAATCTTGGAAACTGAGCTTTGGCTAGTAAACTTTAGAAGATAATGATACTTTAGTATTATGCACAAATGTAAGGTAAATTGACAGTTGTGACACAGGATCAGATAACAAGATTATTACAAAGGGTACTAGATTGAGTATTAATAAGATAAAAATAAGGTAAAAGCAATTCTTTTTCACTTGATTATGATTTTAAAACACTGATTAAATCCCAACTTTACTCAATTTTCAATGCCAGTAATCCAGATAGGAAGTATAGGCAATCAAGAGTAATATTTCACTTAGATTGAAATTTTAAGATTTTAAGATGAAATGATTGTGAAATAGGTAATGAAGATGACAAACGCTACAGATAGAACATTGACTCACGCTAACTACTGTCTACTGCTTTGAGAAAGACTTAATGGTGCGAACGCGAGACACGAGGCCAGAAGCAAGTACAAAGATTAAGTTAAACTATAGACCCATAAAACTGGCAAATTACGATTTCGGTTCGAATGACCAACTTATGTATTGGAGAGCAGATGGCTTTTCCAATAGTTAATTGAAAAATGAGCTTACGGTTGTCGTTCGTCAATCTTCTTCTGCTCTACGCTGGGGCCGCTGATCAAGATGGTAAGTCGCCAGGCCTGGCGAAAGCGGCTAGCGGAGCAAGATGATACGGTGGATGGTTGCGATGTGTGCTGGTCAAGAGTTTATTAAAGAAGAGAGAACTTTCCTCACGAAGAGTCCGACGTGAGATTTTCCATCGAGTTGGAGACAACCAATTGCGCACGCAATCGCTCATGGAGGTAGATATAAGTGGTCATTCATAGCAAAAAAAGTGAAGCCCTAACACTGACATTTGCCTTCCAGCTTTCTTGGCCTCGTCAATTGGTTCAACTCCTCTTGTATCTGCTATACTTAACAATCAGGATACTAGGAATGTGACACTGTTTGACCAAGCTATGGAATCTTGGCAATTGATGCACGGAGAAGATGTTCCCACTCTCACCCATGTACAGAAGCACTGGGATGAAATCCATGTCAGAGCCATTAAGGACAACCTTGTTTTTAATAGTGCTATTGACTCTGCACGTTTTCAGGCAATTCAATGCAAAGAGTCAAACTCGTGGCTCCATGCTATCCCATCCAGTAATGTCGCCACTCTCATGGACGATACTTCTTTCCATCTCTGCGTTGCTTTGCGTTTGGGGTGTAAGGTAACGGACCCTTTCAGATGTCAATGTGGAAAGATGGTTGCTGCAAATGGTACTCACGGACTGAGTTGTGAAAAAAGTGCAGGTCGATTGACACGCCACACCGAACTCAATAATATAATATCCCGTTCTCTCACATCCCTTGGCTTCCACCCAACACTTGAACCAACAGGCATGTCACGCAGTGATGGTAAGCGGCCAGATGGTGTCACTCTGGATTCCTGGTCTCGTGGGAAGAAGTTAGTGTGGGACGTCACTTGCGTGGACACTCTAGCTCCTTCGTATGTTTTTAAATCATCCACTCATGTTGGTTCGGCGGCCGAGGCAGCTTGTGAAAGAAAGCACTCCATATATTCTAACATCGAAAACAATGGATATATTTTCAAAGGATTGGCAGTTGAGTCCATGGGCCCTTTCTGCCAGGAGATGAAGGATCTTGTCGAAGAAATGGGCAAAAAATTAAAAGAGAAAAGTGAGGAACCAAAAGCCAAGACCTACCTCTACCAATCCCTGTCCTTGGCGATCCAGAGAGGGAATGCATCGAGTATTCTTGGGACTTTTCCTCCCAATCCCTCTCTGGACTTTATCTACCAACTTTGATAGTTATGTTTGTTGTTTAATAAATAACGTTTCCACTAAAAAAAAAAAAAAAAAAAAAGAATGGACTAGCTGCCAAGTTCTGTGCTCTAAGAGGCGCGGCCAGCTTGACAAGGCTCGTTGATTTTTTACGTTTTATAAGGGTTGGGTGGAAGAGTTTACCAAAGCCAACAACCCCATTCTCGTTTATCGTTTATCCATTCATTTTCTCGTTATATTTTTATATTTTTAATTTAATTTTTTAATTTATTGTACATAGGTAAATATTCAGGTGAATGTTGTACAAAGTATTATTTCCATTTTAATTTGTAGATATAGTAATTTGTTATAAACTGTGTGTACCTACATTGTAAAATACATAATGTACTTATTAATAATACGAAGACAGAAAAATCAGAGCAATTTTTTATTACAAAAACCTGTTTTGGTTTCTAGTATTAGAATTTTATCGCCATGTAAATGTGTTATTCTATTGTGCAATACCACCCTGTCTATGTAGAATGGCCATATTGATTTACACAGGAGTGATAAGGGGTTTCGAAGTACGGACGTATGGACAATGTTTTGGTGTTGCATTATTTCAATGTCTGGCAAAGCCTAAAATGTCAGGACAGTATTGAATTGACATCATGTAGAACTATTTCTATCCTTGTATATCTGTTTATGTACAAAGGTTACATATACATAGGTCATTTATGGAAGATTTTAGCTAGTTAATTATACATGTATAAAACTTGCAATGTTGCAGTCAGAGGTGTAGACGACTATAAAAAAAACTTAGTAAGCTTTTAAATATTACACTTTTTTTTAATTAACTGGTTTGATTTTAGTTTTAAAAGTATGTGAATTCTACGTAAAAATAATACTATAAAAATAATAATAATAGGTATCTTCGTCTCCTTCTTTTACTCGGTCTTACCCCGCTCAAGCAGGGTCGAGGTTGTTCAACCTCATGGTTGAGTTTGGATTTAACCAAGAGGTATGTAAACATATTTTTTTTAAATTTTTTTTCTTCTTTTTTATTCAAATTGCAATGTATTATCGTAACTTGCGATTTCAACTGTAAGGTGGCTAAAGGATCTCTAGGAACCATTTTTTTTTTTTCTTATTTTTTTCCTATAAGGCACTATAACCAATTATTATTGTATGGTCGCTCGTGCCGTGGAACAACTTTACTTCCAGAAATGTGCCAAAGATTGAATACATGCATGTGTAGTACGTATTGTGTAGTCAGTGAATTTGGTCAATCAATGAGCAGACTTGGGAAGACAGAAGACAAATAGCAATAACAACTTTCCTCTGTGCAAGCTACAGATATACATGAGTACATATTCATCATCATCATAGGGTGGCGTCATCGTAAATGATGGTAGCCAGACAGTGGAGGAATGACTCAGCACTTCTACCACTGTCTTTACAAGGAGGCTAATAATTGACAAGGGTCCGCAGAACCAAGCCAATGCTGGTCTACTCCCTGTTTATAGTCCCCTAGCCAGACTGCTGGTCTACTCCCTGTTTATAGTCCCCCCGCCAGACTGCTGGTCTACTCCCTGTTTATAGTCCCCCATAGAAGTACATTATTACTTATAAAAAAAAATCTTTTCTGTTTCTCAAACAGTTTCTTGATCAGCAAAATTTCGCCTCGGTGAAATATTGCTCCCTTCATATAGTACATTTGAATAAATACTCAATTTGGAAGGAAATTTTTTTTGGAAAAAGGGTGACGGCGAAACAGGAAAAAAGCTTTAAAAGTATTGCGATGTGTCTCCCCAAGTAGGGGGAACCTAAGAGCATTGCTATGTGTAGGTATGTCGCTCAAGTTTCCATAAGTAGGATTCCTACCGAAATGGCTCAACAAAAATTGAAGAGCGCGCGATTAGCTCAGTGGTTGAGCACTCGCTTGCCATGCGGAAGGTCCCGGGTTCGATCTCCCGTGCCGACAAAAATTTGTATTCTTAATTTGGTTAAAATTGTTTGTAAGGGAGACCTTCCGGTGCGCTCGTTTTGACTCAGCATCTAATTGGGAAGTATTGTGTCACTTCCCGCCCATCAGAAGGGAGGCATACTGGAGGATGGGCAGGATACAGCACAGACCACAAGCGTCTACAATAGCTCCTGTTTCACGAAATAAAAACGGCTGTAAAGCACGCATCTTTTTTTTATAACCTAGATAGAACTCTACCTATCCTTTACAATGACCAATTGAAATAGCTTATGTGTACCTAAAGAAAATCCTGATACTTCAGTAGCAAAAGATAATTTGGTGTCTTCACTAAATTTTGAGGAAATGGTGTCTCTATTTAGGAGGATTTAAAAAAAAAAAAATTGGTACATTTATTACCTTAAGCTAAAAACATTAATATTGCCTGTTAATGTTATGAAGGGAGCATTATGACATTATTGCCTGCGTTAGGCTTATGATCTTTCATTCATAATTGTGAAAGAACATAAAAGATACATTCATACAAATAACATCTTAATATATAAATGTCAAAGTCACTGACTGACCACTGACTGACTGATCATCGCTCTACAGCCCAAACCGTAAGTCCTAGGAAGGTGAAATTTGGTAGGTAGCTTTGTCTTATAGTCTAGATGTGCAATAAGACGGGATTTTTCGAAATTCCCACTACAACACCTGCCATTGGCGAAAAAGGATTTTTTGCTTTCACGGCCATGCCTCGGCCCGCAAAGCGGGCGACACCCCGCTAGTTAATTATACAGTGGCAACTAATTAGTTATGAGTTTTTTCTCACTTTGCATTCATACAGTCAATGATTGAGTTGAGGTCTCCAATATTTTTTGAGGAAATAGTGTTTCCACTGCAAGTGGATTTGGTGCCTCCACTAACTCTTTAGGAACTGGTGTTTCGACTGCAATTATTGTTAATTTGGTGTCTCCACTAACTTTATAGGAAACATAGTGTTTCCACTTCATAAGTTGTTTTGGTGTCTCCGCTAACGGATTGAAACTATTTAATGACTTCTTCCATCGAATCAAAAATAACAGTTTGAGAAACAGTACATTTTTTCCGATCAGCTAAACCAATTGTAGCCTCTCTTCACTATTTTCCTTTTTCTTCTGTCCCTCCCTTCCATTCTTTCTAGACATTCCTCCTCCTTCTCCTCATTGCTTTTCTTTTCATCTTCACCTCTCCCAATCACCCTCCCTCTGACCATCCTTCTCCTTTTTCTCCTCATTATCACTCCTTCTTAAGCTCTCTCACCTCATCTTTTCATGATCCCCTTCCTTCTCCTCACTCCCTCTCCCTCTCCCTCTCTCAAGCTCTCTCTCCTCTTTCATTCCTTTTCTTCTCCTCCTCCAACCTCCAACCTTTACCTCTCCCCTCCTTCTCCTCATTCCCTTCCCCCTCAAAATCTCCAGTTATTTCACGGAGAAAAACGCAAAACACTCTTATTCCTCCCATTACTCCATTTCTCTCTCTCTCTCGCAATTTTTCTCACACTCATTTCTCTCATTGTCTCTCAATCTCTCTTTTTCTCTCTTTCATTTCTCTCTCTCTCTCTTGTTATTACTCTCACTGCTCCATTTCTCTCTCTAATTATTTCTCTTATTGCTCTATTTCTCTCACTCTCTCTCCTTCTCTCTCTCTCACTCTCACTTATTGCTCCATTTCTCTCTCCCATTTATTTCTCTCATTGCTCCATTTCTCTCAGCACTCTCTCTCCTTTTTATTGAATCAGACAAGACTAGGAATTATCATTTATCAAGAGAGAGAACAGAGCAAATAGGAAGGAATCGCACAGCGCGTGTTGGGGAGGATGAGGCGAGAGAGAGAGAGAGAGAAAGAGAGAGAAATCAAAATTGTTTTTTCTTGACTTTTTTTTGTTCTCTCGTTTTTGTTTCGTTTTCAGAAAAAGAATGGAGGACAATGTAGAGGTGGAGGTGTTAAGGAGGATGGAGGAAAATGAAGGTTGGGGGGAGGGGGTGTGGAGGTGAAGCGGAGGAGGAGACGGGAAGAGGCGAAAGATAAAGGAGCAGAAATGAGGAAATCATGAGATGTGTACCTAGCGCAGCGGTTTTCAAACTTTCGGTGGGGTTTTTTACTTTCCTTATCCTATAGAAAGGAAAGTATTGTATCTGTCGAAAACTTGACCTACCCAGTTTTTCACAAGCCTAAGACATATTATTATATGGTTAAAAATCCCAAATATGAGGATAACTTATCATGTCCCGGCTGGGTTTCAAACACACGACCTCTGGAATCACAGAGTGCCGCCATTGCTGCTGAGATCGGTCAAATTAACCAGATACAGGGTGGAAAGGACTATGTAAAAGAGTAGGTATGATTTCTTTGTGGTGAAGCAAGCTCCTCTTCATAACTTTTTATCATTTTGGTTATCATTTTGGTAACTATGACGAAATCTGTTGATGCCCTATCATCGATTAGGCTAGGTGGAAGGACGAGAAATGCGGAAATCAGATAAATATTTTTTGGAGTCTACCTGAGAGGATTTCAAGAAACTGCTAACTTAGAGAGTTGCCAAAAAGAACACAGAATAATCATCATACGGTGGCTTCATCGTGAAAGATGGAAGCCAAACAGTGGAGGAATGACTCAGCACTTCTACTACTATCTTTACAAGGAGGCTAATAATTGACTAGGGCCCCCAGAACCAAGCCAATGCTGGTCTACTCCCTGTTTATAGTCCCCCAGCCAGACTGGACACAGCATATCAATCAATAATAATTAAAGATTATTATATTTCAATCGTTTTTTTGTTTCATTTTCAGTCTTAAATATTTGAGTTGGGAACCACTAGCCTAGAAAATGTAAAGGCCAAGAAGGAGTGAGGGAAAAGGCGATGTACAGAGATAGAGTGAGGCAGAGTTGATAAGAGAGAATCCTTTTGGGAAGGAAATAAAGAAAACGGTAAGGAATAGAGAGAGAGAAAGGCGAGTTGATAAAGAACAATACATTTGCGAAGAAAGAGAGAGAGCTCTCCTTCTTTCTAGAGAGAGAGAGTTAGAAAGAGAGAGAGAGAGAGATAACTGATAAGATATAATCCATTTGAAAAGAAAAGGGAAAGAAATATAGAGAGGGAGAGAGATATAAAAAAACTGATAGATAAGCAAAGAGAATTAAGATAAGCAGAGAGAGTATGGTGAGTTGATGAGATAAGAGAGAATTCATTTGGAATTAAAGAATAGTGAGAACGAGGAAGAGAGAGATAATAGATAAAAAAAGGAAGAAAATGAGCAGAGAGAGGTAGAGGACAAAGAATAGAGGAACAATTCATTTGGGAAGAAAATACGGAGAAAGAAAGAGAGAGAGATTTATAGATAAGCAAAAAGAAAGAAAATTTGCAGAAGCTCTGACAAAGAATGAGCGAGAGAGAGAGGAAAGAGCGAGAGAGAGAGATGATAGATAAGCATTATAAGCAAAGAAGAAGAAAATTTGCAGAAGCTCTGACAAAGAATGAGAGAGAAAGAGAGTGGAGAGAGATTTATAGATAGAAGGAGAGGAAGGGAGAGAGTGAGAGAGAAAGAAAGAGAGAGGGAGAGAGAGAGAGAGAGGGTGGAGTGTAAGAGAGAGATAATAGATAAGCAAAGATAGAGGGTGTAGGAGAGGCAGAGAGAGATGAGAGAGAAAGAATGAGAGAGGGGGAGAGAGAGAGAGAGAGAGATAATAGATAAGCAAAGAGGAAGGGAAAGACATGAGAGAAACCCTTATCAAATGGTTAACGTCCGTCGAATACTGTGGGTGATGTTTGTTCCTCTCTGGAAATCAATTTCTTTCTTATTTCCAATTTCTTATTCTTTGCTCATCTCAGGTCCGTAAAGTATGGGAGGTAAAGTACTGTGTGTTGTTTCAATTCAGGCTTTGAAAAAAAATGGACACAATAAGTCGTGACTTTTTATGATTTTTTTTTTTTTAAAGATGGAGTGTTTCACAGCCTTTTTATTTGTAGCCATGAAATTACCAGACGTTAACTACTTGACTACCAATGCACTATTTGTTTTGAATGTTCTTTCAATACTTTTTTTTCTCTCACTTTGTCTCTCCTTTTTCTCCCTCACAACATCTCACTTTTCTGTTTATACTCATGTAGAACTAAAATCCCAGCCCGAATTTCCCTAGAAACGAGCCTGCCCTATTGTTCCATTACTTCCTCTGGGAAGTGGAAGCAACTCCTGTGGGATCCCCTGATAGGAAAGACGGGGGGGGATGCAATGGGCTGGAAGGACACTTTTCCAATATTAAATCTAATATCCCTCACCCCACTCGGGTACACAACTGGTTTGAGTGGGTTTTGTCAGATTTAGTGTGTCCCGGTAGCTCAGTGGTAAAGGCGGCATTCTGTGATTCCAGAGGTCGTGGGTTCAATACCCAGCCGGGACATGACAAGTTATCCTCCCATTTGGGATTTTGACCACATAATAATATGTCTTGGGCTTACTGCTGGAATAATGGGACTTTAATAGTCTTAATCGGGCAGTATAAATAAGGCGATATTATTATTATTATTATTATATATGTAGGTGGGAGAATGCTTAGCATGTTTTGGAAGACAGAGGAGACACTGAGACAGCATTCTGTCCCGGTCGCTCAGTGGTGAGGGTGTCTGGTATTCTAGAAGTCCTGGGTTCGAAACTACGTCTATGAGAGAGAGATAAAGAGACTTCGAAAAAAAAAAGAATAAAATAAAGCTAACGTCTTACCTTCTGCCTACCCGGTAGCTCAGTGGTCAAGACCTCTGTCTGATAATCCACAGGTTGTGGGTTCAAAACTTAGTCGGGACATGACAAATTGTTCTCTCCCATTTGGGATTTGACCACATAATAATGCGTCTTGACTGGGATAATGGGACTCATAAGGCCACAACGGGCAGGATAAAAAAGCGCTACTATTAGTTTTCTTGCGTTGGTTTTTTAAGTATTTATCAGTGTTAATTTTTTTAAAAAAAATATGTATTTAATAATGGTCTGTGAATGGAGGCTAACAGCCTCGTCGTGATATGACCATTGTTGAAAGAAACGTTAAAAAAAACAACGTTAAACCAATAAGGATAATCTCATTCGTCGGTTGCTCTTCCGTCTCACGGATCCCCGAACCACTTGATTACCAGAGAGCCACTGCGCTAACTTGACCACCAAAACTGGTATTACAGAGCTAAGCACTAACTTGACTACCAATATGATAGGTATTACAGAGCTAAGCATGGCATTAGAGACTAGGCATTGCAATTGCAGAGGTCAAGTTCCTGGAGCCTCCATTCATATTCACAAGTTGGAATGCGCATTTATTCTAATATTGTATGTACATTTGTACATACATATAGTATGTATGTACTTTAATAGTATGTATGTACTTTTTTATATACACCACTATTGCATATTTTGTATTTACATAAAACAATTGTAAAGTACTTCACTGACCTCAGATTGCTGCACCTATTTCAGCTGGAGGATCAGATCGAACACCTATGTACTTGCGATGTGCAAGATACTTTTGTCCGTTTCACAGAGATGTGATCGATTTTTTTTTTTTTTTTGGGATTTAACATCGCATTCGAGTGCATGATCATATCACGACGGGGTTTTTACCCTTCATACGCTGGAAACTCATAAACCAGCTACTCAAATTAACCTCACCCAGCCTGAGTGGGGCCGGGAACAGCCAGCAGATCGAATTTCCGGACTAAGTGAGTCCGGGAGAGAGTTTTGCTCAGGTACTCGTCTACGGACTGAGTCCCAATAGCTTGGTTCATAATACACGGACTGAGTCCCAATAGCTTGGTTCATAATACACGGACTGAGTCCCAATAGCTTGGTTCATAATACACGGACTGAGTCCCAATAGCTTGGTTCATAATACACGGACTGAGTCCCAATAGCTTGGGTCATAATACACGGACTGAGTCCCAATAGCTTGGTTCATAATACACGGACTGAGTCCCAATAGCTTGGTTCATAATACACGGACTGAGTCCCAATAGCTTGGTTCATAATACACGGACTGAGTCCCAATAGCTTGGTTCATAATACACGGACTGAGTCCCAATAGCTTGGTTCATAATACACGGACTGAGTCCCAATAGCTTGGGTCATAATACACGGACTGAGTCCCAATAGCTTGGTTCATAATACACGGACTGAGTCCCAATAGCTTGGTTCATAATACACGGACTGAGTCCCAATAGCGTGGTTCATAATACACGGACTGAGTCCCAATAGCTTGGTTCATAATACACGGACTAAGTCCCAATAGCTTGGTTCATAATATACGGACTGAGTCCCAATAGCTTAGTTGATAATACACGGACTGAGTCCCAATAGCTTGGTTCATAATACACGGACTGAGTCCCAATAGCTTAGTTGATAATACACGGACTGAGTCTCAATAGCTTAGTTGATAATACACGGACTGAGTCCCAATAGCTTAGTAGATAATACACGAACTGAGTACCAATAGCTTGGTTCATAATACACGGACTGAGTCCCAAAAGCTTAGTTGATAATACACGGACTGAGTCCCGTCAATATACCAATACTTACCTACTGTATTATTATTGACAAAAAAAAACCTGTGAATCATTACACTGAAAAATGAAAGGTCAACGGGAACCACCAGGCGTTGTTATTGCTCAAACATTTTCTACCGCCTAACACTCAGAGTTTTATTATTATGTAATCAGTGGTCACAAATGTACCCAAATATGTGAGGAAAAATTCATGGATAGGGTGGGATTCGAACCAACGGATCCCTACGCTACCTGGATTACCGCAGACTTTCTCATATTCCTTGTGCTTGTTAAAAAGTTGCTGTATCGAAGATGTTATATTTGTAATAAGAACCAGATGAAAAACAAAAACGTCACCATTTGTTGTGATAAAGCGAACGCCAACTCGGATTCTCAGGAGAAAGATATTTCAGAAATATTTACGAGGGTGGATGAAACCCCTTCATTTTCTCTCTCTCCTCCACCCTCGAATAAAACCCCTTCATTTTCTATCTCCCCTCCACTCTCAGATAAAACCCCTTCATTCCCCATATACGCGCCACCTTCAGATGTGCACGGATGAAACGCCTTCATCTTGTCTCCCCCCCACCCTCACCACGTGTAGACAGGACGTTGTTCAGACCCTTGAATACCTTTGACCTTATCTGGCTTTTGTGAGGATTTGAGAATGGAAATAATTCGAGACGTTTCTATCGGGTGACTCCAGAGCGAAAGAGGATCTTCATTAATTTTAACCAATTTTATATTCTTTAAAGTTAATAATATTGCCTTGTGCACTGATTGTCAAGTGGTTAACGCGCTAGTCTGGTAATACAGATAGTGTAGGGATCCGTTGGTTCGAATCCTACCCAGTACATGAATTTTTCCTCACATAATAATAAGACTCTGAGGGTTAGGTAGTAGAAAATGCTTTGAGCATTAACCTCGCCTTGTGGTTACCTTCCAATAAAGAGCGCTCTTATTATTATTGTATTTTACAGAAATACAATAAATGTATAATAATAATATAAATGTATATACCTACCTACTCTTCTAACAGAGATACATTGTCGAATAGATCCATAACTCATAAATAAATAAATTGTTTTCACATTAACCTCAATTAAAGACAAGTTATTTTTCATTTATTACAATAGATTTAGGACGGAATTAATAGACGTTTTTGTAATACCTCTGTGGCACTAAGTCTCGCATTGCGTACTGTGTAAAATAGGGCATACCGATGGTAAGCAATTACTTATGTTATAATTATTATTATTATTATTTTTAAGTTATGGATTTTGTTTATTAGTTTCGCCCTTACTTAGGTTTACCTAATATTATCCAATTATGGTTAGTTAAAAATTAATATAGTTATTGCTTTCCGAAAGGTTGAAAGGGTTATTAGATTATAACTGGAAGTGACGAAGTGAGAACTAGTGATTCTTTGGCCACAAAAGCTATCGCATTCCTGCTTATTTCTACTCAATTAAATTATTATTATTAAATATTTTATTAGATATTTATAAAGACACATAGATATATCTACAGTATAAATAATTATTATAATTATAAAAATGGAAACAATAAAAATTGATAAAAAGATAAATTTATACATAATTATATCCTAACTAAAGGGCGAGCTTATTGCCTATGGCAATTTCTTCCACCCAACCCAATCATTCATCTCTGACCAGTTACTAGTTACCGATACTAAAGATAATGCAACGCTCTCTGAGAGGGTTCTATCATCCCCTCCCCAAATTCTGAAAGTTAAGAAGGGTAAAATAGGGTAGAGAAGGGCGAACTAAGACGAGCTGAGGTGGCACGTTGGAGGAATTTTTATGGTCATATTGTCGGTCTGGCGGGTTTAGTGGTTGATATATTGCTTCATTTCAGGGGTGGCCAAATTTGAAATATTTTATATTTTCTTTATCATATTTGTATGTTAATGTGTAAGCATTTGCCACAGCCAATCTTCAACCATGAGGTTGAACAATACCGACCCCAAGTAGGTTTGAGAAAAGGCAAAGTGGAAGAAGAAGATCATATTTTTGTTAATCACAATCGTGATATCACAATTATTCAAACTATATAGTTTTACTAAATATTTACTCAACTTGAGACTTGAACCACCGACCTCCAATGGCAAGTCTGCCGCCTTATCGATCAACCTGAGTTCTATGAGGTCGGTGCCAAATTTAAAATATTAATCCTATTCTCAAATTCAAACATGATCGCAATTTCACTGGGAAAATGGCATTTAGTTAAACAAGTGTTTTTCTATCGAGTGGCTGTTTTTTGAAATCTGGCGTGTGGTTCTTATGTTGGTTTTCTGCTT
This sequence comes from Bactericera cockerelli, assembly GCA_024516035.1. Taxonomy (NCBI): domain Eukaryota; kingdom Metazoa; phylum Arthropoda; class Insecta; order Hemiptera; family Triozidae; genus Bactericera; species Bactericera cockerelli. The sequence goes on from CM044957.1 coordinate 3,633,964, forward strand.
CAAAAATGAGGAAAAATTCCTGCATTGGGTTGGATTCGAACCGATGAATCTCTACGCTACCTGAATTACCCAGTGCTTTAACCACTTGACTACCAAAGATCCAGGACAACATAAGAAACACGGATTCAGCCGAGGCCACTCTCTTCCGCCCAACCTTAGGAACCCCTGTCTTGATGTGAAATAGCTCTCTGTCTTGTCACATTAGAAAATATTGCCTTTTTTCAGGGATATTACTCTTGCTCGTGTGTTTCTAATAAAATTGATTTCTAGGAAAAAGAATGGGGAATCCAACAAAACCCCTTCATTTTATCCATCTCCTCCACTCTCACATAAAACCCCTTCATTGCCCATATTCACGCCACCTTCAGATGTTCACAGATGAAATGCCTTACAATATGGAAGGTGCAGGCGAATTGAGAAAAACACCCGAAAAAGAAAAGAGTCTCAAAAGAAAAAGATTTTATTTGTTCCTATTTCAAAAATGTTCTTATATTTGGTCATGTCGAAAGCTTTTGATACATAGTTTTGCTGTCGAATCTCTCTCTCTCTCGCAATTTTTGTCGAATCTCGCAATTTTTGTCTGCTCGGGGGGATCGAACCCAGGACCTTCCGCATGGCAAACGAGGCAATAACCCCGCCCTTTAGTTAGGACATATGTATTTATATATTTTTTTCCATTTTATTGTTTACATTGTTTTCATTTTTTTTGTATAATAATTATTTGTATTGTGCATTATTTACTCGTATAATTGTATCTAATAAAGCATTTAATAATAATAATAACGAGCGTTTAACCACTGAGCTAATCGCGCGCTCTCATAAATCCATGTGTACAATTACACAAGTGCCTACATAAAAAAAACATTGTCCAATTGTCCATATATTATCTTCCTACCTGTAGCACCTTCCATCTCCAACAACTGTCCATACGTTCAATCCTCCACCACCATCCAATATACTTCTCCGGCTCCATATCATTATCTAAGATCGGATCCGTACAATATCTTAAGGCTACAATTTAATTGTTCCTATGACTCTGCAATTTTTTATACAGTTGAAAAAAAAAAAAAAAAAAAAAAAAAAAAAAATAGAGAGTAGTGAACATTCTTTCTCCTCAATCAGTCTGGAAGAAATTTGCTCACCTTAATCAGTGAGTATGCGGCGGTCTCCCTGTTTTGGTTCAGTTCTGTACCAAACAACAATTAGGTTCATGCTATATCTGGCCTTCCGGTCTGTATCTGTAAACTTAACTCTCTTTACAATCTAGAAATAAGTTGCTATATCTAGCCTTTCGTTTTGTATCGGTAAACTTAGCTCTTTCATCATCATAGTGTGGCGTCATCGTGAACGATGGTAGCCAGACAGTGGAGGAATGACTTAGCACTTCTACCACTGTCTTTACAAGAAGGCTAATAATTGACAAGGGCCCCCAGAAGCATGCCAATGCTGGTCTACTCCCCGTTTATAGTCCCCCATGGCTTTGGCTAGGGGGGCAGCTGATGAGGAAAATCAATAATACCTAGTATTGTATATTCTCTGGAATTTTAAGTGGGGGAAGCTGCCCCCCCCCCCTGGCTACGCCCATAGCTATATCTGGCTTTCTGCTCTGTATTTTAAACTTGATCTTTACCGAAAGCAATAGTTTTTGTTTTATTATTTTGCTCAACTGGCGGTGATTTTATTTATTATTTAAATCCAAGAAAATCCATTTAAAGGCCACTTAATACATTCTGTAATTGGCCACTTAATATACATCTGTCAAATCCGCCATGTGGGTAATCCGCTAGTGCATGCAATACTCTGTATACCAAACTCTCCCATGTACTGGATAACAATAACTTACTGTATCTACCAATCTGCTATTTATATGCTCTGCACTACTCTATCCATATACCTACCTAACTTTCGTATACATACAGTGTGATCAAAAAGTCCAGCAACAGCTGAATAACTTTTGAACGGTTAAAGATAAAAAGTTGAAATTTTGGATATAGGTCTGAGGCTATTTAAATTCAGGCTGCATAACGTGCGTCAGGAATTCGTCAACCGGATACACATTTGCCGAGAACAGGATAGATCTCAGTTTGAACAACTGTTGTAAACCTCAAGGTAGGAATCCCCTTTTTATTAAGGTGGTGGGTTGAATTGTTTGGGAACCACCTTACAATGAACATTTATATTTAAACTAGCGGGCTGCACCCGCTTCGCCAAGCCATCACACACACACCACCCATACATCACACACCACACCCACACACCACATACACACACCTCACACACACAAACCACACACACACATCGACACACACACTTATCCACACACATCCACACACACACCCATACACACACACCCACCCAAACACACACACCCACCCAAACACACCCACACACAACACACCCACACACATCACACACCACACACATCACACACCACACACATCACACAAAACACACACACATCACACACCACACACACCACACACCACACACACACATCCACACACCACACACACACATCCACACACACACACACACACAAACACACACACATCCACACACACACCCACTCACCCACACACACACAACACAACACAACACAACACAACACAACACAACACACACACACACACCACACACAAACCACACACATACACACACACACACACACACACGTCCACACACACACACACATCACCACACACACACACACATCACCACACACACACACATACTCACACACACATACATACTCACACACACACACACACACAACCATCATCGCTGTAAATTTCAAAATCCCGAGCCAAGTCTATCATAGCGGATATTGATAATGTAGCAAACTGGCCCATATTTCGAGAACGGTTTGTCAGAATATGGCAACAAAGGGCTCAAATAAAATCATGTGATGTTCTCAGACAATAAAAATATAGGTCCTCGCGATAACTTTTAAGTTCCGTGCTGGAATCTGTAAAAAAACATGAAAAGTCTGAAAAAATGGTCGAAATTTCGAACATTCTGGCTTATATCTCCAGAACGGTACGTCAGAATGTGGCCTAAAATGAATTAAATGAAAGCTAATTTTGTCTAATGTGTAATTAAATAGTAAAAAATATAGGTCCTCGCGACAAATTTTAAGTTCCGCCCTGGAATCTGTTAAAAAACGTGAAAAGTCTGAAAAAAAGGTCGAAATTTCGAACATTCTGGCTTATATCTCCAGAACGGTACGTCAGAATGTGGCCTAAAATGAATTAAATGAAAGCTAATTTTGTCTAATGTGTTATTAAATAATAAAAAATATAGGTCCTCGCGATAGATTTCAAGTTCCAGGGCAAAGACTGTCTGAAAATCGGACCCTTCCTCAAGGAAGTACTTGAGGAAGCTCATAACTCAAGGACGGTTTGGAATTTCGGACTTTTGATAGTTTTCCTGGTATCGCACGGCAATTTTACTTGGGGTCATCTCGCATCAATTTTTTGCTATCTCTTACCGTTTCGCCTAAACAATTCGGACACACAAAGATATTACAAAGATACAAAGATACAAAGCCCGTCCATATTTCTCATTTATATATAGAGATAGCATCGCAAACGTAGTAGGTACCTACCTTAGTTCAGACCTATATCCAAAATAGCAACTTTTCATCTTTAACCGTTCAAAAGTTATTCAGCTGTTGCTGCACTTTTTGATCACACTGTAGATCAGTCCATCCTGCATGTCTACGTCTATGCAATGCTCTCTATATTTGGTTCAGCATATTACTCCATCTATTTGTGAAGCTATTGAGACTATAAATAAATAATTAGAATATCGTTCAATGCGGAAACCGGCGAAACTTTCGTTTCAGGCGCGTTCATAAACTTCGTATCCGCCTCAAAAGTAACGCTTAACTCATTTTTTTTTCTTATGGGTGATGCTTTCTTTATATTATTAACCTTAAAAACTTCAAACAAAACAATAAAACAGAAAAAGAATAAGAAAATAAAAGACACACACAAAAATATTAATAAAAAATAAATTTCGTTGTCAAGATTTCCGATGTAAAGATATTGACTGACACACTTTTGTTTTTACAGAACAACAAAAAAATTGATTTATTTATTAAAGTGTAATTAACTCAAAGTTTTATGTTTATTTTTTATTTTTTTCATCAACCTCTTTCAGTTTCTTAATGGGTTGGGGTTTCGGTTATTTGATTCCAATCCTCATAAACTATAGAATAAAATTCATCTCTACTCTGATCTTTTTCTCAGGTATTTCTCATTTTAAAAACTAGAGCTAGATGGGATGTGAACTTGTACCCTCAAAAGTCACAATCATTAGTCGAGCACCTCAGTAGCTTGATCGATAAGGCGGCGGACTTGTAACCTGGAGGTCGGTGGTTCAAGTCCCGGTTTCAGCGGAGATTTAGTCAAGTCTGAGTAGTTGTGATGTCACGAAAATGATTAACACAAATATGATAACTTTCATTCTTTTTTTCAGGTGAGTCTCTTTGATACTGTGATTGTCAGGTGCGGCCAACTAGGTGATCTTCCATTCCACTCATTATAATATTCTTCAAAATTATTTATTTTGCTTTATTTTATGACTAATACCAAAGCGACCATCAACTAATACCGCGCCTGACTTAATCCTTATGAAAGTTTGAATAGTAATTTCTGTCCATTTCAGTAAACCGCACAAGGAGTGCGGACAAACAGACACTGGTCAGCCATAGTCACACTGCTGGGCACACAGGAAATCGGATCCCATCTCTCCTATGTCAGGCAACAGCGTCTACTCGTCTAGTCAAAACATCGTGAGGATCTTAGATCAATCCCAGTGTCGATACTGGCTCGTTGAATACACCAGTTCTCATTTAGTCACGGAAGTTAAGCCACGTCCAGCGAGGCTAGGACCTGGATGGGATGACCATTCAAATTCGAACCCTCGTGATGCTGCCCAGGCCCCCCTTAGGCTGGGTGAGGTTAATTTGAGTAGCGGGTTTGTGAGTTTCCAGCGAATGGAGGGTATAAAACCCCCGTCGTGATATGACCCTTCAACTGTGAAAGCTATCCATTTTTTTAAAAGAAGATCTTACCTACCTATAGGTCTGTGTATTATCAAAATTTAAATTTTCTTAGTTACTTCAATATAATTAGATAGTCACTCAGATTGGTGAGATCTTTAACAAAAAAGCCATGACGAACCCATAACTTATAAAAAAATTAATGGCTTTGTTTAACGTGGCAGGATTCTCCCAAGGAAGCTCTTCCACCCAACCACCGAATCTTCATCTTTAAATATCTTTTGAGTAACTTAATCAACCCAACACAACAAATCAGCCATCTTGCATAGCTGCAACGCTGGGACATCCCAACAATAAACAAATTAATTTTTCTTGTTTAGTCTGACGAGCTTTTGAACTTTGAAGATATTAATCGTCGCATTGGTTTATTGTATAGCTGTTAACAGTTTGTTTTCTTGATGCAATTGATTATATTAATGATCTATGAGTACAAATGAAAAATTTCTTGTACCTATTCATTTAAATTTTTTCCCTCGTAATTGTTGTCTTTTTGTTGATTTCACTTGCTTATTAAATTTTGTGAATGTCATATGATAAATAAAACTGCACTATGAAAAAGAAAACGTTCATACCTCAATTTTATTACAATTTCAACTTGAACCACAAGAAGCTACAAAACATTATAATTTAGAAGACAATAATACCAATCTATCTGACTCTTTAGTTTTTATTTAATTTTGAACATGACCCTGCCTATGAGCCTATACACATAACGATCTTTTGATGGCTAACGAGAGAGCACTCCAAGTCGCTAACCATTGGAGGAGGAAAATTTGATGATGGGAAGAGGACACGGAAAGTAAGTAAGTATTTAAAAAATTTATTTATTTTAAAACAAGTCCTGATTCAAATCAGTTTCAAAAGTAATCTGTATGCCAGGTCGTCGAACACTGACCTGATTGCTGGTAGAGATACTGAATTCATGTTTATGTTGAGCCAATGGATGAGCTATTGAAATATGATGGTCTCCACAGCAGGAGGTCGCTAGTTCGAGCCTTCGTCTCTATTTCATGAGGTGTTTGAAGATCATTCATCTCGTGAACCACTTTGTATCGAGTTCAGAGGTTCTGGTAGGCCATGCATGGGAACGGACTAATGGTTTTCTGGGAGTTAGATAATGGATCCATTGATACAGGGTGAAAGGATTTAAAAATGGTATTTTTAACTCTCATTATTTATGGACTATGATGTTTGATAGACGATAATATCAAAAAAATCTTTCAGTGTAAAAGAATTTTGATCGTGCATTATACACTACATTCGCAATGGATTTTTGTCTTCTAAAAATATTATGCACTAAAATGGGCAGCACACACAAAAGTTCAAGATCTAAACAAGTTAACATTTCAGTGACAGGTTTGCAAATGAAGACAGTATGTCTCCCTTTTTGAGTATTTTTCAGCTCAAGTTTTTACAGAGCCATGCTGAATAATATCTAGAACACCAGTCTGCATAGCTATCTTCAGCAACCAACCTCTATTAGTAACTCCACTGCTTCAGTCCTTCTCTCCTAGTCTTCTGTTACTACAGAACCATGTTGAATAATATCTAGAACACTAGTCTGCATAGCTATCTTCAGCAACCAACCTCTATTAGTAACTCCACTGCTTCAGTCCTACTCTCCTAGTCTTCTGTTACTACAGAACCATGTTGAATAATATCTAGAACACTAGTCTGCATAGCTATCTTCAGCAACCAACCTCTATTAGTAATTCCACTGCTTCAGTTCTACTCTCCTGTTAATACAGAACCATGCTGAATAATATCTAGAACACCAGTCTGCATAGCTATCTTCAACAACCAACTTCTATTAGTAATTCCACTGCTTCAGTTCTACTCTCCTGTTAATACAGAACCATGCTGAATAATATCTAGAACACCAGTCTGCATAGCTATCTTCAGCAACCAACCTCTATTAGTAACTCCACTGCTTCAGTTCTACTCTCCTGTTACTACAGAACCATGCTGAACAATATCTAGAACACTAGTCTGCATAGCTATCTTCAGCAACCAACCTCTATTAGTAACTCCACTGCTTCAGTTCTACTCTCCTACTCTCCTGTTACTGCTTTGTCCTTCTAACGCCAAGGGCGTAAAAGTTTCAAGATTTCTTGTTCTCTTCTCTGTCTCTCTTCCTTCTCTCTCTCTTTCTCTGTTTCAATTTATCTTCTCTTTCTCCTTACCTCCTAAGACCATTTCTTTCTGTATCTTTTTTAAGCACTCTCACTCTTTCTCTCATCTTTTACTGCAAAATTCCTTTCCTCTCCCTTTCAATTTTGCCCTCTTCTTTTTGCTCACTCTCTCTTTCTTTCTCTCTCTTTGTATATTTTTATACCAATATTTCTCTACTTCACTCCCACTATCTTGTATTCTTTTAATTTCCCCTTCCTCTTTTCCTCAAGTTTCTTCCCTCTTAATGTGGCTTACTTTTTTCCTCTTTCTCTCTCTCTCTCTCTCTTTACATTTTTTGTGTACCTCACTTCTAGCTTTTCTCTTACTCTCTTTATTTTCGTCCTCATCTCTCTCCTTCTCTTTTTTTACCCTCGCTCAATCTCACTTTTTATTTCTTTCAATATCTTTTCCTTCTTCTCTCAATATCTTTCTATTCCTCTCTCTCTCTCTCTCTTTCAACCTCTCACAATCTCTCTTTTTATTTTTCTCTTTTTTTCCTCAACTCGATCTCTTTCTATCCTTCTCTGCCTCATTCTCCTGCTCCATTTCACTGCTTTGTTCCCATTATAATATAATCTTTCCTTATTTTTCTCTCCCTCGCCTCACAAAGTCCCTCCCTCTCTCACTCCTCTTCTCCCCCTCAATTCCCTCCCTCTGTCCCTCTGTCCCATTTTCCTCACTTTATCTTTTACTTTCTGTGTTGTTTGCATTTTTTCTCATTTTTATAAGTTTGCTTTACACTCTTTTGTATTCCCCCTTCTTCAAAACTTTTCTCAGCTTGTCGCATAATATTTCCTACTGAATATTTTTCCGTGTAAATATAATGTTCATTTTTTTGTTGTAAATTCAAGTAAGTCTTTGATAGATAAACAGAACGTACTACTTGTGAGTAATGTTTGTGGAAAAATAATATAAATGTATGCTTTTTTTGTGATGTTATAAATCACATTTCAGTGGATGTGGCAGAATTACAAGTTTCTTCCGCTGCACACGTTTCACAGTAGGTATCCCACTGAAATACTTCTAATAAGCTACTCACTTAAAAGAGACTACTCAATTTACCTCAGAGGACGGTTTGTACCTCCTCAAACGCCTCATGTATCTAGCAACGTAGTTGATTACAAATTGATGTTCTCTTCGTGAAATCAAACTCATGAGAATTGCGTGCAATTAAATAAATTTAAAAAAATTAAATAAATATATAATTAATAAATTAAGTCTTTGTGTTATTATGTCATAATTTTAGCGTGTAGCTCAGAATAATATGAATTTTATTTTATATTTTCGTGTGTTATTTAGCCATAAAAGCAGATACTCATTTTCCCTCAAGAGGTATGAGTGACATCCAAGTTAGAGCAGAAAATAGTACAACCCTAGTGTGCTAGGTCAATAGGCTTATATTCGCTATGAACTTTAAACTATATATGTTTGAAAACTGAAATCTACAGTTTATTTTAGATACTCTAATTTTTAATTACTCTTTTTACGCGCATTTAGTAGCACCCTCTCTCTCTCTCTCTCTCTCTCTCTCTCTCTAGCTTGTCATTCTTGGTATCATAATCTTCTAAAAAGAGAGAGGGAGAGAGGAATAAGGACGAAAGAAAGAAGAAGGGAAAGAGAGGGAACAGAATTAGTCTTAGAGGAAGAAAGAGAGAGAAAGAATAGGAGAAAAAGAGATAAAAGTTTTTCTGAGTGAAAAAAGAAAGAGAGAGAGCAGAATGTCTCAGTGAAATAATGAAAGAGAGAGAGAGAGATAGAAAGAGAGAGTAGAAAGGTGGAACAATATTTTGATATTCAAGATGTGCTTTATTCTTGCCATTATTCCCTGAAATGAAAAGCTCTGACTTTATCATATTTTCCTCTCAAGAGTGGCGCCCCTTAGCCAGATTCGCATCTTGTGCTTTTTGCATTTCCCTTTTAGGGTTGAAATTGGCATCTGTCTTGTTTGAAAAAGTAAGCTTCTACTTTTGAGAAATGTTGGAAACCAAATTTTACAAAATTAAATATAATTGTTTCTTTTAAAGTCAATGATTGAAAATTTGCTCCTGTCCTTTTTATTCTCGTAAAGCACTACAAATTTTGATAGGATAGGACATGTTCTGAGAAAAGAGGAAAGTTCAACCGCAAGACAAGTCCTTCAAAATGTACCACTCAGTAGAAGACCCAGAGGAAGACCTAGTACAAGATTCTGGAATCAAGTAATTAAAGACCTTCAAATCAGGAATATAACTATGGAAGAATCAGATGATAGACAAATATGGAGGCAGCATGTGGAAGAGGCTAAATACCACTTCAGGTATCAGTGGCCCTGGGAGTAAGTAAGTAAGTAAAGCACTACAAGGTCAAACCTGAAACTCCTGTTTTTACACGTAAATACAATAGTATTATTTCGTGTGTACCTACATAAAAACATTAGAAATACTTAAAATTCTGTTTCTGAAAGGAGATGTCTTGATTAAGAGATACAAAGCCAATAATATGTACCTACCTATACCAGCTTCAGAAAAGAATGTATTTTTTCTATACAAATCGCACCTTGAGATAAATTATTTCTATCTGTGTAGCACCTCTTGGATGGTCAATAACACAATTTATAATTCCATAGAATGCATAGCTTCTCTCATATCCTCTAACAAAACAAGATTCTCCGTTCTGACTTCTGCCTCCCACACATAAACAACAACTTAACAATGGTAACACCAGATATACCTAGCGCAGATTGCACGTTGAATAAACCAGTTCATCTGATCGCTGAAGTTAAGCAACGTCCAGCGTAGTGAGAACATGGATGGTGAATGTTCTTGAATACATCGATGGTCATCATGGAAATACATTTCCTGCTGGCTATTCCCCGCCCTACTGAGGCAGAGTGAGGTAACTAAAGCTACGGGTTCAGCCAGAGTTCTTTCGACAAAAGATTTGCTGTTGAAGATACAAAATATATTGTGTTATAATCATATTGAAGATCATTAATTTTAAATAAATTAAATATATGTGTTTCTTTGTGTTATTATATCACAATTTTTAGTGAGTAGCGCGATCTTTCAAGATCATTCATTTTATTCGTCCCAGTTTTGACATCTGCATCTGTGTCTTTGAGCATCCATTCCTTGAATCTTTCGCCCCAATTACTGTTTGAAGTATTGCTGTAGGTTCTCTCGGTGACTTATGGTCTACTAAAAGTAAACAAAGGTAAAGCAGTATTAGAATGCCCAGGCGAGTGGGAGAGGAGGGGGGGGGGGGGGGGTTTCAGTGGGTTTCCTTCTAGGAAGGAAAAACGTACCTAAATGAAAATTTATACCCCTCAAATTTTAAATTACATTCTTTTTCCTGGAGGAGTCATTCAACAGATCCTTTTCTCTCTCTCTCTCTCTCTCTCTCTCTCACTCTCTCTCTCCCCTTTCTCTTGCTCTCTCTATTCTCTTGCTCTCTCTCTCTTTTTCTGTCTCTGTTTCTCTCTTTCTGTCTCTCTCTGATCTATTCCTGTTAGCCTTGTTTAGCTCTATCTCCCTCTCTCTCTGTTGCTTCCTTTCTCTTCTCTCTCTCTATCTGTACGTATCTCTCTCATTTTTTCTCTCCTTGCTCCCTTGTTATCTCTCTCTCTCTCTCTCTCTCTCTCTCTCTCTCTCTCTCTTTCTTTCTCCTCACTTTGTACTGAGTATTATTTTTTCTCCCCGTCTATCTATGTATCTCTTTTCTCTTTCGTTTCCTGAAAGCTCATCTCCTCCTCTTGTTAAAATATAAATCTCCCACGACTTAGCTCTCTTTATCTCTCCCTCTCTCTCACCCCTCTCTCTTTCGGTCGGATTTTTTCCATCTTGTTATGCAATGATAGAATGTCCATATCATGGACTTTCGCTCCGAGTCTCAATATTATGTGGTCACAAACGCAAATTAATGAGGAAAAATTCATGCACTGGGTGGGATTCGAACCAACGGATCCCTAAGCTACCTGGATTACGAGACTAGCGCTTAAACCACTTAACTACAAGGCAATGTAGGTAATAACTAACAACCTACTCGTGGGTCGTCAATGCATGAATGCTAAGATTTATGTGATTCTGAATATATTAATTTATGTATGCCCCAAGAAACATGAATTATCATTCAAAAGGTCACATAATTAAATTGATTGTATCATTCAAAAGTTCAGATACTAAAATTCATATTATGATAAGGAGACTATCCATCAAATCACATCATACAAATCATGTAGCTGTTATAATAATTAGATATTCCTGTATATCACGCTACTTCTGAGTACGTACTATAGTAATACACTAGCTAAGTCCCGGCACTTTGTCACCGTTGAGGTTATTGCCCGTGGCTGGCGTCCTAGTTGAATCATTATTGGACCAGAAAATCCCGATATCTTGAAAATGGTTAATTTGAAAAAATTTAGGTAGTTTGACGGTGATTTAGGGGGGGTCAACTCTCATGAAAATGTCAGTATCTGTTCCCGTTTGGGCTGTGGTATTGTAAACAGAGAACCCTTAAACGAACATAGTCAGACAGTCAGACACGCAAATATTTGAGTTTAATACACATATTTACTTAAGTAATCATTGAAAATTAGAGGGTATTTTATTTATAATTTAGATCTGTCTCAGTAGAGTCTCTCTCAGATTGAGAGAGAGCAGGTTCTCTTTTAAAGCTAGGAAAAAAAGTTACCACATTTGTGTTAATCACTTGCGTGATATCACAACTACTCAAACTCGCTTCAATAAAATTTAAATAATGTTGTTCTATATTTTATTTTGTAAATATTTTAAAGTTTTTATTCCTTGTTAATAATTTATTTTTGATACTTTTGTTTAACAAATAAAGTGTAAATAAATAAGCCTCAACTGTTTTTACTAGCCTCGAGTTTTTTTTATTTAAAGATGAGTGTTTCACAGCCTTTTTTATTTCGTAGCCATGAAACAGGAGCTACTGTAGACGCTTGTTGTCTGTGTTGTAACCTGCCCATCCCGTAGTGTGCCTCCTCTCTGATGGGCGAGAAGTGACACAATAATTTTGGTGCTGGGTCAACAAGAGCGCAACGGAAAGTATCCCTTACAAACAACTGTAACCAAATTTTTAATACAAATTTTTGTCGGCGCGGGGATTCGAACCCGGGACCTTCCGCGTGGCAAGCGAGTGCTCCACTGAGCTATTCGTGCGCTCTGTAACTTAACAAAGCCTACTGAGCCGTTTAGTTAACTAACGTTTTGTACAAACATGACTTAATTTAACAGATTTCTTCTCGTCTCTTAAATGATGTTGGAAATAGATTACTTATTCATCAGTCTGAGGGTCTATCGTAAGCGGGGTGACACCCTTTACGAGTTATTTTGAAGGGCTGCAAAGCGAGCAGGGTTTGGGATCTGTCAAACCCTCGGTCTGAGTCCTGCAATTAATATTTCACATGAGATGTGAGGTTCCATTTTTTTTTTTCGTTCTATTTTTTTGTCCATATTTTTAAAAAAATGCTCTATTTATTTCTCTCTCTTCCCCCTTTCTTTCTCTCTTTTTTCTACCTCTCTCTCTCTCTTCTCTCTTTCTATCCTTCTACTGTATAGTGTATACCCCTCTCTTCGACTCCCCCTCTCTTTCTTTCTCTCTTTTGTTCTACCCCTCTCTCTCTCTTTCGCTCTCTCCATCTACTGTATACCCCTCTCTTTGTCTGCCCCTCTCTCTCTTTCTACCTCTTTATTTCTTTATCTATCTACCTATAGTCTCTCCAAAATATAATATGTATTATCTCTTTCCCTCTTTTCCTTGGTCTCTCTAGTAGCCATATCTCCCTCTCCACTCTTTATCTATCACTCTTTAACTTTCTCTTCGTTCTATTTTACTCTTTAGGTACTACCTACTCTCTCTCTCTCTTTATCCCCACTCTCTCTCTCTTTTTATCTCCCCCCTCCCCTTTTCTCTCTCTCTCCCCACTTCTACCTCTCTTTATCCTTCCCTCTTTGTATTTCTCTATCCATCTCTCTTCCTCTTCACTCAATAATGTATTATCTTTCTCCCTCTTTTCCTGGGTCTCTATTTCTCTCTCTTCATTAGGTACTGTGTACTATCTCTCTCTCTCTCTCTTTCTCTACCGTTTTGCCCTCTCTCTGTCTCTTTCCCTCCCCCTTTTCTCGCTGTCTCTCTATCACTCTCTCCACATTATACCTACATATTTATGTATTTATCTCTCCTCCTTTCTATTTTCTCTATCTCTTCCATCGCGTATTTTTTTTTTTGTCCATTTCATATTTTTCAATGTGTCCTAAAAATGTTATTTCCGACCATCCCTCTCCTCCTCCTCCTCCTCCTCCTCCTCCTTCTTTCGGTTTAACTCCCACTATTTTTTGTACTCGTCATACTTTTTGTAATATCACTAGTGCAGCTTTTTTTTTTTTTTTTATCAATTCCAAATGGCTTTTCCGCTCTCCAATTTTTGAAAGGTTAATGTGAGGTGGAAAATAAATAAATTGAGGAACAAAAGTTACATATAACAACCAGCGAATTCATAATAATAATAACACTCTTTAGTGGAAGGTAACAAGGGCAGCATCCTTTTGCTCCGATTTAATGAGGTACCTATTGCTCCGGATACCTATTGCTCCGGAAAAAATTTTAGGCAACCCAACTTCCGCATACCTATTCCTCCGATTTCATGTTGCAGGTAGTAAACTATGATGTATACCTATTGTATACCTTTCCGTTTACCTATCGTTCATTTCAAAGTTTTAATAAATTTAACAACAAATGCGTGTGAATCTTTTCACGCGCATCTGGCGAAGTGTTTTCATGCACCTCATCCTAATATCCATTTATTTATTGACGCTTTATTAGGTATTCAGAGAATATCTTATCTTCAAATGAACAGTAGATCTGATAGAGTCAGAGCCAGATCAGGCAAAACAAAGAAATATTTCCTTATGAAGTCTACAGTTGAGCAATACAAGGAAGATAAAATATCCAAATTTGATTACTTAGAAAGTGTTTCTTGGCACTATAGAAAATCCAAGAAGTGAGAAAATAGAAAATCCAACTAGGTGAGGTTAAAGGATTTTCTACCACCTATGGTCACAAACTCAGATTAATAACGAAATATTCATACACTGGGATTCGAACTAACGGATTCCTACGCTACCTGCATTACTAGACTAGCGCGTGAACCACTTGACTACCAGTGGGACGTTGGGAATATCTGACTGCTCTATTCAAACTGTGTAAGGTTAATATGAGTAGCTGTGTGGCTGTTTGTTTGTTTAGCGAATGTTGCGATATGTAGTAAACCCCGTCTTGATAATTAGTGGTGAAGAGCATAGGTTGTTGACTCGAAGATTGCGGGTTCGAATCATGGCCGGAGCGGAAAATTCTGATCGAGTATTTCGTTTCTGGAATGCCATGGATGTAAAGGTAAAGTAATGCGAAAGCGGTGCCGTGGAATTAAGAAACTTTTGATGGAACGTCACGTCTTGTTTGCGGCACTTTTGATCAATTTGAGGGGCAACAAAAATTGCAATGGCCTTGCTGATAATGTATGTGAGAATTTTTTTTCTCTCACTCTCTCTCTCTCTCTCTCTATATATTCATATATCTATCTTTTCGCATTTATTCAATATTCCACGAGGTTGCACGGAATTATGTTAATATCCTGAAACAATATTGCATCTCCCTATCATAGCCATGTACTCGTATGTATCTACTCATCATTTGCTAGATGATTCGTCTACAAAGCTCAGCCATGATATTTACAAAGCTAGGCCAGGATATTTACAAAGCTTGGCCATGATATTTACAAAGCTAGGCCAGGATATTTACAAAGCTAGGCCAGGATATTTACAAAGCTAGGTCATGATATTTACAAAGTTTGGCCATGCTTTTACAAAGCTAGGCCATGATAATTACAAAGGTCGGCCAGACAGTCATGATATTTACAAAGTTTGGCCATGCTTTTACAAAGCTAGGTCATGATATTTACAAAGTTTGGCCCTGCTTTTACAAAGCTAGGCCATGATATTTACAAAGCTAGGCCATGATATTTAGAAAGGTCGGCTACACGGTCATGATAATTTACAAAGTTTGGCCATGCTTTTACAAAGCTAGGTCATGATATTTACAAAGTTTGGCCATGCTTTTACAAAGCTAGGCCATGATATTTAGAAAGGTCGGCCAGACAGTCATGATATTTACAAAGTTCAGCCATGATTTTACAAAGCTAGGCCATCATGATATTGTAAATCACATGTATCTACAAAACTACTCATCTGATTTACTTCGAAACGGAAGTAAAACGAACACAATACTTCTGATACCTGAAATTAGCTATTTATTCGTCGGATGTAATAAACATCATTAATCAGTCATATTATTATTATCATAATATGTAAGACAAAATAAATACAGTAAAATACAATGAAATTATAAAGAAAAATTAATACATTGAGCAAAGAAACAAGAACAAAAAGGAGAATAAAGCTAATGTCCTACCTAAAGGGCGGGGTTCTTGTCTGTGGCAATCTCTTCCACCCAACAGTCATCCTACCCGGTGGAAGCTGGAACTCAGTCATGAAGTTAATGTAGACTTTTTCTTGTTTGTTGTTGTTCATTTGTTTGTTTAAAATAAAAAATTGATAAAAACTCCTGGTCACTAGGATGGAAAGGTAACTTCATCTTGCAAGATAAAATAAAAGAATCTCTGCTGATTGTGGCGGAGATGTAATTTGTTCCAGGACCATAGCTTCCTACATGTAGCATTGTTTATCGTGCCCGGAGCCATGTATGACCAGGTATTAGGTATGTATATTCAGTTACTGGTCCTTCGTTTCAAGTTGGAAAAGGCACATAAAGTAGGTGTAGGTTATGAGTTGGAATGTTGAACTTGTAAAAGTAAATTTTAAAAGTTAAAGTTCTCATATTTTTGTTAATCACTTTCATGATATCACAACAACTCAAACTCGCTTTACTAAATCTACGCTGAAACCGGGACTTGAACCACCGACCTCCAAATTACAAGTTCGCCGGCTTATACAGGGTGGGCCATGAATTAGTTAACATTTGAAAAAATCGTATAAAAAAAACCATTTAACATATTTTAGAAATCGTTTATTTACGAGAAAGCTAATTAGTTGTAATTTTTTTTTTTTTTTAATTATTTCGTCTAAATGACCACCGTTTCGGTTTTTGCACTCATCTAAGCGAGTCCTGAAGTTTTCAAATACTCTTCTGCAAAGAGACAGCGAGATCGCCGACATCTCTTCGATGATTTTTTCTTTAAGTTGACGCAGTGTATTCGGTTTATCAATGTAGACACGACTCTTTAAATAACCCCATAAAAAGAAGTCTGCTGGGGATAGATCTGGACTTCTGGGTGGCCATGGGATGTCACCACGTCTGGATATCAGCTTTTCCGGAAACATGTCTTTGACCACCGGCAAGGACTCGTTCGATGTGTGACACGTGGCTCCATCTTGTTGAAACCATGTAAATTTCCAAGAAGCGAGCTAGTGCCCCCGCCCGCGCCCGCGCCCCGCGAATCAATAGTTTTCGCGGTAAGTTACATTTAAATGTTAACGAATTCTTGGCCCACCCTGTAGATCAAGCTACTGAGGTCGATAACTTGTAAAAGTATTTACTTTAAAAACATCGAAACACTAGCTGAAATTTGTACTCAAGTATTTGTTAGAAATATTTTTTTTCAAAATCACATTAAAAGATTAATTATAATACCGGCGCGAACGACCTGTCTGTCGACAAAAGGTTAAGCGCTTAAAAGGAAAAAAAATGATTAATTAAATAAATACAAAAAACGGTTATAAATTAACAGGTTGAGTTGACCTTGGCCCTGCATAAGGGCCGGAACAAAGAGTTGGTTCTGCTAATAAAAAAAAAAATCATCTTGAATCGAACTGTGAAATATTTTAGTACAATTATCAGCTTTCTCTTGTTTGGTGTTTCAAAAATGGTGGCCGATTTTGTGCAAATAATAGCAAAAGTAAAGTTGGCCGATATTTGCAAACGCTATTTGATAAAAAAAAAAAAAAAAAAAAACTAAGGTTTATCAAAGTATTTGTAATTAAAGGACCTTTTAAAAAGTATCGTATTTTAAATAAAGAACATGGCCCCGACTTGGGACCCGGCTCAAAAAATTGTATCCACATAAAAGAAGGTTTTATTATTAGTAAAGGTACTAAAAGGCACTTTTATTTACGGGAAGAGTTCATGTAACAACATAACAAACAAGAAAACATTTAAGAAATAATAACACAAAACAAAATTAAATCTAAATTACAAAATTCAAGAGAACTGCTAAGATATTTCCAGATTAAGGCGGAAAAATATTACTCTGTTTTACCGTGAAAAATCCAAAACTAACTCACAAAGCTCTTAAGTACATAAGATATTCATGGGTTTCCGAATTTTGCCCCACCTTGTAAAAATATCGAACAGCAATCGAAATAAAACTGTGTTATATGACTCAAATTTAAGAGATGGTTCACAATCGGAAAGATATCAGGGATTTTATTGGAAAGTAAAACAAACATAGTTCTCTTGTGAAGTCTTGTGTAAATAAGTCCATAACTAAATGGCGTTGGAGCTTTACGAGGTCAGCTTTTATCTCAAGCAGCCTGGTGCCTGATATTAGAAGAGCAAAGAGGAGAAATAAACAAACATATAAATTGAGACCTGCCTGTGAGATAATGCTACACATCCACAAGGCATTTCCTTTTCCATGGAACAGTTTTCAAGCGTTCATGCGTCTCCAGTTTTTCCGATTATCGATATCGGAAGTGTTATGTTCGTTTTTATACGAATTTAAAAATTGTATACCAAATATGTTTACAATAAAAGGAAGTTCATATTATATAATTTATAAAAATAATAATATCGCCTCATTTATACTACCCGATAAAGACTACTAAGTCCCATTATTCCAGCAGTAAGTCAAAGACGTATTATTATTATGTGGTAAAAATCCCAAATGGGAGGATAACATGTCATGTGCCGGCTGGGTTTCGATCCCGCTACCTCTGGATTATCAGACTGCCGCCTTTACCACTGAGCTACCGGGACAGACAGTGTTATAATAAAAAATGCATGCACTGGGTGGGATTCGAACCAAGGGATCCCTACGCTACCTGGATTATCAGACTAGTGCCTTAACCACTTGACTACCATCAGTGCACGAGCAAAGATTACAAAATACATTGATTTTTTTTTTTTAATTTGGGTATAATGTCGCTTTCAAACTCCATAGTCATATCAGGACGGGGATGGTATCTTCCATTCGCAGGAAAATCACAAACCCGCAACCAACATTAACCTCACCCAGCCTGGGTTGGGCCCGAATGCCATCACCAATTTTTTTTTATTTATAATTTGTTACATGTTCATAATGAGTACCTTTGTATTATGAAAGTTTTAATACCTACCCTAAAATATTATTGTACACGGTGAAAAACCAACTGCGAAATTTAACATAGTATTGTGATTAATTAAACATACGGGGGACCCTTGCAAAGTTAGCATACGCGATATTTTCGACTTTAGCATAAAGTGGTTAGCATAATTTATGCTAACGAAATTTGTCAAAAGTCGTGACGTCATAGTTGTGACGTCATTACTTTTATGCCAACGGATGTATAAAGTTATGCTATTGTTCAATTCAATTCAATTCATTGATAGCATAATAACATGTTTAACTTGCATAGTCTATGCTCTGAATTTCATTTGTTTAACATAACATTATACGTATCTTAGCATAAAGTAATTCGCCTATCATAAAGATTATGCATACTTGCTGTGTCATTTTCATACCAGTATACGAAGTAAGCATAGTGTTATGCTAACTGTTATGCGAAGTAGGCATACTGTTAAAAACCGTATGCTAACGTTGGCATAGTGTTATGCTAACTGTTATGCGAAGTAGGCATACTGTTAAAAACCGCATGCTAACGTTGACATAGTGTTATGCTAACTGTTATGCGAAGTAGGCATACTGTTAAAAACCGCATGCTAACGTTGGCATAGTGTTATGCTAACTGTTATGCGAAGTAGGCATACTGTTAAAAACCGCATGCTAACGTTGGCATAGTGTTATGCTAACTATTATGCAAAGTAGGCATAACAATATGCGAACGTTGGTATGGTCACTATGCGACCCTTGGCATAGTGACTATGCTAACGTTGGCATAGTCACTATGCCAACGTTCGCATATTCAATATGCGAACGTTCTCATAGCAGTATGCAAAAGTATGCATACAGCTATACGTATGATACGTATAGCTGTATGCATACTTTTGCATACAGCTATACATATACCTATGTATTTGAATGTACAGAAATTTGCAGGATAGCCTCCGACTAAGTGCATAAATATTTTGCACTCGGACGGAAGTCATCTACATGCATATTCCTAGTCATACAAAGTCATAGGATATATGTATTGCCCTATGTGTGGAAAATGAAGAAGAATTCAATTATTCAAGTAAATATAATGTACAACACATTACACTCTTTATTTACAGAAATTACACATCAACAATTTTTAAGTTTACAGAAATTACACATTAACAATTTTTAAATTTACAGAAATTACACATCAACAACTTTTTATTTGCAGATATTACACTATATATACAGTTAAGAAAAAATACAACTTATATGTTACATTATCGGGGAGCGGTAAAATGGGGTAATAGAAACAGTCAGGTGTCTTTCAGGTATATTAGTATACCTTTATTACGTATACTCTGTACAGATGAACCTGTATAGCTCTTAGATCACCAGACAGTTAACAGTTATATCATTTATAAAGTTTACAGTTATGCCTACCTATTCTATGTTGCATCTTAAAGTAACATAAAAAGTGAAGTTGGGTTGAATGGAAAGCGTATGTGGAATGGGAGAAAATAGGTTTTCCAGAGACAAGTACTCTTTCTCTTCGGTCTGTTGTACTACTTTGTATGCTTGAAAGTGGTCAATAAAGTATTGACATTGTAATTTAGAACAAATGAAAAAAACTTGTCCGTTACAAACAAAAATGTCTTCTACTTGAACAAAAATTGGAAGCATAGTGTCCATACAAAGATCTTTCATTAGAATGCTAGATTTTTCTATTTTACAATTTTTCGTTTCCAACCATGTAATGGAAACGAACAAATCTGGGGAACTAACATTGAATTTGGATTTCAAAAACTCTGAATGCTCTGTGGAAATACTCGATTTCCTACCAAAAACTATCCCCTCTACCTTTGAAGTTGATGATAAGTAATGATGTAATGTCAATTGGTTTCGCGTTGCAACTGTTTTGCAAATGTTAACTCTAGTACAAGCCGCACGAGCAGCTATTTTTGATACTCTATGCTTAGCTTCAAATCTCATGGTGGACAAAGAAACTAATGGACCAAATTTGAGAAACATATCTGGATAATGTAGAAGGAAATGAAACTTAGGCTTCAGGTTCTCTTTTACAACATCACTAAAAGTCCACAAAAATAGTTCAATTAAATGTCTAAGAGGAGCTATTTCATCCTTTGAAAAGGAACGTACCATTAATTTATCTAATAGTTTCCTCAACAAGACATAAAGGTCCCAGACCCTGTCGTCTTCAGGAACGTAATACCCAATAATAAGACCAAAATATTTGACAAAAACCATCATTTCAGATCCTGAGCATTTCAGTTTGATTGTGGCAGATCCATCATCAAATAAAATATTTGAAGGTTTATTTCGGCTATCCGGACCGAAATCGAAGAAAAAAATTTTTCTTTGTAAGAGTTCAATAGTCACAAATTTTTTTTCTTTAATTACATAATTTACAACGTAAGATAAGACATAACGACAACAACCTTCTAAATAATCATGAAGAATATCAACAGCAACATTGTCAAAGAGAGAAAACCCATCTAACTCTAACCAAACACACTTTTCTTTTATTCCTGTTTTTGAAGGATCGTTTACTTCCAGATCTCTGTTATAAGATTCCATGTCTCGCAATAGAGTAGTATCTAAAGTATGCATGGTTGCAAGTGCACTCTTGTCAACAGAACAAATTCTACAACAATAATTACCTATGAAACTCTCAACGAAACCCAAAATACCGTTTAAGCCCAAATTATCACCAGTGATACTAACGACATGGAATTTTACAGTGCCCTGGAAGTATCTATTGTGAACAGATATACCGTTACTACTTAGAAAATTTAGTTTCTGGATAATCGGGCTAAAAATAGCCTTGTTCCCAAAGGTACGTCTATCAGACGCATGGAACATTGACAACATAATAATGTTGTTCAACTGAGAAAACCAATATGGTGGGAGAAATGGAAGAGACAAATAAACCCCACCCAGTTTTTGAATTCCTGCATGGCTACCTAAGGGATTATTTACTTCGAAATCATCAAAGTATAAAATTAGTGGGAGATGCATTTCATTTTCTGATTGAACAAAATTTCTTCTTTGCCAAGCATTTCCTTGAACAATGTTACTCATTAATTCAGATGAATTGTTAACCATTCTGAAATAGTCAGAAATGCCCTTGAAAATGTGATCAAGGGATAAAATTTTTCCCAAAACCAACTCAACTGGTATCAACTGAAGAGTACAAGGAGAATGAGACAAACCTCTTCTAACCATATCTAAACGAGACCCTATTGTAATTTCAACGGGTAAAATTAACGTTCCCAAAATCTGGAAATTCAGAATTCTTTTATGGTCAGAATTCAGATCAGACATTTCGTTTTCAGATGCTACGAACAAGTCTCTTAAATACAAGTGATAATAACTCTTAGGGAACCCTGATTTATCTATCAAATCAATAACCCTGGTTAAATGATTATTATAGGATGTCAAAAATTCTTCAATGTTAATTACAGAATTTTGAATGGTACTTCTTGGAATGCCTGGATTTGCATATAGAGAAGTGACTAACTTTCGCAAAGAATCTTTCACCGAGCTTGCTGTGTTCGCTATTTCACGAGACACATCAATTTCCATGGAAATAGTACTAGCAAGTGGATTATCATCTCGTATAAAAGAATCATTAAGCTCAGATAGTTCACAATCATGATGTAATGTTTTCAAATGCTTGCGTAGTGCATGCAAATTTGAATAATGTCGACGACAAGAAGGCGCTCCACATGTGAATCGGGAGGAATTACCATTTCTAGCACGTACAGGACATGAGTCCTTAATGTGCTTACAATATGAAAAAATAGTTTGGAACAATTTTTGACAGTCCTCGCAAGTGAACATAGTAAACAATTATAGTAAGCAAATTGAAATAGATTAAAACAACAAAAATACGATAAAGGAGCTCAAAATTTGTACCTACAAGTAAACTAAACTAAAACAAATATATTAAAAAAAATTCTGTGTAGGGGGCTGACACATGTAGGGGAAGGTGGGGCAAAATGGAAAAGACAAAAAGAAAATGTTTTCAAATATTGGAGGAAGAGAGCAGAAAATAGAGCAAGTTTAACAGCTCAAAAAGAGGATTGTAAAACCGAGACTTTGATGGTCTGAAATTTAATTAAACTTAACCTCCTTTAGTCCCCACATTCCCCTACTTTGAGCAGACAAATTACCTACCTAGATGCCCTGGCTGCTCTATTTGCTTTAGGCATCAATGCAAGGTCAGCTAAAAGTTTAGTAGTCGGTGCATGAATCTTATCATACTTGGTGGATATTTCGTAGAAACCTAGCTGCAGTGTAAGCCACAGATGTTGACTCTCTTCTGGGTAATTACAATGTGTTACAAAGAAAATCTTGAAACAAAGATCTACAGCTGCTACAATTGAATTTTGAGGTTGTAGAATGTCATCTACAACACAATAAACATTGGTTGGATTTTTAAAATCACCTACATACATGACATAGGGTAAAGTGGGTCTGTACATTTTAGTCAATTTTTCAATCCGACTCACCCTGCAGGTTTCTATGTTAGAAGGACTGGACACATGCATTATGAATCCCTCGCAAACTTCAGACCTTGATGGTTTCCAAGAGTAACTCTTCACCTTTTTTGTGGCAGGAACTGATGTGAGGTAGGGCAGCAATAGCAGGCACTGCGCAGTCCGAACGTCCATGTTAGCGTTGGGTGACAACTCTTCTAGGAAACTGACGAGATCACTGGATACAAGATCTTTCCGAGAGGCCCTCTCTTTCACGGCTTTTGCTAGGGTGATGATCTTGTCCCTGTGATGGAGAAGGCCTTCAATCAAGCACGTTGTTCTTCCAGGATGCAATATGTCAAAGTCCATGTTTATCTAGAACAAAGAAGAACACACGAGATAAATAATCAACTATCATTGATAGTCAAGAGAAAGAAAAAGAGATAAAGAATGAGAAAAGAAAGTGAGATCGAAATAAATAAAAAATGAATAGAAAAATAAAAATAAACGAAAGAAAGAGAGAGAGAGAGAGAGAGAGAGAGAGAGAGAGAGAGAGAGAGAGAGAGAGATAGAGAGAGAGGGATAGAGAGAGAGAGATAGAGAGAGAGAGAAATAGAATTGAAAGTAAAATAAAGTGAGAAAAATAGTACTATCCCACATAACAAGAAAATCACCGATTTTCTTAGTGTGGGTTGTTTAGGGCATGTTACTCGTATGTCAGTAAATAATAATTATCTATTCAGTATTCAAGTTAATATTAAGGACTTATTGTAAAAATGTAATTTCATATAATATCAAAAATCAAAAAAGAAATAACTTACCAACACAGGTCCTCTTTCAGGATCCCGCAGAATACGATATGTGTTGAAGTACTGGATGATTGATTGAAATTTCTCATTGCCCGCCTGCAAACATTGGAGTCTGTCCCTTGATGTCTCCTCCCAACGGAGTTTGATAGTCTCGAAGGAATCACTTGGAGTAGCAGTCTCTAACCATTGCAGATAGTTTTGAACTACGGTGTTTTCTGAAAACAAAACAACACATGTTATTAAAAAAGTCACGTAGCCCCACATCTGAGATATAAAATTATTTTTTTATAATTTTTTTTTAGTTATTTGTACTAATCACTATTTTGATCACAACTACCCAAACTCGCTTTACCAAATATATGCTTAACCTGGTACTCGAACCTCCGACCTCCAGGTTACGAGTCCGTCGCCTTATTGATCAGGCTACTGAGGTCTGTTATAAGTTATCTAATTGTAGTTTAAGTATATACATACCTACGGTAATGAATGTGTCTGTTGCAATGCTTTTGTTCAACTCCGAGTCCTCCTGCTCTTGGTTTTCACGGTTCTGACTTGGCCTTCGCTTCTTGAACTCGATGACACCTTCCTTCTTTCCTTTATTTCTGAGATTTCGCCAGATTTCATACAGCAAGCCGGACGTGGAGCTCCGGTAAGGCTTATCTTTCTTTGAAGAAAATGCTTCAGGTAGATCATTGTCGCTGTCATTGGAACGGTACAATTTGAACCAGATAGTGGAGGTTTCTTGTTCAAAAGGAAACTGTTCTATGATTAGGTCCCGTATTCTCATGAAGTCGATTGTTGAAAGTGTCCGCTGGGGGCAGTGTGAAAATATGTACTTCATGATTGCTTGAGCAACAGCCTGCCGATCATATGACATGAAGGAAGTCATGTTGAGGTATGATTGCTTCTGCGAATTTGATACTCTTGAGAGCGCTCTATGAATCAGTGGTTTGTCAAGTGCCACAAAGATATTAGAGGTGTCGGGCATATTGCTTCCTGTAGTTACATTGCTTGGTGTTCCTTCAGGTGTCAAGGCTGGCGTGAGTCCAGGTGTCAAGACTGGCGTGAGTCCGGACTCTGGTGTCACAACTGGTGTGGTGTGCCCACCCACCGGTGTTGATGTCCAAGACCCCGAAGAACTCCATTGTGAAGAGTCATAATGAGACGATGAAGCAGTTCTCCATGCATCTAATATGACACTACTTGAAGAATGGCCAACGTTGTCTAGAGTTGTGTACGATCCTCCGTCTTGCAGAGATTGGCCATGTGGGAACTGATGTGATGTGCTTGGTTGAAATTGAATCATCGAGGTGTCTTCTTGTAAGAATTGGCTTTGTTGTTCACACTGTTTAATCCATTCGTCCCGTTTTTTGCGTAGAATGATGATGTGAGCAACACAGTCAATGAGCAGTTTCATCTCCGCCGGCTCCATGTCCCTCAGAATGTCCGTGGTGATTTGGTTATCTGAAACAGACATGAGTACCAATATATACTAGTGGATCAAACTGATCAGGTATTCAGGTTAGGCATTAAATTTGGCATTAAAAAATGCCCAATATGGGCTTTCAAATTTGGTAGGGGGCCCAAATTTTTCAAAATGAAATAGCCCTTAATACCAGACAAAACATAATATCAAAATTTTATTTTTAAGGAATAAAAACTATACAGCAAAATTCCTTCGGCACGTTCAAAAACTATAGCGAAGGTAATTATTTGAAAAACAGCATTTAATATTTCTCACCTGATTTTATATATTATATTTTGTTTTAAACAAATTAGATAACAGAGAAAAACGTGTTTTGGCAATGAAAACTGACTATCGAAAATTTTGGTCGATTCCATTATTTTCCTTTCTTAAAGGACAAAGAAATTAAAGAGGTAACACTGGAGTCAGATTTAAATGAGAATTTTCCGAGGAAAGAATTGAAATAACTAAAAGGAAAGACTTTGAATAACAGTAAATTGGATATTACGAACAACCGTCGAACACTTGTACTGGCCAACAATGTAAATTTCGATTCGAACCGTCGGAAATTTCAATTTTGTGTTAAAGGAAATAAAGGAAAACTTACTTGCAAATGTTTCCACGTACTGCTGTAGTACCCAGGCAGTTAGAAGGTCTGATACTGATACACTGTCCATGATGAGTCTTCAAGAATAACCAACTCACACAAGCACTCGACAACAACTAATGAGGAAGAACCAAGGAGCACTTGACTTGATAGCAACTAATGAAGTAATGAGACATTGCACCCAGGTTAAGGTGCTTATATAGGACCTTTGAACATCAAAGGTTGAATCCTCTTCGAGGGTACACTCCACTAAGAAGATTTAGATTACATAATAGGTACAAATTTTGAGCTGAACTAAATATTTTAAGTAACTAAGATACTATGTGAACAATAAGAAACTGGGTACATTTTTTTAGAATAGGTAGGTAAAATTTAAATTAATGTGTAATTTCTGTAAACTTAAGCAAGATTTTAATTTTATCATTAAGCTATTTCATTTTAGACTTTTTAGCAGACAATTCCTCTCCTTCGCCTGCGTCGTCTCCTAAAATTTCGATCACTGACATTACGAACGTACTTAATACAACCTTGCCTTGTCACACTTAAAAAGAAATGATCGAACCGAACACAACTATCTTTATTGGAAACATAAAACCTTAGCATGAAATCATACAAACCGCCCTATTTCTATGCTAAAAATTATGTAGACTTTACATAAGTCTATACGAAGAATGTCAATCATGTTAAATTAGCATGAATCTATAGCTCTTATTTTTATGTTTGTATAGTTTTATACGAACAGCCCTCATTGGCATGAAATGCATGCGTAAAGTAGCATACAATTACTTTATATGCGAAACACGTATGGTTTATGCTAATAGTTTAGCATAGCAGTTATGCTAAGACTGTGAGGTATACGAATTTGGCTTGAAGCTATGTCTTCAATTTTCCTGTATGTATAACTCTATGCAAACATTTTGCGTTGACATAAAAAGCATGCAGAATTAAGTATAAAGTGCCTTTTTGTACGAAAAATGCATGGTTCATGCCACCAAGTTTATGTTAAGCATGAGCCATGTACCAATTTGGCTTGAAGTTATGTCTTCAAATTTCCTGTATGTATAACTTTATGCAAACATTTTGCGTTGACATAAAAAGTATGCGGAAATAGGTGTAAAGTGCCTTTTTGTACGAAAAATGCATGGTTTATGCGACCGAGATTATGTTAAGCACGAGCGGTGTCCCAAATTTGGCTTGAAGTTATGTCTTCAAATTTCCTGTATGTATAACTTTATGCAAACATTTTGCGTTGACATAAAAAGTATGCGGAAATAAGTATAAAGTGCCTTTTTGTACGAAAAATGCATGGTTCATGCGACCGAGATTATGTTAAGCACGAGCGGTGTACCAATTTGGCTTGAAGTTATGTCTTCAAATATTTCATTTGTATAACTTTATGTGTGTGCATCGATACTGTTATGTTCAGGATCGTAAACACACACACACACACACACACACACACACACACACACACACACACACACACACACACACACACACACACATACACACACACATTACACACACACAGTACACACACACAGTACACACACACAGTACACACACATACATACACACACGCAGTACACACAAACACACACACACACATACATACACACATACACATACATACACACACACACAGTACACACACACACATACATACACACACACACAGTACACACACACACAGTACACACAAACACACACACACAGTACACACAAACACACACACACATACATACACAGACACACACACAGTACAAATGAAAAATATTTGGGCAAAAAAGTGGTTTTTTGTGAAATTGGTATGAAAAGTTAAAAGTTTAACAATTGTCTTTAGTAATTCAGGTAATTTTTATAACATTTTACTCTCGAACATTTTGCTCTCAGATCATTCATTTTTGCTGCAGAACTCCCGTAAGTTGAGTTGATCATTTTTCCCCAATTCAGGTGGCCACTAATAATTTGTAGGTATATAGGTGCTCATATAGGTGCTCACTACAGCATTGTAGGATTTTTTCCAGTACATCCAAATCTAATTATAATCCATCTTTTCTGTAATTGCTGAGGACAAGTCGCTATGGACAATACCTCCATAGATAGATTGTCGTTACGAGGCTGAATGGGTCCCGAAAACATCCAAACCCATGTTGACAAATTATTGTCTCCGCCGGGATTCGAGCCCGGGTCTAACGAGTGCAAAGACCACTGAGCCATGTGCTGTGGGAGCTGGTCCCGTCGTATATTAACATCAGGTATATGAATTGTACACACAATACTTTATACTCCACATAGGTGTTTCGAAGTTCAGTTCAAATGTTCCAAATGTCATTAAAAAAGGTTCTTTCACTCGTATACCTGCGATCCATGCAAAAACAGAGGATGACCTCTCTCCATTAGTGACCCAATTGATACGTCGCCGTTGGTCAATATGAGTGGTGTGGTTATACATAACATAATATAGGTATATATGCTTTAAATTTCCGAAAGCCTCATCACCGTTAAATATACCTTTAACCTTTGCCTCTAAAATCCTTCCATTGTGTATTATTACCTAATATTAATAGATTTCAGAGTCCATTTCTCGAGTCTAGCCCATAGCACTATTTCATTTATTTATATAAGCTACGCAACGCTCAGGTAGGTATAACAGGTAGGTTTAAAGGTATATTAATGTGTTTCCCACGGAATCTGTTTGAGTAATTACAACACAAAAGCTAAGAATAATATAGGTATTAGATAATATTCCCGGGAATTACGTTTAAGGATTATTTAACATGGGCGAAACACATTTGAAAATATTATCAAGGTTTCTATATGATTAATTTTTTGTAAAGGTATATCACATTATAATATAATACGTATTGTAGTATCCCCAGCTAAATGTAGAACCCTCGTCAGTAACTTAAACAGTAACCAAACCATCACGGTTGCAAATTATTGCCCCCGTCAGGGTTCGAACCCGGGTACTCATTCATGCGGGAGCTGGACTAGTTTAGCATATAATTCATGCTAAAGTATTTATGCTACCCTAAGAAAACAGTTATTTTATGTTAAGATTTTGTTAGCATGAAATTATACGAACTTCACTATACATGTTCCGCATAAAAAGCTTCTCTTAGCATACATGTGGCACTGTTAGCATACATGAGATGACGTCATTAAAACCTGTTGTATAAAATTAAGCTAATTTTAGTATAAAAAACTTTTATGCTAAAGCCATTTTTATACGAACGGCTCTTTTTGTGTAAATTATGCTAAAATTATGTATAAACGCGAAAAATTGATTTTTTTTAGCATAAAATATGCTAAATTACTATAGTTTTTATGCGAATGGTTTTTATACAAACTTTTTAAAAAATCCTTTTTCAGCGTGTAAATATATTGAACATAATAATGTAAATATTAACTCCTGAGTATTTTTTTCAATATTCATAAAATAAAAATGATATACCTATGTATAATAAATCATTTGTTTTATTTTTCATTTCTTTTTTGTATACAGAGGACCCATCCTAAGCCATTTTTATTTGGCTTCTAAGATTTTGGCTTCTAAGATTTTGGCTTCTAAGATATTCCTGAGAACCATTCACAAATAAAATCTTGAATCATAATATAATAATTGTTTGGCAATCTCACTGATGAGTCATAACAAGTTGGAGCTCCGGGAAAGCCCCCATTGTCACAACGAGATAGAAAGAAAGCTCTCCCCTCCCCTCGCTTTCGAATGAACACGTGCTTTCGGCTTCAACAGATGGACAGATGGGCACCTTCCCCTCTCTTGCCCTCTTCAGCCCCGTGATAGTCTGGATCACGGCATCTGTGGGAAGATTGCAATCACAAACCAAGATACGTTGGGTTGGGTGGAAGAGACTTTCAAAGGCAATAACCCCGCCCTTTTGTTAGGACATCTGTATACACTTCATACAAATCAAACAAAATTCAATGTATTTTAAACAACATTTACACACACAGGACATGGAAGGAGCACATAACATTGCTTCTGGGCTTCCAGTGGGTGTAATACCCCTATTTATCCTTCCACCACCATGACACAACCATCATGGACACGGAAAAAAAAACCTACATTTATTTGCTGTTTTCCTTTATACATTGTTTCCAATTTTTTGTATATATTTTTTACCTGTTTTTACCTTAAATGTACTTATAGATAAATTGTTGAATAATAATAACGTGTTCAGCGGCATTTTTTGGCTTGCACGCAATTGGGTTCGCTCTCGGGCGAGGTGGGATTTTTTTCCTTATATGTGGGCGGGGTCCACTCGTGAGGATAGTTTGGGTGCTGTTAATTCTGAGGAACTCTCAGAATTTGTAAGAATAGGAATTAGGAAGAAGATTCCTTAAATTTGGAATTAGGTCAGTCCTTAATTACTTTCCTTATCCTATAATAAGGAAAGAATTGTATTTTTGAATAAGATGAGTTTTTATTTTTGCAATTAAAATAGTCCTTAATTTTTTAATTGGAAGAGTCTTTAATTTCAGTATTTATAAAAGAATCTTTAATATAAGAATTAAAAGATTCCTTAATTTCGAAATTAGATGAGTTAAAAGCTCACGTAAGGCTTACTTAGGCCCGAATTATGAAACAGGATTAGATTTATAATTCTACACTATCCCTTAACTTAAGTCTGTCCCGGTAGCTCAGTGGTAAAGGC
Organism: Bactericera cockerelli; assembly: GCA_024516035.1. Taxonomy (NCBI): domain Eukaryota; kingdom Metazoa; phylum Arthropoda; class Insecta; order Hemiptera; family Triozidae; genus Bactericera; species Bactericera cockerelli. The sequence goes on from CM044957.1 coordinate 3,664,634, forward strand.
GGCACTCTGTGAATCCAGAGATTCCAGAGGTCGTGGGTTCGAAACCCAGCCGGGACATGACAAGTTATCCTCCCATGTGGGATTTTTACCACATAATAATATGTCTTGGGCTTACTGCTGGAATAATGGGACTTTAATAGTCTTAATCGGGCAGTATAAATAAGGCGATATTATTATTATTAACACGCCCCCTGGTGGGAATTTCAACCAATCACAGCGCATTTATATATATCAGCTGTTAGGTGATAGTGGCCTGAATTCTAGATATTTAATCCTGTTTCATAATTCGGGCTTAAGACCTACTATTTACCTAGTTTATTTAAAAGTCTACTCGTTTCTTATGGGGCTTTTTTTTCAACCAAGGATTTCATCGTGTTCCGGGCTTCGGACATCTTTATCATAAGCCTTTAAGAGCTTACGTAAACCAATATTTTGGCTTTCTTTAGAGTGGCAGGGTTCCTCTTCCTCTCAACCAATATAGAGAAAAGGAAAGAAAGAAACAAAGAAAAATTTAGTGGTGCTGCTCCAGACACAGCAAGGCGTCTGCTCTAAGACCATCGAGAGATACCGCGTTTCTAGCATTTACAGACAGAGAAATGTCTCTTTTTTTGTATAGGCGTTCTTCACACCTCGGCCGAGGTGTTTGATCCTATCAATTTAAACCTTGGAAAAAAAGTCCCCCGAAGGGAACTGAAGAGGCGACTCCTCATCCAGCCAGCGCTTAGTGAAGCTGTAGTCGCATTCATGTGCTAATCTGTTATACTAGTAGGGGTTACTTGTTTGAGGCTCACTGGAGGGTGGTTAATAACTTTTCCAAGGGAAATATAAACTTGGGACATTGGAAATATTTATTATTATTAACTTTTTATTTCATTAGAGGCGAATCATAGCGTGGGAGCGGGGCGCGAAACCTCCTACTTAATCAGGCGCGATTTCAGGAACTATTTTTTTTAGGGAGGGGTTTTTTTTTTAGGTACAATGTAATGATAATAATACTATTATTTAATGGAAGGTAACCACCAGGCGAGGTTAATGCTCAATGCATTTCCTACTACCTAACCCTCCAGAGTCGTATTATTATGTGGTCACAAACTCAAATGAATGAGAAAAAATTCATGCACTGGGTAGGATTCGAACCAACGGATCCCTGCACTACCTGATTTATCAGACTAGCGCGTGAACTACTTGACTACTAATGTACGAGGTCCTACTATGTATGTATTATTTTTCAAACTAAATCTAATTAGGTTGTAGAGTTAATTGTGAAGGGTTTCACTGAAGACCATCCAATTTAGAAATCTTAAATCTAATCCTGTTTTATAATTGGGCCCTTATTATCTGTTTACACAAAAAAGATCTTTTCTAAAAGAGGAGTCGAAAACACTGCCCCTTGCGGGTGCACGCCTGGACCAGGGATTCATTAATTGTACGGGGGGTAGTTGATGCAAGTGTCATTTAATACTAACTGTTTGGAAAGCGGAGTGATAGGGATTGGATGACGAAATCAGATAAGCCTTATGAGGCAGAAAACTGTGTGCAATTGAGCCGCCACTGAGATGTGATTCGAACCAACGGATCACTACGCTACCTGGATTACCAGACTAGCGCGTTAACCACTTGACTACCAGTGCACTTGACTACCACTTCTATATTGCCTTGCAGGACTCACACCACCTCTCTTAGCTTCACGCCAGGAAGACACTCATAATAAGTCAAGATCAAGGTCGAAATCACTAGAAGAACAAAATCAAAAATTCGAGTCAGAACATACATTATCCCATTTAAAACAATATGCAAAATTTAGACTCAAGTCCACAGAAAGATAACAAAAATGTCTATTAATTTCTCTCAAAAAAATGAAAACAGAATACAGCACCGCAAACCCTATTAGATAAACTTAGATGGCAATCATGATTCCCCGTCAGATAAGAGGCTCAGAAGAAAGCAATGTATCTTACATCTTTTCAGCCATCTGCTCTCAGGGAGAAACCATCACATCAAACCCTTTTACCCAAAATATCTCGCCGCAACCTCCCAAAATAAAACAAAAAATCTATTAAATCCAGTTCACTATTCGCCTTTCCTGAGAGGGATCCATGTCTGAAATCCGAAACATGTGATTAGTTGCTATAAAAACATTTATTTTTACTCGGTAATTTATTAAATTTTTGTTACAGGGTGGTAGGGTGGTTTATTTTGTATCAATTATTTAAAGATTTGGTTTTTTAATTTGTGATTGCTGAGTGAAAGAGATTGCCAGAGGCAATAACCCCGCCCTATATTTACGACATATCTATTTCTTTACCTTTTTTTTCCTTTATGTTGTTTATATTTATTTATAGGTATTTAGTTTTTTTCTATTTTTTTTAGTTATTTGTAATCATTCTCTTTACTTATGTATGTCTATTATCGAATAAATAATTTCATAATAATAATAATAACTATATGAATTCGATTGGGTTGTTGACACTGAAAATATCTGATAGTGAAATGTGCTATAATATCAGAGAAAAGTACAAATTTGCACTTTTCTCAACAAAAAAAAATCTGAATTCAAAAGCTAACAATTTAGGGATATTATTATTATTTTATTTTTTTCAACTGCATGATCATATCACGACAGGGATGTTACCCTCCATTCGCAGGAAACTCACAAATGTGCTACCCACATTACCCTCATCCAGCCTGAGTTGGGCCGGAACGCCAGCATCACGAAGTCTTCACCTCGCTGAATGATGCTTAACTGCGTTTATCCTACGAAAACCGGAGCATTCAACGCGCCATCGACACCTCGACGCTGGCATTAGGGATATCAGATAAATACGGCGTTAGAAAACATTGTTGAAAATAAAGTGCACCGAAATAATATTACAGATCGTGTATCATCGTGTTACTAATACAGAGATTATGCAAAATATGTCCGGAAGCTGATTGGATCCACGCTGTATGAATGTGTACAAAGTGTGTCTATTTGTAGTTCAATCTCAACACGCGTGCTAAGAAATACAAGTGAGACATGGGAATAAATTGCCTCTTGTTTCGAAATTTTAATGCCCATCTTGTTAAAATTAATCTACGTTATCAGATTCATCGAGCCGAGGCTAACCCACTATCTGAGTTTACAAAGTGAGGAAAGCCCATCTTAACTGCATTAGAATAAGAAAAACTCGTATGGAGAATATAATAAACGTTTTTTAATACCTGTTATTGAGTTTCATTTTTTTTTTTTTTTTTTTTAGTTTCCTGACTTGTAAATTTTTTGTTTTCTAAAAACATCCATGTTTGTAAATTTGTATCCATGTATGCTTTCTTTGTAAAAAAAAAATATAAATAAATCTACAACTTAAGTTGTGAATATGTTTCATAGTGTCTTGTAGCTCATTATCGTCTGACTGGTAATCCAGAGGTCGCGGATTCGAAAGCTCGGAAATGACAAGTTATTCTCTCTTTCGAGATTTTGACCACAAATACGTCTTTGGCTTATTGCTGGAATAATGGAACTCACAAGTCCTAATAGGGCAGTAAAAAAGTGATATTAATATTATTATTATTATTATAATACCTGAATAGTCTGAATTGAATACCTAATACACAACTTTGCAGAATTGAATCTAACTAGATTTTGTGTTCTTTTGTGAATCCCATTTCATTTGTTAATATTATTATTTCGATCGAATTTTATTTCCTCATCTCAATTCCATTATAAACAGGGACTATAAACAGGGAGTAGACCAGCAGTCTGGCTGGGGGACTATAAACAGGGAGTAGACCAGCAGTCTGGCTAGGGGACTTAAACAGGGAGGAGACCAGCAGTCTGGCTGGGGGACTATGAACAGGGAGTACACCAGCATTGGCTTGGTTCTGGTGGCTCTTGTCAATTATTAGCCTCCTTGTAAAGACATTGGTAGAAGTGCTGAGTCGTTCCTCCACTGTCTGACTACCATCGTTCACGATGACGTCACTCTATGATGATGATGATCTGATATGGGGCATTATAAAATAAGATTTCGATAAAGATAAGGGCAGAGCGTCCAAGTTGCATTATAGTGCACTATGTTTAGTGTAAAGTCCTACTTGAAGGATGGTCTTGCCTTTGTAGTAATTGTATTTTATAATCTGTCTTCACACAGGGCACCATATAATAAATGTTAAATAAGGGAAGGGTGAACATACTGAACATTGTAGTACACCAAATCTAATTCACAATTAATTCGAGATGGTTTTTAAGTTTCCTCATTTCTAACAATAAAATTAATAATACAGGAAGACTAGTCTTAAGTTTTAGTGGTACTAGTCAAGTTCAAGTTATCATATATGTGTTAATCACTTTCGTAATATCACAACAACTCAATAAATAAATCTACACTAAAATCGGGACTTGAACCACCGACCTCCAGGTTACAAGTCCGCCGCCTTATCAATGAAGCTACTGAGGTCGCTATCGAAAGGTCGGTTTTACTGGTACTACAAAATAGTTATCAATTTTGTGCAAATTCATAACCAAATGCTTTCTTTGTGTCAGGGAAAGCATGAACTAAAAGTTAAAAGTTATCATATCTGTGTTAATCACTTTCGTGTTATCACAACTACTCAAACTCGCTTTAATAAATCTACGCTGAAACCGGGACTTGAACCACCGAGCTCCAGGTTACAAGTCCACCTCATCGATGCAGCTACTGAGGTCGGTTTTCGTGGTACTACAAAATAGTTATCAATTTTGTGCAAAGTCATAGCCAATTGATTTCTTTGTGTCAGGGAAATCATGACCTATTGCCAATTGTCAGCATGTGCAAAGGAATGGGTGTTTTGTTTTACGGTGACAAAACTGACGAAGGGATTGAGAAAGGAAACATTCTGTTTGAATCTGCGAATGTTTGAAGGACTCTCACACAGTGCGCCTAAAGTGGAGACATTGGGCCGTATTCATGAAAAAAGGCAAAGCCTTTTCCTTGCGAAATGCGATGGAATTGCTTCAGTCCCTTTCGTAAAGTAAAAAGTTATCATATTTGTGTCAATCACTTTTGTGATATCTTAACTACTCAAACTCGCTTTACTAAATCTACGCTGAAACCGGGACTTGAACCACCGACCTCCAGGTTACAAGTCCACCGCCTTTTCGATCAACCTACTGAGGTCGAATTTATATTCGTAAAGTATTGAGTGCACTTGCTTTGTCTTGAAAGCAAAAGCGTTTCCTTTTTTTGGAAGTAAATGATACATGGATATTCATGAGGCTGGCCTTTTCCTTTTATAAATAGCTCACCTGACTCCAACATGGAGCAATTGTGACCAAAGCAAGTGCTTGCAAGCAATAGGAAATGATTATGAATACTATGATATGCATGTACATCTAATAAAACTTCTCACTTTTCTGTTTATACTGATTAAAATAGAGAATTTAGTTGATGACATGGATATTCAGAACTATTACCTGCTGATGAGAGCAAATAAGCTCGAAACAGCTGTCCACTGTCCAGGTATGTTCTGATATTCATGTACATCGAATACAACTTCTCACTTTTCTGTTTATACTGATACGAAAGAAAACATTTTTTTTCTTCTACCTTTTCTCTCATTGCTTTTGCTTTTGCTCACGAGCAAAAGCTTCTACTTAATGAATACGGCCCAACACCGAGCCCAGGGAGTCCGGGCACTTTGGAAACTTTGAAAGAGTTAGAAATTCCCTCTCTCCCTTCGTTCCTTCTACTTCTTATTCTTCTACTTTTCCTCTTGCTTCTTCTTCTTCTTCTGCTTCTCTTACAGTATCATCTGCTTCTTCCCATCCTTCTTCTTCTTCTTCTTTTCCTCCTGCTTCTGCTTCTACTCATCCTTCTTCTTATTCCTTTCCTCTTGCTTCTTCTTCTTTTCCTCTTGCTTCTGCTTCTCTTACAGTATCATCTGCTTCTTCCCATTCTTCTTCTGCTTCTTCTTCCTCTTATCATTCGATTCATTCCTCTAATTCACAAAGTGCCTTCACACTATGATCAATACAGAGGAAATTGAAGCGTCTTCTCTTATTTTCTGGTAATGTATATGTATACAGTATACGCATGTATAATTTTATTGTATATACAATATGTACCTACATAATAATGTATTACTGCTTCGCCTGTACTATGTAATACTTATTACATAGTTTCTATAGGTACATAGAGCCATATTATACCATAGGATTACATAAAGGATAAAGGCCGTCACATATTCGATATGTATGATTATGTTGCGCTGTTTTCGGCCCTCAGTATACAATAGAACACCACTCTTGATTATTTGCTACACAAACGTTTTATGAGTTTGTCAGAGAGGACAACGCTAACAACAATATTGATAGTTATGTGGTTACGGCGCTAGTCTGGTAATCCATTTAGCGTAGGGATCCGTTGGTTCGACTCCCACTCATGAATTTTTCCTCATTTATTTGAGTTTGTCACCACATAATAATAAGACTCTGAGATTCAGTTGGTAGAAAATGCTTTGAGCATTAACCTCGCCTGGTGGTTACCTTCCATTAAAGAGTGTTATTATTAAGATGACAAATTCTATTTCCGCCTAAGAATTTTTTTCTGAGACAAATAAGTTTTTGTGATAGACTCTTGTTCCATCCTGTCAATATTTTTGATTTTATTCGGGATGAAAGAACCTCGGTAGTTGAACGTCCCTTTGTCAAACTAAAACGAAAAAAGAAAGAGAGGGGAAGATGTCTTTTTCTCCTGAAAGGAATCGGACCAAGTTGTTTTGAATTAAGGGTTATTTTCCATTATTTTCCCAGCATTCTCGTCTCCCTCACTCCCCCTCTCTCTCTCTCTCTCTCTCTCTCTCTCTCTCTCTCTCTCTCTCTCTCTCTCTCTCTCTCTCTCTCTTTCTCTCTCTCTCTCTCTCTCTCTCTCTCTCTCTCTCTCTCTCTCTCCATCATTGCTGTGTCGTGTTTGAATTTCCCAAAGTTTCGCTTTCATGCTGTTGTCTTCATCTCTTGCTCCCTCACATGGAAATTTATTTTGCTTACCTAGATCGAATCTCAGTTTTCCAGTCCTTAAATTTTCAATACTTGAATTTGATCACTTTGGTTATCATATTTGTCTTAAACACTTCCGTAATGCTACAACTACTCAAACTCGATTTAATAAATCTACACTAAAACCGCAAAGTCCCCCACCTTATCGATCTACCTAGTTGGTGTTGGTGAATTAGAAAAAAGGGTTAATTTATTTAAAATAATAATACAATCTCTGGTGTAATCCTGATCTATAATTTGGTCCTCAATAAAAGTTGAAAAGATATCATATTTGTGTGAATCACTTTGGTAATATCACAACTACTCAAACTCGCTTTAGTCTACACTGAAACTGGGACTTGAACCACCGACCTCCAAGTTTCAGGACCGCCGCCTTATCGATCACGCTACTGGGGACAGTTTTCGATCTTTAATATTTTCCTAGTTTATATGATTGAGAAGAGAGAGTTGTAAAAAAAAAATTAAATGCACTGGTAGTCAAATGGTCAACGCGCTAGTCTGATAATCCAGGTAGCGTAGGGATCCGTTGGTTAGGTGGTAGGAAGGCTTTGAGCATTAACCTCACCTGGTGGTTACCTTCCAGTGAAGAGTGATATTATTATTATTATTATTATAAATGCGTTTTTAGATGCCTCAAATGCATGCACTGGTTGGGATGAAAACCAATCTACCTAATAATCCAGACTAGCGCCTGAACCACCAACACATGCGCACTGAGCTTACCTGAGGTGTTGAAACATTCACCTGGTTCATT
>CM044957.1:3672499-3686053 GCA_024516035.1 Bactericera cockerelli
ATTTTTTCTGCTCTGTACTTGGATGCGGGGTCCACTCATATCTCGTGAGGAAAAATGAATGGCTGCTGTAGCAGTGGCGGAATTATCGGCGAAAATAAGATATTGGGATATTAAAGATAAGGTGAAGTCCTATAATTCTGCGCTACCCAATTAAATTGTGATATAATATAACACAAAGAAACATATTTACTAAATAAATAGTCACACACCTCTAGAGGACCCCACCACGATGATCTGATTGGCGTCTATCAGATCCAGGAGGGCTCCACGCTTCACTGCAGGGACAGATGAGAGGGAACACGCAGCCTCAATGCTTTCTCTCTGCTCACTTGTTATGTTGGTGACTGGCTTTTCTTGTGCAGTCTGGAAAAAAAATGTTTTTTTTTAAGGCATTAGTTTGGTAATATTTATGCCTCGAGTAGTCACCCTGGCCTAGCGGTAGCATGCTCGGCTTGTACTCTAGGTAACCCGGGTTCGCATACCGGCGGGGTCGGAATTTTTACAGCTACTTTGGATGTCGGGGCCTACCCTAGCCTCATGAGTACAACTGGGGTAGTCGTAGAGTGGTCAAAAACCAGTGGCGGGTTTCAAGGTCATGTTAATTGAAGGTCGTTCAATCTAAAAGTCTTTCTAATTCAATGAAATTTTTACACTTCCAAGCTTTCCAAGTTCCAGGTCGTTATAATTCAAGACCATTTCCATTGTAAGGTAATTCCAATTCAAGGTCATTAAATTTCAAGGCCATTCTAGTACCAAGTCGTTTCAATTCAAGTTCCTCAAAGTTCAAGGCCGTTCCATTTTAAAGTTATTATAGACCAAGGTCGTATTATTTCAAGGTCATTCTAGTTCAAGGTCATTCAATTTCAAAGTCATACTATGTCAAGGTCATTCTGCTTACAAGTTCGTTCCAATTGAAGGTTATTTCATTTGAAGGTCATACTATGTCGAGGTCGTTATATTTCAAGGTCATTGTAGTTCAAGGTCATTCAATTTCAAAGTCATACTATGTCAAGGTCGTTATATTTCAAGGTTATTATAGTTCAAGTTCGTTCCAATTGAAGGTCATTCTATTTCAAGGTCATACTATGTCGAGGTCGTTCAAGGTCGTTCTAAATCAAGGTCAACAATTCAAGGTCGAGATCGACCAATATCATGGTCAATGGTCATTCTATAAATCTATATCAAGGTCGTTTGGTTACAAGGTCGTTCTAAATCAAGGTTATTTCAGTTTAAGGTCATTCAATTTCATGGTCTTTTTGTTTCAATACCGTTAAATTCAAGATCGTTCCAAATCTATGCACCTGATCTCCTCAGTGAAATTCAATTTAAAATTCCTTCAAGAAAAACAAGAAATCAAGTCACCTTTAATTTAAGAAAATGTAGCTCAAATATCACTGAATATGCAACAGTACATAGATGTGAAAAGTTGTGGAACCTGGCCGGTGGTGTTGGAGGTGTGGATATATTTTGCAATAATTCTAATAAAATACTACAATTATTAGAATCAGGCAATTTACCTTTTACCATTTAGTTTATTTAGCTTGTAAGTTAGCATATAATTAGTTTTATATTAGTTGTAAGTTTTAATAATGTAATCCCGCGTTTTATAAAATGGACACGCAAGTTCGTAAATTCAAAAAAAAAAAAAAAAAAAAATCAAGGTCAATTTAGTTTAGTTCTAGGTCATTTCATTTGAAGGTCATTTTAGGTCAGTTGTTTTCATCTTCTTTGAACCCCCTCTATGCTTCGGCCCAACCTTACTCCTCGGCATGTCCCGTCGACCTCTGGATTACCACACTATCCAACAAATTTGTTGAATCAGCAAATACCTATTTTGTAGTATCAGCATTTTTTTCAATCAGCAAATATTTATTTAGTGTAGTGCAAAACAGATTTATATGCCATTATAACAAGTAGATATACACCCAATAACAATATACACTGTTAAAGAGATGGTGGAAGAAGAACGATTTTTCTTTCTTACATGTTTTTAAGGATATCATAGAAATAATAAATATAAAAACTAGCCAGCCTCCGTGGCGTAATGTTTGAGATACTGCCCGTAGTCCGGACATCCCGAGTATGATTCCCGGACACTTTTCGAAGAAAATTTTATTCCCTCCAAACACGTGAGGCTAGCATTTCCGGCCCTACCCAGGCTAGTTGAGGTTAATGTGGGTAGCTGGTACGATTCCCAGCGAATGGAGGCTAAGTCAGGACGTTAAATCAAATAGAATCGTTGGTGTTATGAAGGGAATCAAGCGTTAAAAAATGTGCCACAACCATTCATTCAACCTCAACCATAAGGTTGAACAATGTCAACCCCTAGTAGGATTGAGAAAAGGCAAAGTGAAAGAAGAAGATAAAAACTTAGACTCACTCTTAAATCTTCTTGAATCAGGTCTCTAGTAGACAGGGTTAAGTACTTCTCATAGGATGCTTTGATTGATTCTTTCAAATGACTTGTAGTCTTGTCAATCTCCATCTTCATCACTGACTCCAAACGTTTCTCTAGGTTGAAGCACAGGGATGTTTTTTCTGGCACATACCTAAGCAAAGATGTTGTGTCTCATTGAGATTTTTTCAAGTTTGAAAAAAATGCATTATTCTTCTCTAAAATAAATAAATTAAATATGTTTATTTGCGTTATCAACCGAACACAGTGAGGTTCTGTTTTTTCGTTTGTCTGTCTGTTCCGCGATAACTCTCGATTGGATTCTTCAAAATTGTTGAAATTTAGTATACATGTTCATTGAGGTCCTAGAATTTTAACCTATATTTTTCGGGCCGAATGATGCCACTCGAGGGCCACTTTGGTGAAAATTGAAAACGATTTTTCTATTTTTATTGAATGAAGCAAGGACCTTGTAAATTTTGTAGAGTCGTTAAAAAAATATATTTGAGTTCAGTGGTGAAATTTGGTGATCGTGAAAGCTAAGGGGGCCGCACTCTGGTACAAAAATCGAAAAGTAACAACAACAAAAAAGGACCTCTTGATATTTCTTAATTAAAACCTATCGAGTGGGGTATTGAATGAAAGGTCTCAATGTCCTCATGTTTGATTGAACAATTATAATGCGATAGTTGAATCTGTGTGAGGTTGTTCACAGAACCACTATGAAATGAAATATTATTTTATTAGGACTTTGGAAAAGTTTTAAAGTACAAGAATGATGTGTAGCTGAAGAGTGTCAGTTGGAGAATGGGATCGTTGGACCAGTCTGCTCAGAGGAAGACTGGCCGAAGTAACACTGGTTCAAATTCTCCAATATTATCACATTCACCCCAGCTTTCAGAAGTTGAGATCTGCGAAACGAACGGGTGCCCTCTTGTTCCGAGTTGATCTTCTGGGGTTTGGATTGTCATCATTCTGTTGGTCGTCATAAGGAATATCATTGTTTGGAATATCGTCATTCGGAATATCATTGTTTAGAATATCGTCATTGGGAATATCATTGTTTGGAATATCGTCATTCGGAATATCATTGTTTGGAATATCGTCATTTGATTGGTTTCCAGCAGGAGCCAGATATCGAGTCGAAACCGTAGTTTCTCTCCCATCAGGTAGTCGAACATGAGCATACTCATTGTTGGCATCTAAAAGTTCAACCTCCTCGACCATAGAGTCATATTTGCTTCTTCGGTTTAAACTCTTCATTAGAACGGGTCCTGGTTTTGTCAGCCAAGTGGGCATTGAGCTTCCATTGAATGAACGACGCGGATGATTGAACATACGTTCATGGGGAGTTGCGTTGGTTGCTGTGCAAAGAAGAGATCGTATACAATGAAGTGAATCACCTAGCACTTCTTCCCAGTCTTCTGTCTTCGAGTTGCGTGATTTTAGAGCCAACATTATTGTCTTCCAGATGATGCCATTGTATCTTTCGCACTGTCCGTTGCCTTGAGGGTTGTAGGGTGTTGTACGACTTGTAGCAACACCTAGTGAAGTGAGGAACGTTTTTATTTCAGAGGACATGAATGCAGTCCCCCTATCAGAATGTATATAACTTGGGGTACCAAAAAGAGTGAATAAGTTTGTCAGATTTGTGATAACAGTATTTGAAGATACATCAGGGCATGGAAAAGCAAAAGGAAATCTTGAATATTCGTCAATAACAGTTAGTATGTATCGATTCCTTGTCTTTGAAGGTAGAGGTCCTTTGAAATCAATGCTCAATCGTTCAAATGGAGCTGAAGACTTGATGAGCTGGCCTTCATGTTTGTGATAGCGTGGTTTCAGTTCTGCACAAACTCGACAGGAATTAGTCACTTGTCTAACTTCTTCCACAGAGAATGGTAAGTTCTTAGCTCGGATCCAGTGAGTCATCCTTGTTATACCGGGGTGGCATAGATTATTGTGCAAATAAGTCAAGTCAGGTCGAGAGTTGATAGCTGCACTTATGCGGGACAGCGCGTCTGCAGGAGCATTCTCACAACCAGGACGATACACTATGTCGAAGTTGAAGCATGCCAGTTCGAGTCTCCATCTCATTATTTTCTCGTTCTTTATTTTGCTCTTGTGTTTTTGATTGAACATAAAAGATACGGAGCGTTGGTCAGTGATTATCTTGAAAGGTCTTCCAATGAGGTAGTGACGCCAATTCTTTAGACTCTCAACAATTGCATATGCTTCCTTTTCAATTGAAGCGTGTTGAAGTTCTGACTTGTTCAGAGTTCTCGAGAAGAAAGCGATAGGTCGTCCTTGTTGACTTAGCGTTGCAGCTATAGCAAAGTGAGACGCGTCCGTTTCAACAGAAAAAGGTACATTGTCTTGAATAGCAGCGGTTGACGCTTTCAGTATGTCACGCTTCAGATTTTCAAATGCGGATACTTCGTTATCTTGAAAAGGAAAGTTGTTCTGTAAAAGTGGCCGTACTTTCTCTGAGAAATTAGAGATCCACTTACTGTAGTAAGAGAACATGCCTAGAGCACGTTGAAGGGAAGCTTTGTCGGTTGGAATGGGTAATTCAACAAGTGGCTTCAGACGCTCGGGGTCAGGTTTTATAGTGTTATTGGATATAGTATAACCAAGTAAACTGACAGCAGTAATGGAAAACTTGCATTTTTCCATATTAAGTGTAAGATTGTACTTCTCGGTGGCTGATAGAAATTTCTTCAGATTCTCATCATGCTCCTTCTGATCTCGTCCACAGATTGTGACATCATCAAGATAGGGATAGGTGCCTGTGAGTTTCTCATCTTCAACGATGCGGTCTATTGTTCTCTGGAAGCTTGCTACACCATTAGTAACGCCAAAAGGAACTCTAAGAAAATGATAGAGTTTTCCTGAGGCTTCAAATGCTGTGAAGTGTTTTTCCGAGTCCATGATAGGTATCTGGTGATACGCACTCTTGAGGTCAATCACACTGAACACTTGGTTTGTTGAGACTTTAGCAATGACATCTTCAATCCTCGGCAAAGGATACGCATCTAGATGTGTGAACTTATTGATGGTTTGAGAATAGTCAATTACCATACGAGGTTTATGTCTTCCATCTCGTACAACGAATGCTTGAGCGCGCCAGGATGAGTTGCTTCGTTCAATGATTCCGTCTTGTAGCATGCGTTCTACTTCGGTGTGGATAAATTGTTTGTCTTCGTCTGATTGTCTCCTGCTTTTTCTAACTATAGGATAGCAATCTTGTGAAAGGTTAGAGAATAGTGAGACAGGTTCAACGCTAGCAACAGCCAAGTTGCAAATTTTCAATGGTGGACGTGAACCGTGGAATTCTATCTCAAGTGAAGAGTGAGCTTGGAGCAAGTCATGTCCAAGTATGACGTCACAGCAGAGATTGGACATGATCAGCAAAGTAACATTCTGGTAGGTGTTGTTGAACACTTGTAATGTCACTTTACATTGTCCAGAAATGTCCGTGGACAAGGAAGAGTTAGCCATACTTATTTTACCAGAGTAAGGTAATGGTTTGATTTTACATCTGGACACTAGAACTTGGCTTATGAAACTGAGTGTTGAACCAGTATCGACAAGAGCTTTGAGAGGTATATTGTTGACGGTGATATCAATAGTAGACTTTTGTAAACTGTTGGGTGACGCCGCAGTAACAGGAGCAGTATAACATGTCAGAGCAGCAGAAGTCTTGTTGTGTCGCGGCTTATGTGCTGATTGAGTGAATAGCTTTGACTGACAGACTTTCCCGTAATGTCCTGTCTTGGAACAAATAGAACATTGTGCCTCCTTGGCAGGACAAGACGACCGGGGATGCCACTGTTTACCACAAAAAGTCTTGGAAGTAAAGGCCACAGTATTGTCAGTGGATTCTAAATTTTGAGATGCAGTGACATTGGGCACACAACTAGTCTGGTAACTAGACGATTGAAATTCAGCCAGCTCCATAGCTCGGGCTTGATTGAAAGTTTCATCTAGAGTGAGAGTATTGCTCTCAAGGAGGCGCTGTCGAATGCGGTTGCTTGATAACCCGCTGATAAACGCATCACGAACATACTCTTGTGTGTAGGTATCAGCTGTGACGGCTTCAAAATTGCACTCCTTGCTCATTTGCTTCAACACTTGTAGGTACTGGTCGACAGTTTCACCAGAGTTCTGTAGACGCGTTGCTAAGCAATGTCGGGCATAGATGACATTCTTAGGTTTGACGTATAATGATTCGAGAGCGGCAAGGGCTGTAGCGAACGTAGATTTGTTGTCAATGAAGGCGTAGACGTTAGGTGCAAGAAAATTTGTCAGAAGAGTCAGCTTGTCTTCACTCGTCACGTCTTTGATTTTAGCGACAAAGTTCTGGAACGTTTTCTTCCAGTGCAACCATTGCTTGTCTGCTGATGTAGAAGTAGGCTCTACAGCAAAGCGTTCGGGTTGTAGGTACTTTGGAAAAGTACATTTTAAATTGAAATGAAATATTATTTTATTAGGACTTTGGAAAAGTTTTAAAGTACAAGAATGATGTGTAGCTGAAGAGTGTCAGTTGGAGAATGGGATCGTTGGACCAGTCTGCTCAGAGGAAGACTGGCCGAAGTAACACTGGTTCAAATTCTCCAATATTATCACACACTAGTTATTTCATTTATTACTATACTCCACCAAGTTTTTTTTTTAATAGTTAAAGCAAATGTTTTCATATTTGTGTTAATCATGATATCACAATTATACTCAAACTCAATTTACTAATATTTGTTTGACTTGGGACTTGAACTACCAACCTACAGATTACTAGTCCACCGCCTTCTTATCAATGAAGCTACTGAGGTCGGTTTCGTCATCATCATTGAGTTCGATGGTTGCGTTCGCAGGTCGCTTTACATTTTTTTTTTAATATGACATATTTAGCTACAGTTTAGAAAACCGCATGAAAATAATTAAAATTATTGAATTTTGTACCTTTCTAAATATGTACTGCGCCTCATTGAAATTATACCGATTCTTCAAATACACTGTTTCTTAGGCTCACTTACCACAAATTTTTATTTTTATCAGTACTGACATATTCCGAATATAACTCTCCACAAGAAATTATGTCTTGAGGAAAATTGTGACTTTTTTGTTCTGTTTCAAATACACATGAGTGGTATTCATTCATAAATTCAAAATTCAAAGAAACTTTCTGTTGAATCTGAAAGGAAGACAGATCAATATTTTTATATTAGAGGTTTAATTATGTATACATATAACATTTACAGTCTGATTTCAGCAGCTTGATCAACATTCAGATTCAATTTTGGTAAGATTTAGCAGCATGAGTGTGTTGTGACATTACAAAAGGTATTAACATAAATATGATAATATTTATTAGGTATGTTTATGGTGGATTTTGATGATTAAAATAAAATCTATAATTTAAATTTTACTAACTTCTTAGATTAATATGCACTTTCACCTTTACTGGTATTTTTTATCTACCAATTACTATCAGACCAATTATAAACTGAAAATGCATAGTTGATATTTTCAGTGATAACCTGTTGATGGCCAGAATGTGCTCATTTTTGTATTATTATTTTTATCCAGGAAGTGGGTAAGATAAAGACATTTGTTAATAATTAGAGGAATATAATTATAATTAATATTATTAAATAATAAATTCTTACCAGAGTTTTGATTTTATCAACATGCTTTGCTTTTTCTAATTTTTCAAATGTCTGTTCTATTTGTAGAAGAGGTCTTTTATATGTCAAAGTTCTCTTCTCATAATGTTTATCTTGAATAATGTTTTTCTTTTCCTGTTTCTTGTTAATTTTGAGGATAGCGTTCCTGTGTAAAAGAGAAAATTAATTTTAATTTCATAATGTTTATCTTGAATAATGTTTTCTTTTCCTGTTTCTTGTTGATTTTGAGGACAGCTTTCCTGTGTAAAAGAGAAAATTAATTTTAATTTCAGCCATGAAAACATACCTTCGATAGGTACTTTCAATAATTCCTATCACACACACAACTGAGATACTTTTGACTTGGTTGATCAAATTATTTACACTGGCAGCCTCATTTGTTGACATAGAAAAGATGTTTCAATGTTTAGCCTTCTTCACAGCAAGGTAGGGTTAGTAACAGTCCTTTACAAAATGAATACTGAAACTGAGAGAGCTGAGGGTCATCTAAATTATTTTGGAGTCTAAAGTAACCCATTTTCCACAACAAATCCTCTTTAAAAACAAATCAGGTAGTCTAATCAATGCATCAAAGGAATGGATCCAACATCAGTGTGCAAAAAAACCAAAACTCACCTTTTTCGGAACACCTCTTTCCTTCCCATTTTTGATCAAAAATGTGTCTCAATTTGTATTTTTACCACAATGATCAACAAGAAAGCAGGGAGCTGTAGAGAATTTAGAAATTCATTATTTGTGCATGCTAACTCCTGAAAGAGGCTACTAGAAAGTCTTTACTCTTTTATGATGATGTTTTAATATGGGGGGGGGGGGGGGGGGGGGGAATAGAAAAAGTTGTGCAGGATGTGGACAGTCACAGAGAGGGTTAGAACTTTACATAAAAAAAACAGGGTTGGTTAATTCTTATGTTTTAAATTCAGATTATCAGGATATTAGCCTGCCTCAGTGACTTAACAGTTTGTTTTGACCACAGCCTGTATTTCAGAGATCTTGAGTTCAATTCTCAGTTGGAGCATACTTTTCACACAGATAATTCTGTTCCCTCCCAACACCTGAGCTTAGAATTTCAGGCCCTAACCAGGCTGGGTGAGGTAATATGGGTAGCTGATACAATTCCCAGAGAATAGAAGGTAAAAACCCCATCCTGAGTATCTCAAATCGGGACAGTAAAACTAAAAAGAACCAATGGCAATGAAAGGAGCCTAGACATATAGTTAGCTCACCACTGTGATAGGTATCTGCTATCTGTGCCTATCCCAGGACACAGAATTATTATTATTAGATTAGATTGTTTGTTTTATTAGGGTTTAATGTCGTATTTCAACTGCATGGTCGCTGCACGGTGGTTTTACACTCCACTAGCAGGAAACTCACTCACCGGCTACCCACACTAATCTCACCCAGCCTGGGTTGGCCCGGAAAGCCAAAAGAACTTTCAAAGATTGCACTTTGAAATTTTTTAAATTTTGGCGGTACATACTCAAGGAACATAAATATGTGGAACAGAGAAACTCGCATGACATCGACGGCAACATTTCCCAAAACCTTCAGAGGGAGCTCCATTTCGTAAATGATGAAAATTACATTTTTTGAAACGCCTATCTCAGAGCTCTTCTCAAACTTTTGTGTTTGATTTTTTAAGTCTAGGTTAAATGGGTGAATCAATATTTAACAGACCAGCAAGAGCAGTTTAGGATAAATTAATCAGACTTTCAGACAATAGTCCAGATAATGATCCAGCAGTCACTTTAGTCGTGTAACTAAAGTTTACCGGAATCCAAATCCTAATCCATTCTGGTAAAGTCTAGTTACCCCACCACAATTTTTTATAACTTACTCAAGTCAAACGAGAGTGCGCTCCGAATGCTACCAATATTTAAATAAACATTCGGGGAAGTAAACATTCTCAATTACAATTCAATAAATTTCTGATTTTCTTCAAAACATTATATAAAATAATATTCTGAATGATTTTGCCCTAATATCTAATATGTATAATTAAAAATGGCTTACGATGGGTCCTCTGTAAAAAATAAAAGAAAAATAAAACAAATGATTAATTTATTTATTATATATTTATTATTATTGCATACACAATATTAAATTTATAAGTAGGTAAATTATTATACACAATATTTATAAGTAAATCGGGAAATAATACAGAATAACTTAAAGTAATAAAAAGATCAACAATTTTAAAACATAAAATAATAGAACTGAAAAATAACGCGAAATCAACAAATTACAAATCACAACACAAAAAAAACAAATTAATAAAATGGCGATTTTCTAGTAAATAAAAATCTATGGAAGAGAGATTTTTTCTCTTCCCCGAAAACAGGAATAATTTTTACTAGAGTTTACCAGAAAGGAGGGGAAATTTCCTAATCCAATAAAAAAAAAAAAAAAAAAAAAACAGAAATATTCCAAAATGTAAACTCTGGTTATACAGGGTGGTCCAGAAAGTTTGCACCAAAATGATAGGGGTAATAAAAGAGACCATTTCCAACAAAAATATTCCCGGACATTTTCCTTTATTTTTTGTCGTTTTCAAAATGGCGGCCAAAAGTGTGTTTTTCAATATTCCGACTTTGGTCTGGCTTTTGATTTTTTTGATTTTTTCTGTACCACCTAGAAAAAAACGGATTGCATTTTTGAATGGAGAATAAAATTTTAATTAAAATAAGTTAAATTAACCCGTTCAATTTTTTAATGTTCATGCTCATTTAGGCTGTCAAGGTTCTGAACGCACGTATTTGAAAAACACACGTTTTGGCCGCCATTTTGAAAACGACAAAAAATAAAGGAAAATGTCCGGGAATATTTTTGTTGGAAATGGTCTCTTTTATTACCCCTATCATTTTGGTGCAAACTTTCTGGACCACCCTGTATAAAAAAACACGGCATTTATTGCCGTAAAAATAATCTATACACACCTTGCAACACTGGTTAGTGATAACACCTTATCTGTTTATTTACAAAATATTTGTGTTTTTGGGTCTGTGATGTAAGCACTATTGGTTAAATTGGGTTGGATTTTAATTAAATATTAATTAATTAGTACGTTCTAAGAGCTAGTATTTAACATTGAACAAGAAACTTCTGTTAAGAAGTTTTCGACATGAAGCTTAGAAGACTCTTACTTCAAAAGTCAGTCAAAGAATTTTCAAAAAGAGGTTACAAGGGACTACTTGGCAAGTATCTTGTTATAAGTGATGATGATCCAGCCAAAACATTTGAAAGTGATGAGAAACTACCCAGCCTACCTGTGCCAGCGCTGGACACAACATTAGAAAAGTATGTAGAATCCATTAAACCATTTGCAACCCAAGAAGAAATCAAAAATGCGCAGAGGATGGTAAAGGAATTCAAGACAGGTTCTGGTTTAGAGCTACAGGAACATCTAGTTAAGAAGGCATCCTTGGAAAGAAACTGGCTTTCTGGTTGGTGGGAGAAGTATGCATACCTCATGTCTAGAGACTCTCTGATTCCATTTTACAACATGTTTGGTCCTAATCCAACAGAAGAATTGGGATTGGAATATGGACCTGGAAAAGCTGTTGAATATGCTTCAATATTTTGCCATGAAATGATTTCATTTTGGCAATTACTGCGGAGAGAAAAATTGAAACCTCAACTTGGGACAGACAATAAACCATTTTGTATGCACACTTTCAAGAAATTTTTCAATACAGCCAGAATCCCCGGAGAAGAAATTGACAGTATTGTCAATTACTTCAAGACAGAGGCTGAAGGTAACTGTCCATCGCATGTCATTGTTCAGTGTAATGGACACATTTTTAAAATCAACGCTCTCCACAAAGACTCTACTCCCTTGACGGTTGGTGAGTGGAAAAAACAACTTTCATTTATTGTTGACTCATCATCAAAGGAGAAAGGAAGAGGTGTGGGAGCATTGTCTTGTGATCCAAGGACAAAATGGGCTCAGAATAGATCATACCTCATTAACAAATCTGAAAAGAATAAGCAACTCATTCAAGATATTGATTCAGCTCTATTCTCCATTTCTCTTGACAATACTTCACCTACCAATGATTCAGAAATTTGTCAGCAATTAATTTCCAACGACTACAGTAATAGATATGCAGACAAATCTGTTGCAGTTGTATTTTTTAAAAATGGAGCATCTGGAGGCATTTGTGAACATACTCCCTTTGATGGCATGGTAAATGTGACAGCATCTTTTTATGTGCTTCTATCATTAGCTGAAAATCTGGCTAAACTTGCAGAAAACAAAACAGTTTCTGATAAGTTGGATCCTCCAAAACCCCTAGAATTTGATATAGATGATACCATTCAAACTGAACTGACACGAGCCAAGGCTGAGCAAAAATTAATTCGTTATGAAGTCTCAGCTATTCGGAAGCCTTTTTCTGACTTTGGTAAAGATGAAATTACACAGGCCTTGAAACTTCACCCTGATGCATTTGTGCAAATAGCTTTGCAACTTGCCTACTATACTATCCATAAGAAACCAGCACCATGTTATGAAACAGCAACTACTCGTTTGTTCTATCGTGGAAGAACAGAAACTGTGCGCTCTTGCACATTAGAGGCTGTAGAGTGGTCTAAGGCAATGCTGAGCTCCACAGATAAAGAATCAAAAAAGAACCTTCTTAAAATGTCTATTGATAAACACCTTGAGCTTATGAAAGAAGCCAAGGATGCTCAAGGAATAGACAGACATATGTTTGGTTTGTACATAGCAGCTGTAGAGCAAGGAATGGTCCCTCCAGAGCTCTTTGTTGACCCGCTCATGATGAAAAGTGGAGGAGGAGGCAATTATGTTCTATCCACCAGTCTAACAGGATACACTCCAATTGGAGGGGGCGTTGGACCCATGGTACCTGATGGTTATGGAGTGTTCTATAACATCATGCCTGATAAAATATATTTTACTGTTACAACAAGACAATCCAGCACTGAAACCAACAGTGAAAAATATTTCCAAGTACTAAGTAAATCTCTTTCAGATATGAGAAACTTGTATTCTTGATTTTCTTAACCAATCATAACAAATCTGTTATACATTTAGTAAGTCATAACATAACAATTATAAAGGTGCTGGGTTTATAATTTGAGATTCAGATTATTCCATGAAGGAATTATTTAAAATTTACAGTTTCATGTTAGGTACTTGAATGAAACAAACTATTAGGTAGATAATTAAAAACAAATAATAACTCCAAAACTGAATTTCTGGGAAATGTAAATTTTATTATTATTCACAATATTATATTGTTAAATGAAAATGTACAAAAGGATGTTTTGAACCCAGTGTTTATAGTCAATCATCCTCTTAAGAGACTCCATGTATATAATATTATATTTTACTGTATGTTGTCTTAGAACTCCCATATAACTGGACCAATTTATTGAAAAAAATTGTGTTAATTTCAGGAGTTTGAATTTACTACTGGATCTGGTGTAGGTGTTTAACACGTATGAGACAGT
>CM044957.1:4372219-4403133 GCA_024516035.1 Bactericera cockerelli
TAATCTTATTCTTAGCTCGGGTTGAAATTATGCCTAATTTAGGGAAAATCCAAAATGTTCGAGTCGCAACTAATTCGTGCCCTATTGTTCTTAATCAGGGTTATTTAAGTCGTATACATGCATATAAAATATGTCGTATATACAGGGTGGGGCAAAAGTCTGGAAACCCCTGAATAACTTTCGAATGGCTTCTTCGGTAAAATTAAAATTTTGTAAGGTAAACCGGGCTAATAAGACCTTCTTTTAGAGTGGGGTGGATTTTTGTTACCGGCCCCCATGTCGGAGCCAGGGGGGCCAACTTCATTTTTTTAAATACGAACCCCCACCTTGCGATACATTTTTGGAAAGTTCTATAAGAAATACATTGGTGCAAATTTTATTTTTTTAATATTAAACTGTTTGCAAATGGCGTCCAACTTTCTGTATTATTAGTCGGGGTAATTAGACCTTTCCAAAAATGTATCGCAAGGTGGGGTTTCGTATTAAAAAAAATGAAGTTGGCCTCCCTGACCCCGACATGGGGCCGGTAAAAAAAAAATCGGTCCCATTCTAATATAAGGCCTAGTTACCAAGGATTACCGTACACAATTTTAAATTTACTGAGAAAGCCCTTTCGAAAGATATTCAGGGGTTTCCAGACTTTACTGCATACACAAAGTTGGACGCCATTTGCAAACAGTTAATATTAAAAAAATAAAATTTACACCAATGTATTTCTTATTTAAAGACCTTTTCAAAAATGTATCGCAAGGTGGGGGTTCGTATTTAAAAAAATGAAGTTGGCCCCCCTGGCCCCGACATGGGGGCCGGTAACAAAAATCGACCCCACTCTAAAAGAAGGTCTTATTACCTCGGTTTACTGTACAAAATTTTAATTTTACCGAAGAAGCCATTTGAAAGTTATTCAGGGGTTTCCAGACTTTTGCCCCACCCTGTATAAAAGGGAAAGGCCTTTTCATTGTTAAGGCAAGGAGGTCTGTGCGAGCATTTCTTGGAGTTGTAAACTTAGTAATCTGAGGTTGTCCACTCCTCTCATTGCTTCATTATGATGTTAAGCAACGTCCAGCGTGGTCATTGTTAAGGCAAGGAGGTTTGTGCGAGCGTTTCTTGGAGTTGTAAACTTAGTAATCCAATGTTGTCCATTCCTCCACTCATCGCTCTATAGAGCTTTTGGAGGATAATTTTGAAAATATAGTCGTAGCTGGATATAAGAAAACTGGATGTAAGAGAACTGGATGTAAGAGAACTGGATGTAAGAGAACTGGATATAATAGAGCTGTATATGAGAAATCTTGATATAAGAGAACTGATTAAAAGAGAAACCTGGATAAGAGAAGAAAGATTAGGTTAGTTTTTTTATATTTTTCTTTTTTTATATAGATATTTGGTTATTCTAGTGACTGATTTTTTTAAAATATAAATTACCATAAATTTCAACTAAGAATGATAAATTATATTATGCCATTCACATAAGTTTTCCAATGTGAAAGTTCTAATTTTAGTATCATAGAACGTCAAAAAGTTTCCTGATGCTAATGTGAAATTCAATTCAATTGAAAATGACCGGAAGATATATGCGCAAAATATGACTGGGGGGCTTTCATCGTGAATTGGAAATATCCACAACGCGGAGGAGAGGCAGAACTCAAAGAAAAGATAAAGGAACACACTTGAAACTCAAAGAAAGAGATGGAGAGAAACATTTAAAACACAAAGAAAGAGATGGAGAGGCATATTTTAAACTCAAAGAAAGAGATGAAGCAACACATTTAAATCTCACAGAGAGAGAGAGAGAGAGAGAGAGAGAGAGAGAGAGAGAGAGAGAGAGAGAAAGAGATGGAGAGACAAATTTAAATCTCAAAGAAAGAGATGGAGAAACACATTTAAATCTCAAAGAAAGAGATGGAGAGACACATTTAAATCTCAAAGAAAGAGATGGAGAGACACATTTAAAACTCAAAGAAAGAGATGGAGATACACATCTAAAAGTCAAAGGAAGAGATGGAGAGACACATTTAAACTCAAAGAAAGAGATGGAGAAACACATTTAAACTCAAAGAAAGAGATGGAGAGACACATTTAAAATCAAAGAAAGAGATGGAGAAACACATTTAAATCTCAAAGAAAGAGATGGAAAGACACATTTAAATCTCAAAGAAAGAGATGGAGAGACACATTTAAAACTCAAAGAAAGAGATGGAGAGACACATTTAAAATCAAAGAAAGAGATGGAGAAACACATTTAAACTCAAAGAAAGAGATGGAGAGACACATTTAAACTCAAAGAAAGAGATGGAGAGACACATTTAAACTCAAAGAAAGAGATGGACAGACATATTTAAATCTCAAAGAAAGAGATGGAGAGACACATTTAAACTCAAAGAAAGAGATGGAGAGACACATTTAAACTCAAAGAAAGAGATGGACAGACATATTTAAATCTCAAAGAAAGAGATGGAGAAACACATTTAAATCTCAAAGAAAGAGATGGAGAAACACATTTAAACTCAAAGAAAGAGATGGGAGAAACACATTTAAATCTCAAAAAAGAGATGGAGAAACACATTTAAACTCAAAGAAAGAGGTGGACAGACATATTTAAATCTCAAAGAAAGAGATGGAGACACATTTAAATCTCAAAGAAAGAGATGGAGAAATAATTGGAAACAAATCAGAGTATGTAACAATCAAAAGTTTTCATCGTACAGACGTCTTGTGTGTACACTGCCGTCGGATACTGGGTGTTTCAACAAAACAAATCTTCTCATGTAAGCCATAGTCGAATTTTATTGTGGTCACATAAATCTAACAGAGGGCGGTGTGATAAGCTTCACAAGAGGGGCTTCACTTGTGGAACTCCAAACAGTCTACAATAATTGCTTAACTATTTAAGCTATTCCTTAAACTGTTCAAGCTATATTTTAAACTATTTAATCTATTCCTTAAACTGTTCGATGCAGAGTTAAAAATACTACAATTCGATTTTTTGTCCTCTCATAACTTCAATCAGTAGGCAATTTTATTCCTGAAACTATTCGAGGAAAAATTAAAATACAAGCACAGTATTATGTCGAGCTGTAGACTGTAAAGTTATGTCATTTACAATTTGGATATTACTGGAACAAGCACTCCGCACGCAATGTGTTCTGAATCCAAGTTGTTAAACATAAGGGCTGTATTTCTGACGATTCAATCTTTGAATGTGTGACCAAGTTAGGGCATGGGTCAGGCTAATTTGAACATAGGTAATATACTAATTAACAACAGAAATAATTATAAATATGCTAATCGAAAAATTAAATTATTCATTAGTTATATATTTCAGGAACATTTTGTTTTACATGAGAATTCTTGTACCAGACCTCACTAGAGTTTCTCAAGTGGCATGGAAATCTTTTTTTTTTTTTTTTTCAGTAAAAGCAAATTTCTTTGGATATTTTCTTTAATGACCTTTACAATGAAAATACTAGCCTCAGTAGCTTGTTCGAGGAGGCAGTAGTAAACTGGAGGTCGGTGTGGGATGGATTATTTTTTTCTTCTTCCAAGTACACTTGTAGTGTACTTGGAAGTCAAGTGGTTAACACACTAGTCTAGTAATCCAGATAGCTTAGGGATCGGTTGGTTCGAACCCCACCCAGTAATTTCAGTTTGTAACCACAAAGTAATAAAACTCTGAGGGTTAGGTGGTAGAAAATGCTTTGAGCTGTAACCTCGCCTGGATGTTACCTTCCAATAAAGAGTGTTATTATTAATATTACACTTTATTTTAAATCCCAATTCAGCAACACAGCCATTATGGGATGGAATACTTAGTTTTTGAATAGGAATGTTAATCTATTAAAAGGTATCAGTGTTATTTGACAAGTCGCATAAAGGATTCATTTCTAATGGACACCTAACCAGGTCTAAGCACAAGGCTCATACTAACTTTATTTTCAAAAACATTCACTTCCATACCACCCTGAATTTCACTTCACCACAGGCGCGTGAGTGTGAAACACACACAAAGTATACACAAGGGAGAGAGAGGGAGAAAGAAAGAGAGGTTCAATACTTGTACCTATATTTTCGGGCGAAAATTTGTCAAAAGTTTAAATAGTTGAAGGAGCTGGAAGTTCTGACTGAAATGCGGTGGCCTGCGTGTGGTTATTCTCAGTCAGCGCGCCCTCAATATTAAATGTGCACAGTTGCTGACTGGCTGGTAAGAATAATATTGAAGTAAATGTGCACAGTTGCTGACTGGCTGGTAAGAATTATATTGAAATAAATGTATGCATTTGTTGACTGGCTGGTAAGAATAATATTGAAATAAATGTGCACAGTTGCTGACTGGCTGGTAAGAATTATATTGAAATAAATGAGCTCAGCTGCTGACTTGCTGATAAGAAGAATATTGAAATAAATGTGCACAGTTGCTGACTGGCTGTAGAATAAGTGAATAAATTAATTGAAATTAATAATGTGCAGTTGCTGACTGCTGAATGTTGAATGCAAGTTGCTGACTGGCTGGTAAGAATAAGTGAATATGGACTGGCTGCTGGAAAATATATTGAAGAATGCTTTTAGGTTTAATGTTTTTGTTTAATGTAATGAAAATGTTTTATGTTTAATAAATATTAAAAAAAAACAATAACTATAAAAAAAAATACCGAAATATCTAACACAATACATGTAGGGATTGAATGAATGTGTACAATTTCTGACTGGATGGTAAAAAATATACTGAAAACTGTTTGTACTTGCTAAGTGGCTATATAACAGCTGGTATCACTATGTATACAACTACACACACTATGTATAATAATATGTATGTAGGTCTTCAATGACGATAGTGACTATAATGATATATTATAAAATAAATTTTGTTTGCCTGTCCTCTAGAAATTCACTGTGTCTGATAGAAATATGTTCGTATTATTATTTAAATAATTATAGACACTTTATATTAGATTATAAATTACATTTATAGTATACATATACATAAATAATTATTTTAACAATGAAAAAAATAGAAACAATCTATAACAATAATAAATTAAAAAGGATAGAAAAATATATAAAAACATACGTCCTAACTAAAGGTGGGGGTTATTGCCTATGGCAATCTCTTCCACCCAACCCTTTAGAAATTCGCTGTGTCCGATAGAAATCCACTTGTGTCCTATAGAAATTCACTTTGTCTGATAGAAAAAAACTGTTTATTCTAAGAAGTTCAGTCATCTCTCAAGATAAAAGCAAAGTTCTTCGAAGACATAAATCAAAAGGCTGAAACAATGTTATTAAGGAAGCTATTATTAGAATGAAGACACTAGACGCCAATATAATAATATCGTAGCCTGGCAGGACAGGGTACCTACACTTGTCTACACATTTAACAGGTATAATATAGTATTTAAGTAGTATAACTGACCAGTAGCTGATTGTCAGTAATTAACAGACAGTCTTCATTAGAGAGTCTTCATACGAGAGAGAGAGCTTTCTTATGCATTTTTAAAAAAGAAGAAATATGGTAAAATAGAATAGGTGGCTAGGAATTATAGAATTATTTCTTTCAATTTCTTACATCAAAATGTAAGATTTTTTTCGACATGTTGTAAAATTTAGTTGTAAAATAAACAACTATAAAAAATGTTTTAAAATAATCAACAGGTCCAGTATGATTAGCAACAGCAGCCTCAAACCTAATAGTGTCTTTTATTATGCATAAACATGTAAAGGTATTGTTATTAACTTTATTTATAGCCTTTGGAAACAATTTTTTTTTTTTTGGGTTTTTGTTTTACAAATTACTATTACTTTATTTATACTGCTGGTGATGAACTAAAGAGTCCCTTTTTGCTATCAGTTTAAAAAATCTCATTCATTGGTTTACGTGTAATAAGATATATACTGATATAAATAATAATTTCTTAAATAAATTATAGATAAAGGTTTCTAATAAGATAAGAAATAACTATCTAAATTCATAAGATACGAAAAAAGCTGCTATTTTGTTGATAAGGTTTTGAAAGGAAAATATTCACAAATGCCAGGAGTGATGTCATAATTACTCAAAGTTATAAGATTAAAATTCTCCACATTTAAGACACGAACAGTCGAACACCCGACCTCCAGGTTACGCGTCCACTACCTCAATCATCGAGTGAATGGTTGGTCAAAACAGAGAATCTATTTCGATTGTTGGAAATGTAAACTATTTTTCACCGAACGAGTGTCTTGAACTACCACGCAACAAATAAAGGGTTGGTACCTAGAAGCACTTGATATTAGATTTTAAAAGAATACAAAAATAATAAATAGAGATTTTTTAAAACAAGTACCTAATATAGTTTTAACCTAATATACAAACAGTTAGGTATATGCATTAAAATTTGTAAATATATCATTGTATAAAAAAATATATCCATTATGATTGGTAAATGTTAAGTTAAATTCTCGTATGTGTGTCAATCAACTAAGTGATATCACATCTACTCAAACTCGCTTTACTAAATTCACGCTGAAACCGGGACTTGAACCACCAACCTCCAGGTTACAAGTCCGCCGCCGTATTGATCGAGCTGCGGTCGGTATGATTGGTAAATATACCATTGTATAAACTCTTAATAAATTCATTTAAATAAAATGTACACATTATATTTTAAATAATTTTTTAGCACATTTCTTTAGTCAATAAAAAAAATTCATTTTTCATTGGGCAGTGATCAATTTATAAGAAAAATAAAAAACGGTAATTCAGTTTCATTATATCTATTCAAGAGTAGATTAACTAAAAAATAAGTTTTTTCACCTCAGAAATAAATTATTGAAAGAAAGAGATAAAAAAACTATTAGTAGAAGCCGACGTTTCGAGATATCGATGCAAAAAATATATAATCATGCTTACCTTATTGTAATTATCAATTTCTATTTCAGACACACACAAAAAAAAACGAGTTAACGACTTATTTAAAGGAAGACCAAAATGTACGATTGTAAAACACTCAATAAAACAAAACAAACGGTAACAGAAAAAACTACTCCAGTTTTTTAAAAAACAAAGTCAGACCGACAAAACCAACAAGAACTCGCGAAAAAGAAAAATTGCGCACCATCAAAGAAAAATCAACAAAAACGAAGAATAATAGAAACTCTACACGTGTTTGCTGAAAAGCACATGGTCCAGCAGAGCTTGCAATTTTTTGTAGCCATTGCAAACCATCCGGAAATGGAGCACGAATAAGCGGGCGAGAATTTATTTATTTATTTTTCTGCAGAAAACAAATGATTTCTTCTTAAAAATTAAAAAAATAAAATGTAAAAAAGAAAATAATTTAGCAAAGAAGAAGATAATATGAGGAGCACCATTGAACATGTATTAGGAATGTGTTTCGAGTGGGACGTCGGTTACAACTGAAAGCGGACAAAAGTTATGCTCGGGAATATTTAAATTTCTTACACAAGCTAATGAGAGTATGGGCGATTAAAAAAGAAAGTTCTTAAAAAAAAAGAAACACACACATTTTTCTTTCCTTCGCTCTCTTTTTTTAAATTAAGATCCTCCTTAAAAAATAATGGCGCATGCGATGATAGCGCTTCCCCACGACTACCTTGTGCCCATATGAACAAGCATATATACAATCTTATTCCCTTTTTTTTAATTTTTAAAAGGAAAGAATAAACAAAGTTTTTTTCTCCTCTGCTCTCGTCTTACCAATGTGCTTTCTCACCGGGGGAGGTTCGTCAGCTTTTCGGTGCTAGGCTCAATGTTTTTTGAACTTTGCTTTGACCTTGACATGGTGGACTCAATTGGATTTTTGTTCTTTTCTAAAGTGGTCTTGTTGGAAAATTCTATTGAACTAGTTTTGCTGTTTGCAATACAATTACTTCTATAACGGCAACCATGTAATAAAACAAATATGTGTTTCAACGTGCGGGTTACACTATAACAAAAGAAAATATTTAATTTTAAGTGAGGATGTCAAAAAAAAAACTTTGTCAAAAATTAACCATAGTACAGATTTAGAAATTAGCGGATGAGTAATAAACAATTTATACTCAACATAATACAGATTTAGAAATTAGTGGATGTGCAATATACACTTTATACTCAACACAATACAGATTTAGAAATTAGCGGATGTGCAATATACACTTTATACTCAACATAATACAGGTTTAGAAATTAGTGGATGTGCAATATACAGTATACACTTTATACTCAACATAATACAGATTTAGAAATTAGTGGATGTGGAATATACACTTTATACTCAACATAATACAGATTTAGAAATTAGCGGATATGCAATGTACACTTTATAATGAACAAAAGATACACATAATGTGTTGAAATAATGTTTAGGCTAGTACATCTCAGAATTACTACCAAGGCTTTTCCAGAATATTTTTCTCTTCTAGAATATTAGAAGAGCAAGATTTCCTTTTTCTTAGATTTCCATTTAGATGTCCTTGGCAGGTAGCAATGAAACATTGAATGCTACATTCAATTTACATAAATATTGGGTACATCACCTCAAAATATCAAAGAGATTGACCAAATCCATCACCCATGGTTGGTTCGTAGAACTGATTTTTGTTTTTGCCAACAACAACAAAAGTATCAATTATTTACCGACGGAAACTTCAGTCTTCAAAACAGAATTTACTTCGTACATAATTCGATGTGTTTCTTTGTGTTATTATTTCACAATTTTTAGTGGGTAGCGCTAAATCTGAGGACTTTTCCATATCTTTTAATATCCTAATATCTTATTTTTGCCTATAATTCCGCCACTGGTCGCTGCTCACATCAAAGCAGCTACTCATTTTTTACCTCACAAGGTATGAGTGGACCCCGTACATAACATAGTAACAATAATAGGTGTATTGTGTAATTTTTCAACTGACCATAGTTCTCTGACACTGCTAAGGAACATAAAATAAATAAATAAAATAAAAAATCTTATATTTTGTCTCCCTTGCCTATATATTAGCTTATGTTGCTATACAACAAAAAAATCTTAAATCAAAATAATAATCTTAAACCAAGACCTGAGAGAGCATTGAAAAATATTTTTACAATCACTTCGCACTTTTTTATCTTAAATTTCAGACCCTCTTTTCTAATTTCTTAATTTTAGTTTCTTCATTTATTCTGATGTTATTTTTTTATGCAAAACTCACCCTTGAAAAAAGAATTGACGGAGGAAAGAAGGAGAGGGGAGAAAATTACTGAATTTTTCACGAGCTAGTAGTTAGGAAAAATTAAAGCCTTTACGAGCACTTTTAGCTTTCTCGAGTTTAAAATAATGTGTAATGATTTTTAATCGTACAAATGTACTAAGTAGTTACATGCGTCCAAAATTTTGGTTTTCATAATATCCATTACTTTTGTATCAATTTCTTGATTGTATCAATTGCATGTACCTACATACATACCTACCTAGTTTTTTTTTAAGTAAACTAAATGTCACTTCTATAAAAAATGAAAGTCAGTAGTTTGATTGCAATTCAGGTAAGTTATTCCAAACATTCATCCCGAAAAAAAACAATACTTTCGATTTCTCATATTACAAATTTATCGGAAGTAAGAAAATCTGAAAATCTATCACAATTACTCAAACTCGCCTTGATAAATTTCTGCCATAGATAAAACACAAACCACCGACCTCCAGGTTACGAGTCCACCGCCTTATCGATCAAGCTACTGAGTTAGGTCACCGACCTCAGTAGCTTGAGGCGGTGGACTTGTAACCTGGAGGTCGGTGGTTCAAGTCCGGTTTCAGCGTAAATTTAGTAAAGCGAGTTTGAGTGGTTGTGACATCACGAAAGTGATCAACACAAGTATGATAACCTTACTGAGGTAGGTCCTATAAAGTACAAGGTCATGCAAGTCACAAAATATCTATTGAAGGTTGCATTGACAAAGAGCTTTCGCAGCTGACAGCTTTACACATACAAATACCAAAATACCCTAAAGTGATGCTGATACAAATACCAAAATACCATAAAGTAATGCTGATATAAATACCAAAATAACCTGAAGTAATGCTGATACAAATACCAAAATACCCTGAAGTGATGCTGATACAAATACCAAAATACCCTAAAGTAATGCTGATATGAATACCAAAATAACCTGTAGTAATGCTGATACAAATACCAAAATACCCTAAAGTAATGCTGATACAAATACCAAAATACTCTGAAGTGATGCTGATACAAATACCAAAATACTCTGAAGTAATACTGATACAAATACCAAAATACCCTAAAGTAATGCTGATATGAATACCAAAATAACCTGTAGTAATGCTGATACAAATACCAAAATACCCTAAAGTAATGCTGATACAAATACCAAAATACTCTGAAGTGAAGCTGATACAAATACCAAAGTACCCTAAATTGATGCTGATAAAAATACAATAATACCATAAAGTAATGCTGATATACTCGTAAATACCATAATACCCTAAATTGATGCTGATATAAATACCAAAATACCCTAAAGTAATTCTGATTGTGGTACCAGGTAAAAAGTAAGGAGAGTAAGGTAACGTCAGGAGGTATTTTTCTTACCGTTCCAGGTGTCACTCTCCTTGTGTTGCTCAGCTTAAGTGGTTAACTACTTCCTTAAGTGGTTAATGTTGAAAAAATGAAAGGGTGAAGTTATATTATTGTAAATACATTAATATACTATTGCTAAAAGTACATCTTAAAGATACATTCCTTGTATATCGACAGTTTATATGCTTTATATGTGTTTAGTAACTACGAAATTATTCGCGTTTATTCATTATTTATATCATGTATTATAAGATAATGCACTGTGTCAGTACTGATGGTGTATTCAATAGATTTTCAAAAGCTTCTCAGTCAAATTAGCTCACAAAATGAAGTTGGATGGATCACTAACTTCACAAATTTTATAGTTGGCACTGATTTACGAGATATTGTTTGCCTTAAAATGGTTTAGGTGGTTTAGAGGTTCTTTTATTAGGTTTAAAATGTATGAATTGTACTATGTAGGTATATTATACCATAAAATAATTTAAACATCTAAACATGAAGATAAACAATCCCTACACTGAACAAAAGTATTTTCCGGCTGATTCTCAAGTCTTCTATTGTACTGTGTGAAAATGTAATTTTCTGTAATTACATAGATGGTACATTAGAATGATATGTTCTATAAGAAATCCCAGTTCTATAAGATCACAAAAAATAAAATAAAGACAAATCACTTTCTTCGATCATTGAATCAATTCTTTTTGCACTGATAGGAAACTATGGTCTAATTAAATTTTCAAATTACGATCAGAAGTTCAAATAGATCACAAAAACATCATTGACAAACACATTGTTCAGTAGAATGCTCTTTAGAAAAACTTTTCTACGAGAACACTTAGGTGCTTTATTCTTTGACCACTCAAAAAAGTCTTTTTTGCACTGAGAAAAACACCTATAAATGCTGTCTAATTAAAATTCCAAAATAGAAATTCGATTAGACACCAAAAGAGCACCAGCAAAATCAGTTGTTCAAATGGAGCACAGATCCTTTGCCACTGGTTTCTGAAAACTCAAGACGGACTGAAGTGATGTCCCACCCATGTCCAAGACCAAGTAAATACTAAACGGGAATATTAATTCGCCTAGTGATCTTTCCTTAAAGTTTTCCTTCAGGACGATAAGGAGAAGCGAGCGTCCGGTAGAAGGAGAGTTAGAAAGAGTTGAAAGAAAGAGAGAGAGAGATAAGGGAGAGAGAGAGAGAGAGAAAAGAGAGAGAGAGCAGAGAGAGAGAGAGAAAGAGAGGGCTAAGAAAGAGAGAAAGGTGGATCTATACGTACATCTTTCTAAAGTTCGTTGTTTTCGGAGGAAAATTTTCAGTTTAAAATGTCCCTTCATCTTAATTTTAAAATGCGCAGACTTGGAGATGTTACACAAGGCTGGGCGAGGAGAGAAGGGTCCGTGCTGTCCAGTGCAAACAATAAGGGGAGTGGGGAGGTACCTATTCTTATAAAGTTAAGAAAATACCCTTTCCCGGGACACTGTCCACCCCCAAGCTTCATCCTATTCAAATTTGAGAAACGTTACTTCCCCGCCCCAGGCAGGAGTGAGGTGATGGTTTACCTGTGCCCAGCGCTGTGCGGGAGCCTTTGTGTCTGTACTTCCTTTAGAGGAGAGATCTTAGTTTCGATACTTCGGTTGTTTTTCAACCTGAAGTTGAATGATATCTTGGATTTTCTCAAAAACTAGATTAGTGCACTGGCAGTCAAGTGGTTAATGCGCTAGTCTGGTAATCCAGGTAGCTCAGAGTTTCGTTGGTTCGAATCGCACCCAGTGCATGAATTTTTCCTCGTTAATTTCAGTTTGTGACCATAATAATATGAGGGTTATGTGGTAGAAAATGCTGTGGGCATTAACTCTTAATTTTTTTGCTATTTTTTTCACTATTTTTTTTCTCTAGGAAAATAAAGATTTTGTTCATGTGTTTTTTTTTATATGCGAAGAGTTCCAACATAAAATTTCATCTGGAGTTTAGATACGACTACCGTTTTCACTAGAAGTAAAAAAGCAAACATCTAAAAGAGCACAGGGTATTTTTTGTATATTTTTTTCATCGTGAGTCTTGCAAGAACATACAAAACTTTGTAATGAGTTACAAGGAGTCTCATACATAAAGTTCAAGGAATACGAAACTGTCTTGAAGAGAAGAGAGGAGCCTGGAAATAATATTAATGAACGGAGAGTATAAAAAAAATGCTAAATTTTTTTAAAAGAAGACAAGTTCATTTATTTAAATTCCCCTGTAGTGAAAAAAAAGTTTGAACATCTTCAGTCTTAAGTGACTAGTTTGACGGGAGATACCCTCTTCATAGATTTGTAAAAATGGTTTCCTAAATCAACATTGGGACGTATTCATAAAAATTATGCAATAGAAAAAGCAAGAAGTAAAAGCAAAAAGTTTGAAGAAAAGTTAGAAGTAAAAGCAAAAAGTATGAGGAAAAGTTAGAAGTAAAAGCAAAAAGTATGAAGTAAAAGTTAGAAGTAAAAGCAAAATGTATGAAGGAAAAGTTAGAAGTAAAAGCAAAAGTATGAAGGAAAAGTTAGAAGTAAAAGCAAAATGTTTTTTCGCGTATTCACAAACATTTGCTTTTGCTCGCAAGCATATTTGCTTTTGTTCACAAGCAATTTTTTGCTCCATGTTTAAGTTAGAGAAATTACGAGTAAGTCAGATTTTTGCATGTCCAATATGTCCAATTGTCCATGTATAATTTACTTCCAAAGAAGTAAAAGCTTTTGCTTTTGCTTTGAAGTAAAAGCTTTTGTTCTCAAAACTTTATGAATACCGACTTAAGCAATGCCTTCGAAAATTGCAAAGAAAGCTTTCGGTTTTTTTTTTTTTTTTTTTTTTTTTAACAATAATTCTACATCGAATACAACTTCTCACTTCTCTCCATGCACCAGCTAGAACTGAAGAGTCTATTGCGAGGCATCTTATGTACCCCTCTCTCTTCTTTCTCCTCAAGTTTATATGAGTTTTTTTACCCTATCAAACAAAAAAATTAATGAAAAGATAGACACGAACGAATATGTATGGAAAAAAGCGAGAGAGAGAGAAAGAGGAACAGGCGAATTTTCTCCGACTCCTAAAAAACACTGAGGAGTTGCTAAAATGTTGGGTATTGTTTTTGTCTTAACATTTTTGTTTTTCTTTCTGGTAAACATCTTTGTGGAATGGTAATTTTGGTAAACATCTCTACATAGCTAAGTAGACATAAAAATTGATTATAATATTAACTAGCTAAAACTCATAGGCGATAATTGTGAGGTTTTTGCCCGTGGCTGGCGTCTTAAAGGATTGGGTGGAAGAGATTGCCACAGACAATAATAAAAATATTCGTTTTTTTTTTATATAAAAAAAAAAATCTTGTCTTGATACGCACCTAAATACTAAAAGGACACTCTTTGCAAAATTTCAAGCTATTTTGTTCAGCCGTATCGGAGTTTTGTTGATGATGAATAATGTAAATAGATTTTATAGAGACAATAAAATAAAATATTAAGATATCGCTCACATACTAAGGCCCACATTATGAATGAGGACTAGATTAACTAATCCTGCACTATCCCTTAACACGCCCTCCGTTGGGAAATTCAACCAATCACAGAGCTGATATAAATAGCTGTTAAGTGATAGTGGCTTGGATTAACAAATCCTAGATATTGAATCCTGTTTTATAATCCGGCCCTAAGAGAGTTGCGAATAGGACACATAATGATCCAAGATATTCATTCCGACCGACCTCAGTAGCTTCATCGATAAGGCGACGGACTTGAAACCTGGTGGGGTCGGCGGTTCGAGTCCCGGTTTCAGCGAAGATTAAGTAAAGCTAGTTTAAGTAGTACTGATATTACGAGAGTGATTAACACAAATATGATAACTAATCAAAAAAAATGTAACAACACCTGTCTGATCTGTACACTGTGTCTTTGGGCAACTCGTTGATTTAAGAGCAATTCGAAATAAAAATAAAACTTCATTTTGTTAATAAAAAAATTCAGAAAAACTCAGGGATGTGGGAAATCTTTTGACGGGCCCCTACCCTCACGCCATGGGTCAGTCCCTCATATGCATGCTGATGAGGCAACTTTGACTACCCCTCGTCAAGGAAATAAGGAAATACAAGGGGCGAGGGGGGTGTAAGGAAAGTGAGCTAGGGGGGGGGGGGGGGTGGAGAGGGGGTGGGCGAAGAAAGTTGAGGGGATGACGCAGTTTTATAATTATCAAAATATTCTGA
The DNA here is from genome assembly GCA_024516035.1 of Bactericera cockerelli. Taxonomy (NCBI): domain Eukaryota; kingdom Metazoa; phylum Arthropoda; class Insecta; order Hemiptera; family Triozidae; genus Bactericera; species Bactericera cockerelli. Next base: position 4,387,006 of record CM044957.1, read on the forward strand.
TGAGAGTGTGTATATGTGTGGTGAGGGGTGCGCTATGTATGTGAGTATATAATATATCATGCATGTGCATGTCTATGTATTTATGTATAATACTCTGTTGGAGTGAGGAGTCATGCAAGTAGACCCATACACGAAATCTTATATGGGCCCTTTCACATCTACTGATAATAATAATACTAGTAGACCCATACACGAAATCTTATAGGGGCCCTTTCACATCTACTGATAATAATAATACTAGTAGACCCATACACGAAATCTTATAGGGGCCCTTTCACATCTACTGATAATAATAATACTAGTAGACCCATACACGAAATCTTATAGGGGCCCTTTCACATCTACTGATAATAATAATACTAGTAGACCCATACACGAAATCTTATATGGGCCCTTTCACATCTACATATAATAATAATAATACTTCTTCTTTTCCAGTGCCTTTTTCCAAACCTACTGGCGGTTGGTGTTGGTCAACCTTGCCCTCATAGTTGAGGTTGATTGGTTCTGGCACTCTTACTGCCAACTTTTTTTTTGTAGAGCCAAATATTGTAAAATAGGTTAGATGCCGTAGATATTCTAAATAAATAAATAAATTTTATGGCTTGATGACCTGAAGCTAACGTCATCAACCCTGTTAAAGGCGCCAATTATTTGTGTTAATGTCTTTTGGTCCGACATGACTGGTACCGTTGCTGTAAAACATTTCCTAACGAGACCCTTCAAAGAAACAGAAAAATAAATAAAGCTAATGTCTTACCTATAGGGTGGGGTTATTTGCTGCGGCAATCTCTTCCACCCAACCTTTACGTATAGGTGCGAGGGAATCCAAGAAATGTATCCATTGTGTGATTATGACAATATTCTGAGCATCAAAGATATAAATTGTTTTTGAGAGAGAAAATAATAATAATAAAAATAAAAAATAAATTAAAAAAATGTGATATAGGACACCGAAGAGAAAATAGATAATATTTATAATTAATTATTTATACATTGGCCACAGCCACACTATCACAATAATATGTTTTCCATCAATACTAATAGATAGTAAAATTATTGTGTACATAAAATTCGATGAATATTACATATTGTGGGTACCTAATTAGAAATATTTCACAACTGAAGAATGTGAGAAAAAGGTTTTGAATTACATTTAAAATGGTTGAAAAATACCTCGGTTCTCAAATACCTCACTGATATCTACTAAATAGCTATAAATCAGTATAAACAGAAAAGTGAGGAGTTGTACCATTAGATGTACATGAATATCACAACATATACCTGGACAGCTGTTTCGAGCTTATTCGCTCTCATCAACAGGTTATAGTTCTGAACATCCATGTCATCAACTAACCCCTCTATTTTGATCAGCAGAGAGAGACAATAATTACAAAATAAAATATATTTCAAAGTCACTTTGGAACAATTTAAACAAAGATGTAGGGATGGCCTGGATATAGGTCTTTAGCCTGTATGCAGTGTCCCTCAAACCTGTTTACGTAATTGCAGCATTATTGTTGCGTGTAAATAGAGATGAAAAAAAAAAGAAGAAACTGCTCATTAACAGAGAAATGCCAAAAAGACACAACATAACAATCAATAATCAAAGATTTATTTCTTCTTCGTATTGATTTATTTATTTATTTTTCTGAGACAGAAAATTGAGTTATTCAATCCTATCCAGCCACGGGCAATAAGCTTAACGGGGACAAAGTGCCGGGATTTAGATAGTTATAAATAAAATTCAGAAATTTGTAAGCTTGCATGTATTATTTAATCTCCAAAAAAACTCCAAGAATTTCCCACCCAAAACTTCCATTACGGGCAAGATACATGGAGAGTCCTCAGTTTTAATGTGTATGCAAAATGTATAATGAACGCGAGAACACCCTTTCTTAAAAAATAAGAGAGCAATATTGATCTTTTTATTTTTTTAAATAAAAAAAACCTCCAGTTGGGAAGAGAACAGATAATGGTAAATTATAACTCACTCCTAAAAAGTCCTTCTTATGAGGCAGGGGTGATTTCGGGTTTGTGCTCCGGGAAAGTTTCGCTTTCGGGACGGTACATTATAACATGCACTGGTAGTCAATTGGTTAACGCGATAGTCTGGTAATCCAGGTATACAGGGTGGACCAAAAAAACGTTTACACCCGTTAATGGTAGATTACTGACGACATTTCCAGCCCGGATCTGCAATCCGTTTTTTCGGATTCGCCTTTTTAACTGCACAAAATGATTTTTTGCAACTTTCTGAAAAAGTCCGACTTTGGCTTATTCTTCAGGTCAGAACTTTTTTCCTGTTAAAGATGAGTTGATTCTGAACATTTTTGCAGAAAGCCAACAAAATTTCGATGTTTCTAGCTACACTACTTTGTTTTTTACGGTTTGGTTTCGCATCTTTTTTGACACCTGCATAGAAAAAATATTCTCATGTAAGTTTTTTACACCTTGAAACACTCAAGATTTGCCCGATCAAATTTTGGCACAGACACGGGCAAGTTTGATAAAAGTTGGCGGCTAGCCCAAGGATGCTAAAAAATAATTTTACGATTTTTTATCATGTGATCTTCTGGGAAAACGAACCAGGTAAGTCTCAAAAAATGATGTTCAAAATCTTAAAAGTGTTGACCGTTTAGGGTCGTCTTGTGCTCAAAGAGTAATTAGCTATTTATGTCTGTTAATTATTTTCCTTGGAATTAATTAAAGGCCAGTCAAATGAATGATTGTTTGTTTCTCGATGATAGTTTTCAAGCATATTTTTCTGCATTCCATGAAATATTATCTTTAAACTTCTTGAGTTTTTTTAGTACAAGTTACATTATTATAATTCGGATGCTGAAATGGCAGATACGCATTTAACAAATGGAGTTGCCAACAGGAACATTTGGGATCACGTGAAAAACATAGTTTACGAAATCTGGTAGCAAGAATCCTGTTGGCATTCGATGACCTGACAAAAAAACCTGGAATCTTCCGCAACATTCGACGGAACATGATGAAGAGGTTCAACCTTTGTATCCAGGAAGGTGGACGCCACTTCCAACAGTTCCTCTGAGGGAATTGAGAAGGGAGAGAGAGAGAGTGAGAGAGAAAGAGTGAGAGAGAAAGAGTGAGAGAGAGAGCAAGAGAGAGAGAGAGAGAGAGAGTGAGAGAGAGAGAGTGAGAGAGAGAGAGTAGAAGAGTAGAGAGAGAGTGAGAGAGAGAGAGAGACAGAGAGCGAAAGAGAGAGGCAAGAAGGTAGAAGGAAAGTTCTGAGTTACAACTAAGGTACATTGGTTTAAAAAAATTGTGTGAGGAGAATCCATAGTGTCTCCTATGGCTAAATAAAAAATGGCAACAGTCTTTTTTATTTTGTAGTCATGAATTTTTTGCTGGCTCTGGCGTTCGGACCGGGGTGGGATCTTCCGCATGGCAAGTGACTAGCTTACCACTGAGCTAATCGTGCGCTTTCGTTTCTCATTGAACATACTAACACAAAATGTTTTTTTTTTTAATACCTTTTTGTTTATATCAAAATAAAATTGTATAAAATATAATAAAGACTGCAAAAGTTTATTAATTTTACAAAATATTATCTTGTTTTTTTTCAAGATTTCTATTAAGAGTTGGCAATCGGTAAGAATTTGTTTTTTAATTAGTATTGTTTATGATAGAAGAAGCTACCTACATATTTACCTGGCTGCATTTCATAAACTCTATTTTCGTTAGGAAAATTCGCTAGTTTTTTTTTCTCTCCCAGGGAAGCATAAGAAAAACCATCCTTACATTATCAAGGCAGTCTCTCAGGGGCTTACATGAATAATAATTATGTGTATTGTGATACCAATAGTATCTGATATAACTCAATTTACAGATTGTATTACCCCCAAAAAAACCATAAGTTGTTGGTGTTACAACAGGTCAGATACAGGTATGAATAAAATATTCCATCAGATTTTTTTGATAATTAAAATAATATTGGCTGCCCAGAATTGAACCTCGGTCATGCGACTAACACTCATAGCACTACCACATCTAGCTAACACCACTGACAAACTGAAAAGCACGAAAATCATCATTTGAATTTTCCTAAACTGGCTGATGAAGGCATGTGAGACCGCGGTATTCAAAAGAAGCAATGTAAACAATTTTTGTAAACAATACAAGACGCCCTTACACAGTCTACAACTAGAAAACTCTTAGAATTTTTGAAGAGTTTTTGGCAAACATCTAATAATTTTTCCCAGAAGATCACGTGATACAAAATCGTAAAATTATTTTTAAGCATCCTCCGGGCGGCCGCCAACTTTTATCAAACTTGCCCATGTCTGTGCCAAAATTTGTTCGGACAAATGTCGAGTGTTTTATTTAGTAAAATAGTTTTTTCGTGTGTTTTTTTTCTGTTCAGGTGTAAAAAAATATCACAAACCAAACCGTAAAAAACAAAGTAGTGTAATTAGAAACATCGAAATTTTGTTGGCTTTCTGCAGCATTGTTCAGAATTAACTCATCTTAAACAGGAAAAAAGTTCTGACCTGAAGTATAAGCCAAAGTCGGACTTTTTCGAAAAGTTGCAAAAAATCACTTTGTGCAGTTACGAAGGCGAAGCCGAAAAAACGGATTGCAGATCCGGGCTGGAAATGTCGTCAGTAATCTACCATTAACGGGTGTAAACGTTTTTTTGGTCCACCCTGTATAGAGCAGGGGTCCTAAAATTGACCCCTGGGGCACGCCCCTTTTAACATCCCTCTTTCCCGATAAAACGCCCTCACATGTATTATTTACACCAAGAGTCTCTATAGAGACCTGGTGTGTTCTCCCCGTTAGATATGATTCAAACCATTTTTAAGCTTTCCCTTCTATGCCATATAATTTTAGTTTATTAAGTAGATGGGCGTGGTCAACGCAATCGAACGCCTTGCTAAGGTCGCAAAATATACCTATCGCCATCTTGGATTTGTATATATTAAAATAAAGTTCAGATAAGAAGTTGGAAATGGCATCAGCTGTGGAGCGGTCATTTATGAAACCAAATTGCACATCACAGAGGATATTATGTTTTTGTAGGTGGTTTAGTAAGCGTTTATGCATTAGTTTTTCAAATATTTTTGAGATTGTTGTAAGCAATGAGATTGGTCGGTAATTCTTTACAAGATTGCGTTGACCTTTTTTGAAGAGTGGCACTATAATTGCATTCTTAAAGTTATATGGGTATTCACCTGAGTCAAGTGAACTATTAAAAAGTGAACTAAGAGGTTCTGCTAGTGACTCAATGCAGTCTTGTATAACTAGCAAAGGTATTTCGTCAATACCGACCCCAAGAATGTTAGGAAAAAGGCAAAGTAAAAGAGGTCTTTCTTCGTCTAAGGTAGAGTATTCAGCTGGAAGTAGCTAAGCCAGAACCAACCAAACTCTTCCACAACCATCTGGAAGAGGTTGAGGTTGAACAGTTCCAACTTAGAGTAGGTTTGGAAAAAGGCAAAGTCAAAGACGTCTTTCTTCGTCCGGACTTTCTCCGGCCTGGTTTCGCCCCTGATAGCTCACTTTCGCCCGATTTTTCTCCTCTCTCTCTCCTTCTCATTTCGTAAGTTTTTTTCTCATAATGACGCGCTCTTCATTATGTGACGGGAGAGAGAAAGAGAGAGAGAGAGAGAGAGAGAGAGAGAGAGAGAGAGAGAGAGAGAGAGAGAGAGAGAGACATCACGACGCTTGCGTCTTTTTCCCCAGCTCTTTTTTTACATTTTTAATTTGTGTTCTTTATATTTTTTAAGCTCACATCCCCGTCATATTATACATATGTAATGAAAAAAAGTCTTAAAGATTTTTTCTGTAAGGAAAGCGCGGAGGGAGAATTCGACGGCATGGAAAGTTTCTTCGTATCTCTTTTGCTCTTTTGTCTCTGCAAAGTTTTCAAACATTTCATTATAAGAGCTGGGCCTTGTGTTGTCTTTGTTGCTAGTGCAGCATGGACTTTGCTGTGTTGTCTTTATTGCTGGTGCAGCATGGACTTTGCTGTGTTGTCTTTGTTGCTAGTGCAGCATGGACTTTGCTGTGTTGTCTTTGTTGCTAGTGCAGCAGGGACTTTGCTGTGTTGTCTTTGTTGCTAGTGCAGCATGGACTTTGCTGTGTTGTCTTTGTTGCTAGTGCAGCAGGGACTTTGCTGTGTTGTCTTTGTTGCTAGTGCAGCAGGGACTTTGCTGGGCCTTGTTTTGTCTTTGTTGCTAGTGCAGCATGGACTTTGCTGGGCTTTGTGTTGTCTTTGTTGCTAGTGCAGCATGGACTTTGCTGGGCTTTGTGTTGTCTTTGTTGCTAGTGCAGCATGGACTTTGCTGTGTTGTCTTTGTTGCTAGTGCAGCATGGACTTTGCTGTGTTGTCTTTGTTGCTGGTGCAGCAGGGACTTTGCTGGGCCTTGTTTTCTCTTTGTTGCTAGTGCAGCATGGACTTTGCTACAGAGTTTTGTTGCGTCCAAAATGAGATTTTTCATTTGTAATATTGATCACCAATAAGGGCCGAATTATAAAACAGGATTAAAGTTGGGTTCTGTTTTTGAGTGTTTGTTGTGCTGCAATATGGACTGTTCTAAGATTTTGTTTGCGTCCAATAATCAATCCAAACATAATATGGATCACCTAACCTTTCACTTTCCCTTTTTACATACATCGACTACGAAAAAGCTGGATGATGATTATGATAAAAGACAAACAAAGAGACAAGACTATACACTCGACCGTTTACAAACGTGATTCATTTAACCAAAAGAATGTTGGTTTTCTGTTGAATTTATCAATATTCAACTATTTTTATCAGAGAAAAAGACAACAACATTCGAAATGGTTTATCAGTTCATGTGGAAGTGTGTGTGATATGTGTTTTTTACGATGTGTGTATTGTTAACTAATGCACCAATAGGTTATAGTTAACATAAGCATTACAATCGATAAAAAAAATCAATTATGACCTTTAAAATATTCGGAGTCCTATACAAATAGTTACAAACTGGATTATGAATGTAACATTGACACAATTTGTCATGTATAGACAAACAAAATAATGGTAAAACACAATATAATTATATATGTCTCATATGATTCATACGACTATAATCATACTTATTTTAGCATTTATTTTCATTTATTTTTCGGGTCTCCACAATTGCGCATAATACGACCTTTATAACATAATGACTCTCAAGCCGGCTAACACACATAATAATGCTTTAGGCTTGCTTGAAAAGACAAGGGCTTAATCGGAGACAAGGTTACACCTCATCTTTGTAAGTTTTGTTCATATCCTCTAACAAAAATATCAAAAATAAAATATTTCAGTTCAAAACAAAACACATAAATTTAAGTATTGACATAAGTAAGGATCTAACACTTACCCCTGGGTATTTCTTAGTGACACTTGGACATCATGTATGCTTGTGATGCACTCCTGAAATCAAGTTAAAAAAAACGTTCAAAAATAACTCACTTTTTTATATTTTTGACACCAATATGTGAAATACTGAACACGCTTCAAAAATTTGCAAACTGAGAAAGTGGAAAGACTGAAATGAAGCAAATGTCAGAACGTGTAGAGAATATATCGGATTGAAATACTGAACTGGCCAAAAGATTTACGAATTCACGTATACCTATGCAAGGAGACATGTTGCTAGACACTTCAGTATACAGAATCACAGACTTGTGAGAGAGAAAATACTTCCTATTTCTAATGTTGAAAATTTATCGGAAGTAAAAAGTACGTTATTGTATTATGACTTATAATATTTTGTATATTTTATATAATTATCATCAAGATCTTAGGTCTGTTGCTATGTTAATTATACAGGCAACACATGGACAATGAATAGTCAAGGAATCTAAGTGCTCATAAGTGAATTTACTCCCATGCAAGAAGGGAGTACCTAAAACTGCACTTAGAAATTTAATATGCTTTCACACTGCAAATTTCTATATGATAATTTATTTACAATGACTAAATATTTATCTGAGAGTATAAGCAAAATGCAAATGCGTTCAAATTACAACATAGACTGCATCACATTGCATTACTAATATGACATTAAATGGTAAGTGTTAGCGAGATGCAAATTACATGCCTTGACAGAGTTCAGTCCATATGACACCTACAATTAATTATATCATCATAATAATAAATCTAGATAGAGATACAAAAAGTTCATGCGTATCATATGGATTCAACATTGCAACGGTAATTATGTTGTGTTGGAAAACATGAGATTATCAATTACTGTAGAGACAGGTGGTGCTGTGGACAATAGACCTAGGTCATGCAAATCACATGGTATCAAGCTCGCCGGGAGGCGAGCGCTCGTCAAGTAGCGCCAGCCACCCGGCCTATATTAACACGAAACAGAGTTTATATGTATTTTGTTTTATTGTTTTCGCCCACTTAACGCTAACTTTTATCAATTTTTATTTCAAATTCGTAATGAGACGCGAAAATAGATTGTGTTTCACGAAAGCGCGAGGTTCCTACCTACAGTTAAAGTCGTTTACTGGCCACGCCGAAAATCTTGAATTTCATGAAATTATTCATACGGGTTTTTTTTTTTTTTTTTCAGACCAATTTTCTGTCAAGGGTACAGCAACGTGTGCTTATCGTGGAAAGACGTGAGATACGTTTTTGAAAAGGGAATTTTCATCTCTGCATACCTTTTATAGTTTCAAGTATTTATTTTTTATAGGATAGGAGATATAGCCTTCTAAAATAAAACGGGAAAGTTGCATAGAGCCGCCCCTGGTTTTCTTGGAGCTGCGATTGTGGTATTTTTCGAAAGGCCTTATCATAGGAAAAAATATAAAAATATAATTAAAGTATTACACTGGACCATACTTGAGTTATACCCTTTGAAAGGAATATTTATTATGGAGCCCAGAGCCGTCTATTGTTATCCTAGAGATGTATTTCTGGTGTTTTTAGAAAGGTCTAGTCAAAGGAAATGAGATCACTTAATTTCAGATGGTTGAAACGGGTAGAAAAGTTTTTAAAGCCCTCTAAAGGAATATCTATAATGAACCCTGGAGCCACACCTAGTTATCCCTAGTTGATGACTGAAGGTTCTTTCTAAAGATCTAATTACGCAGAATTATACTACAATGTAAATAAAATTTTAGAAAAATAAGCGACAGTGTGAGACATAAAAAGAAAAAACTGAATTTAGATTTATGAGAGTAACAAAAAATCTTCGCCTCACATATAACTTAAAATATGGGTGGGGTATTATCGTCTTTGCTTCATCCAAGCTGCCAGCAGACCGTTTTATCAGAATGGGAATAATAACGTTCTATAACTTCATTAAAAGATTTCAACATCAAGAGGTAAACTAGGTCTATATTATGAGAAGTGTATAAAATATTGGCCAGTAACAGGAAAAATATTGATTAATGTAGATCAAAACAATGATAAATTATAATAAAATATTATGTATTGAGCAGTCTCTGTGGTCGTCGACTGGTGTAGGTAAAACACAAAGTTTGCAAGGTGACCTGGGTTCGAATCCCGGCTAGGTAGATTTTTTTTACTCTACTTTGAATGTCCGGTTTCCTCGTGAAAAAAAACAGTAGTTGGTAGTTTGAGTCAACCTCCTATGACCGTTTAATTTCGAACGAAGTGAGTATGGTTTAACTCGATCAACATTGATTTGTCACATGTCACAATCTAATTATCCATCTACCTTTGTATGTAACATGATATAAGTTGCTTTTTTTGTCCAATCGAGCCGAAATTTTCAGGGTATATTCCATGGATATATGCTTGCTTATTAATTTATAATTATTAAATTTATGTCTAGTATAATTTCTCACTTCTGTTTATATCTACCTACTGATTATGCTGAATTGACACCATGTTTAGTAACTCGAAGTTAGGCAAATATATGGGTCAACATTTCTTAGAGCCATAGTAAGAGGCAATTTCGGAACATACAATAATACGCGGCACTTTCATTTCCCTCTTTATTTTACCAAGATCGAATTTCCATCTACCTACCATGTACACAGGCACATAATATAAATAAAATTGTATTGTAAACAAAACTACGAAACAGAGTTGTCCGTTTTTCTGCAACAACGGGAATCGAATTCGAAATGTCTAGACTACGGGCAGTATTACGCTGGCCACTGACAGTCCAAATAAAGCATTTATTTGGATCAATACTTTATTATTTTGAATCGTAAATTACATAGATCTCATTCAAAATTTAAAAATTTACCAAATATATAAATATAAATAAAAAAAACACTGCCAATTATAGACACAATTATTCCTCGTGATTGTTTCACATTGTATACTTGTGGCAATTTTGATTTTTTCGACTACAACATTTGTATCTCCAAAACCACTTAACCGATTTTCTTCAAATATGTTTTACATACGAGTATATGGTAGAATACTATTTTTTCACATTCTAGTTATTTTTTGTGCACAAATTCATACTTAAATTAAAAAGGAGTAAGCCTTATTTTTAATAAATGTATTTTTTTATTTCCTGATTGTGATAATAATAATAAATTAACATTAATAGTAATTTTAAATAATACTGAAATCTAGCTTACTAGACTTTTAACCTGAAACTTGGAGTTCAAGACCTAATTAAAGGCTAACTATTAATTTTGTATTTTATTTAGTTTGGTCGTTAAAATAATTTAGACAAATCTTATTACTATACATAGATAAGGATAACGTACCCGAAAAGTACCAAAAATACCGGGTACTGTTACAAAAGTACCCGTACCGGGCACAAAATAAAATTAGGTACCCGTACCCATACCGGGTACAAAATTTTGCTAGGTACCTGTACCCGTACCGGGTACAAAAAAATTGTACCCATGCACAACACTGGCGACGGTATAACAAACTGGATCCGCGTACCGTACTGGGTACCGGTTCTATTAAATACAGTAGAAATCGGTTATAACGAACTTCAAGGGACCGGAGAAAATTGTTCGTTATAGCCGATTGTCACTATAACCGATATATCGCTTATAGCGAACTTGTTCGCTATAAGCGATATTTATTGTCTATAAAGAACAATGTTTGTTATAAGAGATAATATGTACATATGTAGGTACATATGTACTTTTATCTATATAGGGTATAAAAGGTACAATATTATTACATACATACATATTATTATTGTAATAATAATATTTATTATTATTATTAGCTTTTTGTTGAAGTATTGGACCATTAATAGGAATATGATTGGCTCTCTGCTGTTTAAACCACAGTAAAAGTGCGTCATCCAAATCATCAAGACCAGTATTTCTAATTTTTTTTACTGATTCACACTTATCAAATTGGTTAATTATTTTGTCTCTACATTTTAAAAACCCTGCGAGGGTTGATCTCGGAATCTCGAACTCCCTAGCCAAATCGGCACATTTTTCGCCACCGTCAAATCGGCATATTATAGCAAATTTTTCTTCAATCGTAAAAGATTTTCTAATAGACATTTTTTTAAAAACAAAACTTTTACTAAATAAAACACAAATGCAATTCACGATTCACGAAACACTAAAATAAAACAAGAAATGAAAAAAAAATTATGTAAAAGATTTTCAGGACCTAGTAAAAAGCAATCGACAAGTTTGTGCAGGATAAAACATGTTTTCTATTTTATTCTTCATAGCAAAAAAAAAAATGTTTGTTATAACCGATAGGAAGTTGGTCTGGGGACTTCAAAATTTGTTCGCTATAGCCGATTTGTTCATTATAGCCGATGGTCGTTATAATCGATACATATGTTAATTTTCCATAAGACTCCAAGGGACCAAAGATTTTGTTCGTTATAGCCGATTATTCGTTATAACCGGTGTCGTTATAACCGATTTCTACTGTACTTGGTATTACACACCGGGGCCGGGTAGCATACCGGGTACCGGTTCTATGAAATAGTCGGTATTACAATTACAATACTACCCAAATAACCATCTCTAGAACTGGGTACAGCAGAGAGAGGTACTTAATTATTCCGATATTATCTATGAATAATATTTAGGCTGTCGGTGTCCTAATATTTTTCTCTTTGTCTCGTAGGAACAAGTCTTCTATTTGAAACTTCTTTGTCAAACAATCGAACGGTTTAGAGAAATGTACATTATGTAATTCAGTTTATAAAATTGGAGGTGGAGCTTCTAATTTATTGAAACACTTGAAACTAAAACACCCAACAAATTTTGTGAACCGAGATTCATCTCCTGTAAACGTTCTGAATGCAAAATTGTGAGATTTAGTTAGTGTACTGAATAATGAAAGAACCAGTGCTTTTGTACTTGGTTCTTGAGTGATTACTCAAATCCATTATTCCATCTACATTCGCTCTCATAACCTCTAAAACCAAGTACAAAAGTAATTGGATAAATACTCGGTACTTTTAAGTAATCGATTACTGAAGTACCAGTTTTATGAAATACTCGATATCACCCATCTCTAATTATTGCCAAAAATACTGAAAAGGGGTACTTTTCTGTTAGTGAACCTCGGCAGTGGATTTCAAAATTTGAAAAGATCAACAAAATTGCTGAACGCTCTAGTGTCACTCAAATAAGTAATACGAGTACACCTGTTATCTCAATATTTCTCCTCTCTTCAGCATGTACTATGAAATATTCTTTCAGCATCTTTTCAAGGTTTTTTTTTTTCTATCTCTTTTTTTTTCTCCTTGCAATTGTAATTATTTACAGAATAGTACTTGGGTCACAATATACTTAATTTTCGAGCATGCAACTCATTATAACTTTTTTCATTAAACAAGGTAGTGTCACCTCACTACTCGTACTTCAATATAAATTACCCAACATTTTATATGATAGTCTTATAATATTACTGCGTATCGCAACATCCTTAAATGAAAAGTCTTTTTTTTTATCTGTTGATTGTTGATTAGTTTTTATTTCATCTATCAAAGGAAAATGAATTAAATCAAAAAGTAGTGATATCCCCCAAAAAACACTCCGTGTTCAAATAGTCGTCAAGTGTTGGAATGATTAAAAAGAACTGATATCAAAAACGTCAATTTTCTATGTTTGAAGGAATTATTTTTCACATAATTAGTCTCTTGATAATTCAAGCAAAATAATAGCCTCACAACAACAACACACCTTTGAGCAAACTTCGATTTGGTATTTTGAGAATTTAACCAAAAAATAGCCACACAACAAAACAATGCTCTTGTAAGAACAATGTTGCATAATTACAGAACCATTGTTCTTACAAGAGCATTGTTTTGTTGTGTGGCTATTTTTTGGTTAAATTCTCAAAATACCAAATCGAAATTTGCTCAAAGGTGTGTTGTTGTTGTGAGGCTATTATTTTGCTTGAATTATCAAGAGACTAATTATGTGAAAAATAATTCCTTCAAACATAGAAAATTGACGTTTTTGATATCAGTTCTTTTTAATCATTCCAACACTTGACGACTATTTGAACACGGAGTGTTTTTTGGGGATAGCTCAAGACGCGGATAAGACCATGGATAAACAAGTAAATGGAGACATCATAACAACATAACATACATTTCATGGGTAGTAAATATGTCCCCTTTTAAAAGTCTATCCAATATGGCAACCGTAATTACATTCAAAAGCATGTAAGAAGACAAAATAATCTGTTATTTTTGTGATTTCCTCGTTTTTAAACTAACAAAGATGGCCGATATTAGGAGACAGGTTTGAGACATTACAAGTTCTCCATTTACTTCTTCCTTTTTCTCTACTCCATGGATTTACTCTACCATTTACTCCATGGATAAGTCCAGGATTAGAATAGGCGAACTCATCAACCTATCAATTATATTATTGGGAGCACGGAGGCCTTGCAGAAGAGAACGAAGAGACAAACGTTTTAGCAGTCGGTGTATTGGGATTGTGCCAGTGTAGCAGAAAATTTAAATTAACTTATTATAAATTAATTTGTGTCACAGTCGTGATATCACAAATACTCAAACTCGCTTAGCTAAATATTTACTTAACTCCGGAATTGAACCACCGACCTCCAGATTACAAGTCCGCCGCCTTATCGATCAAGCTACTTGTCGGTCGGTAGCACAGAATTCACTGATAGGCCTTTTGTTATGAGGGAGAAAAGAAGCGATTGGAACATGTAAGATTAGGATTTATATCAATGTGTCTGTAAAGTTCTACAGTACTCACGCAAAGAGGAAAAAAGACGGACAGAGGATATTTTAACAGAAATAATGAGGTTCTCATTTTAAGAACTCTAGTGTTGGGAAAATTCTTGGCTACATTTCATTAAGAATCTGAAGAAAATGACAAACTATTATTATAAAAGAATTTAAAATATTTACAAACAATAAAATAGTACCTACACTGAATAAAACAAGTATTATACAAAGAAAAATTATAATAAATATATTCAAATTAGAAACGATATTATATTTAAATAATAATTATATGTAAATCAAGGGCGAAGTTAGTAGTCAACTAAAACCGCTTCACCATTGTTAATTTTATCATAGTTAAAAACAAGTTAATTATTTAGGTATTGTAAATTAATTTGTAGCTCATTTTCAAGCACGCATTGAAGTACAACTAGGTATAATGACATAATTGATTGAGGAGTTGATTAGATCCCGGATAAACAGCAAGAACTAAGAAGAATGGAGACCTGCCTTGATTTGGAAATAATAGGATATAAATTATTTTTCTTATAGGCAGGCATTCAAATTTTCTCACAGAAAAAATATAGCTACCTGCATGAGTTATCATGGTCGATGTAAAAGAAAATTAAGGAACTAGGTATTTCATCAGAGAAATTGTGCCACTTACTAGAATTTTGACAATCGAAGCACTAGTATTTTTATTATGGTTGTCTCATGGTTTAATATATTATTTTTTGATTTATTTTACCTAATTTTTCTAGAGATATTCAGACGTGTTTAAAGTTTTTATCAAGCAAATCCATCAGCATTCTTTTAGATCCGTGTAAGTATAGATCACGGTACACAAGTCCTTTAAAACATCAAACTCGTCTGATGCGACCCTTCTACTCAAAACAGCTTCAAATAATTTCGCCGAGTCAAAAAAATAGGTAAGACGTAAAAATAGAACAACATGCCAAGGAAATAGCTGAGGGAAACACATTAAGATAGTTGAGGGTGAAATATAACACACATAAACTTTGCCCAAACGAGACGAGTAGACACATTTCAAAAAGGCAAGAAAGGTTATCAAAGAAGAACTTAGTTTAGTGCGGCGAAAGGGATGTTCGGATAGTTCCTTAACATGCAATTTATACATTTTAATTGTAATTTAAACCTTTGAGAAAGTTAACACCGCCCTGCTTATGCCCGAAAACTGAAACCTTTGGAAATGATGTGTTATGTAGTGTTGGCCTCAAAGGTATTCCCCGTCTGTCCTCTTGTGTTTTTGAATATGAGAGTGATGTTTTCAAGACATCAAGTTTCATTTGAATTGCCATGGAGGTGAGGGAGGCATTGGACTGTAATACTAGCAGAGGTGAGGGTACATTTGGCTATACAAGGAGGTGGAGGTAGACTTGAGGTTTTGGGTATGAATGTAAATTCGCGAAAAAGCTTTTATACTTGAAATGGTAAATGAACTTCTTATGTTGGGACGAAAACATGAAACAGACCTCTTCAGTGTCGATCAGAAAATAGAACAGATGGGTAGACCAGTGGCACGGTACATACTTGCTTTCCAAATTCCAAATCACATTTATAATTCTGATACTAAGTGATACTGCAAGTTGACCCAGCACCTAATTTATGAAGTGTAGTAAGAGTCTCATATCATCAATCAGAGGGATTGATCAATCATCTTCTCAAAAACACCAAAGTGGATCTGAAAGAAAAGGACGTGTAAGTTGCAAGTACGAGAACATACCTACTACAATCTCAAGTAAAAGAGTCCCATTTCAGCAACGACTGTCTTGGACTTACCAAACCTATTTTAATCTAGCAATGGTATTTTTTATATTGCTCTAGTTGTGAAGGAATATTATTGAGAATATTCAGAGACGTCTTAGCAGGAGTAATTAGAAACAGTTTCACGCATGGCTGCAACATGTATTCCATTCTCTTCTCTGTTCTCTGGATCTTCATGCCATCACCATCGTCATCAAGACCATCATTT
>CM044957.1:4403233-4472813 GCA_024516035.1 Bactericera cockerelli
TACTTTCTTTTCTCATGTTTCATTGAGTTTACAAAACGGTCAAACGAATAGTGGGAGTTGGGTATAATATTATTGGTTTTGATCATTCACCAAGTCAATCTGTAGCTTTCTGCCAGAACGATCGAGCAATTAATTTTGTCAAGGTAGGTAGGTATTATACAGAGAGAAGAAATTGAAATATTTCATTGACTTGATAGAATTATGAAGACAGAAACAATAGGAAATATCGATAAAAAAGAACAAGCAGTTTAAAATAAAAAGAAAACGTATTGTTGCAAAGTGGTTATAAATGTGAAGCATTTTTCCTAATTAAACTTCTCTTGAACCTTATTTGGGAGATTGTAGAACAAAAAATGTATAATATTTCTTAATTTCCTAACATTTCCGATATTAGTGGCTTGATCGATAAAGCGGCGGACTTGTATCTTGGAGGTTAGAGTCCCAATTTCGGTAAAAATTTAGCAGAATGAGGTTAAGTAGTTGTGACATCACAAATTTGATTAACACAAATATAATAAATTAATTTATTATTTCATTTATTAATTCCTAAGCTTTTGATGGGTAATATGATAACAATAATAATTTAAAGCCTTGCAGCCAAAAGATATAATAATAATAAAGGATTGTGCTATACTAGCTAATCTTTCTGTGCCTGCAATCCTGCATTGGCTTCATTCTCACACGTTGCATGACGAGGCAACAGACATTCATCCTCACAGCATCTTCATCTCCTCTCACTAGATCTTCATTCCGTTTGAACTCCCCCGAAACAGCCTGTGATTAATGACTGGTTTATTTAAATAAAACGTTTTCTTAATATATCTTACGCTGTTATATTTTTATGTCCCACATAACTCTATTGACAGAGAGACAACTTGAGGCATACCTTATTGTTTATTATAGGTAGCAAAATGTATCTCTTTAAGCTATTGTAAAGGAAATTTTTCGCCACCTACACACACATAAAAGTTATTTTGAAGTATCTAAAGTACTAATTCCATTACTACCTGTGCTACTATATTCAATACACTTCATAAGGTTTTGTCAATACACCTTTACACAGCTTGTCTCTAATAGGATTTCTACTAGTTTCTACACTTGAGAGCAGCAAAAGCGAATCAAACTTTTTCCTCCACCAAATATGCGATATCTTCGAAATTACTATTTCTATCGAGTCGTATAATATCTCAAAATGTTGTAAATTTTGTTTTCTACAATTTCTTAATTTGATTGTTCAAAAAAAACCTACCAGAAGCCGTCAAAATTAAATTTTACTACAGGATGTCAAAAAAGAAGAAAAACCTGATTTTTTTATTTTTAACAAAAGACGTTATAACCTGAGAAATCACTAAGATTCATTCATAACAATGGTGAATCAGTATTTTGTGTTGCCTTCCTGAGCTTTGATCACAACATTCATTCGATTTGGTATTGACTGGATCAAAATAACCACAATTTCTTGGGGCAACCTCTCCCATTCTTCGGTGAGGGCGATCTTGAGCTCTGCTACAGTCTGGAGAGGCGGTATTCTGCCTCGAACACTTCGTTTGAGTTGATCCCACAGATTTTCAATCGGATTGAGGTCGGCACTAAGAGAGGGCTAGTCCAAAGTGTCAATATTCTCCTCACACAAGAACTCCCGAACACAGGTTGCCACATGTGGGTGGGCATTGTCGCACATGAGGAGGAACTGGTGGCCCATAATTTGAGCGAGAGGAACCACATGGGTCTGCAGGATGTTATCAATGTATCGCTGACTGTTCAGGCCACCTCCCGCACCGCATGTGATGAAAACCAATTCAGTCTTTCTTTCAGTTGAAATCCCACCCCACACCATACAGGAATCACCGCCGAAACTGACGGTTTCTGTGATGCATTACTCAGCATACTTTTCTCCCGCTCTTCGATAGACTCTTTTCCTTCTGTCATCACCAAATAAACACACCCGGCATTCATCAGTGACGAAAACAGAGCGCCATTGCTTGGGTGTCCAATCCACGTGTTTTATGGCGAATCTGAGTCTCCTTTCCCTGTGCTCTCTGGAGAGTTTGGGTCCAGTTGAAGTTTTTTTTGGTTAAATTCTAGCTTCTTGAAGTCCTGCAGACCCATGTGGTTCTTTTCGGTCAAATTATGGGCGACCAGTTCCTCCTCATGCACGACAATGCCCACCCACATGTGGCAACCTGTGTTCGGGAGTTCTTGTGTGAGGAGAATATTGACACTTTCGACTAGCCCTCTCTTAGTGCCGACCTCAATCCGATTGAAAATCTGTGGGACCAACTCAAACGAAGTAATCGAGGCAGAATACCGGCTCCCTAGACTATAGCAGAGCTCAAGATCGCCCTCACCGAAGAATGGGAGAGGTTGCCCCAAGAAATTGTGGTTATTTTGATCCAGTCAATACCAAATCGAATGAATGCTGTGATCAAAGCTCAGGAAGGCAACACAAAATACTGATTCACCATTGTTATGAATGAATCTTAGTGATTTCTCAGGTTATAACATCTTTTGTTAAAAATAAAAAAAATCAGGTTTTTCTTCTTTTTTGACATCCTGTAGTAAAATTTAATTTTGACGGCTTCTGGTAGGTTTTTTTGAACAATCAAATTAAGAAATTGTAGAAAACAAAATTTACAACATTTTGAGATATCATACGACTCGATAGAAATAGTAATTTCGAAGATATCGCATATTTGGTGGAGGAAAAAGTTTGATTCGCTTTTGCTGCTCTCAAGTGTATTTCTAATTCATAACTAGTCATCTTATTTCCTACCGAAGACTTCTTTTGTGTTGAAAGCAGAGCACCAAAAACCTACACGCAAGATCTGTTGCAGACCTCTCGAACATGTTTGCTCCAGTGGTAATTGCACGGAACAATCCTTAATGAACCACATCCGGAAAACACTCGGCCCTGTATGAGATCTCCACTCAGCATGCTGGTGAGGTGAACCCGACCAAAGATGTGAGCTGCATATGACTATGTCGTCTATGTATAAAACAATTCCTCCTTGGTTTATATCGTCTACGTTTTCCACTCTAGGTACTTCTATGGCATATAATGTATCGTCTATGCTGTACATCCGACCATCAGTATATCATCCATGTATATTGTACCGTCTTCAGACGCATTCGACGGTATATATGTTCCTAGCCGGTGTGTAAAGCCGATTTAAGTGTGTCTGCCGGAACGAATTCATTCATACCGAGAGGAGATGCTTCGTACTCGATGTAGGAGTATCAGGTAGCATATGTAGGTACCGACTGTTCCGACGTTGTTGATAGCTGAGTAGAGGACCACACAGCTAGAAGAAGTATTTGAACTGTCATAGTCGTGCGTGAATGCTTTTGGTAAATCCGGTTTTTGGACTTTTAAAGCTTTTAGACTTATACCTGAAACTATACTTTTAAAGTCAATTGCAAATGTTGCTCAAATTCTAAAGTTAATCTACATGACAGAAAATACCTCATCTGAGGATGTAATAAGATCTATTTTTTATGTTTTAGATATGAAATTTGGCTTTATTATTGTTTTAAGTTGTTATAGCACATAAAAAAAAAGAATTGAATTACAGGTTGAGGAATCTAATCAATGCAAGTGCGTGGTAGAGTAGTTATATCTGATATGCACTTAGTTGCACAATGACTGATATGGACTTAGTGATCAAAGTTTTCACAGACATGTTTTTCTCTTACTTTACCCTGTACTATAAAAGTGACAAACTACAGAAATGAATGTGTATAGATTATTAGAATCAGCCTTTTATCTTATTGAATTTTTATTTAACCTTTTTAATAATTTTCGTATCTTGGATACAAATTAAAAGAATAATAATTTATACTGGCCGATTAGGACTATTAAGTCCCATTATTCCAGCAGTAAGCCCAAGACATATTATTATGTGGTAGAAATTCCAAATAGGAGGATAATTCATCATGTCCTGGCTGGGTTTCGAGCCCGCGACCTCTGAATTCATATAGAGTGCCGCCTTTACCACTGAGCTACCGGGACAGACTGTTCTTTAGTTGTATAGTTTGATGGTCACCCTGTCCCATTGGTCCTAAAGAATGAAGATAATTCCTATTATTGATCTGACTGTACCCAGGTCTGCAGGACGTGGAGAAGTGTTGAGTCATACCTACAATCCTACATACATGAACAGATATCTTGTGTAGACCAAACGAATTCGTTTCTTGTTCCCAAGTCTCAATATTAGTAGACTTATTTCAAGAAGAACTATTTTGTATGTTAGGATTGTATGTTTATGGATATCCGTAATTCGAACATTATCTAGTACGTTATACGATATCTTTACAGTTTCTTACTGTTATGTTATAAAAGCATTTGTATACTTAAAGATCTGAATGGATAAACTGGATTAGAATGAGTCTGCTGTCTTATTCACATGGAAAATATCGATTCCAGTGTTAACCAGCCAGTTGGAGCAATAACAAGAGATCCTACGAATTTGACCGTATTCATCAAAAAAATATCTTTTGGACTACAACATGACTGTAGCAACAAGATTGTTTTCTGTCTAATAACAAGTTAAAATAACAAGATTAAAAAACCTCAAATATAACAATATTTCAAAATAATTATGTACATATAAAAAATATCATTTTTCAATATTTATACAATCCTCGTACAACGAAAGCATGGAAAGAACGAAGCTGAAATGCGCAACAAAATTTTCAGGAAATCCCACTAGAAAGCATAGAAAAAAAAACTTTTTCCGTTTTCAGAAAATAAATTAATCAATTAAAAGTTTTATAATAAGTGTTAATAGATGTTGATGTTAACTCCACACAAAGTATGTCGAGTGTAAACATGGGTAGAAATGAAGAAGAGGCAATAGGCAGACGTGAAGTGTTAATTGAGACTTAATTACGCCCATCATACGTTTTATACCTACATAACACCTGTTGAACATCTCCATTTCTGTTCCTCTTTGAGTAAGTATTATATTTATTCACCTATCATGTTTTACATTGGTTGAATGAAATTTGCAACACCTACATCCGTATGATATACAGCAATTACAAAGTCCTATATTTCTGTTCCGCCTCACTTACTAAAGTTCCTTAGTGGGAACATGTTGACATTATGGTACTGATCTTAATCATAACAAGACTAAAGCTTGTGAGGAAAAATGAGTAGCTGCGTTAATATGAGCAGGGACCAGTGGCGGAATTATAGGCAACAATAAGATATTAGGATAACAAAGATACGTTAAAGTAATATAATTTTGCGCTACCCACTAAAATTATGATATAATAACACAAAAAAGACATTTTAAAATAACAAGAGTAAATATATTTCTATTGAAATACATAATGTACCAATACACCACGACACAAGGACCATACTTCATAGGTGTGGCCCTTAGTGTGAGATGACGACAGCCAAAAGAAACTAGCATAAGTTCAATTAAAAATATTATGAATTATGTAAACTGTCATTGTTATACAGGGTGTCCCGTATACAGATGCAAATATTTTGAGGGTAGGTTCAGCCCACCGTGGACTATCATATGAGCGAAACTTGCAGTGGGGCATTTTGCTTCGTTAAAGAGTTATGGCCAAATCCCTGTTTTTCCCACAGGTCTAGAGGTCACTTAGATCGATGCACGTTTTTAAAGAAATTGTAGCCAGTACGTAATTTTTGACTTCATGTATGGATAGTCATGCATATTTCCCTTGAAATGCAGTTGGTTGCATGAAAAAATATTGAAAGACCAGAGAGATATTTAATCATAAGTTCAATATTTTTCTAAAATTCGATTTTTCCCTGTTTTCCCTTTCGTGAATTTAGAGTACTTCTACAGTTGCAATTCTGGGTATCACTAGGTAAAAAAATACCCTTTGCTATTTTGTTTCAATAAATAAAAAGTTCTTTCAGACGCGTGAAGGAACGAATGAGATACGCCTTATCAAACGGCACCAGAAGGAGAGAAACACATCTTTCAAATTTTGAATCTGGGCGCTATTGCATTTTGAAGAACACTCGATGCCTGAAGCGGTCTGTGTGACTATATTTGTGCCAACTGCAAGTTATAAATGAAAATTTTCTGAGTACAATAATTAGTTCTATTAACCAACTATATCAATCAAATCTAATAGTTAAAATAACAAGGCGATCAATTTGTTCGGTGGAAGAGAAAGCCACAAGCTTTAAACCTCGCCCTTGGTTCGCTACATATTCTTTTGGGTTCTTTTCATTTCATATCCTGTGTTGCAGAATGTATCATGTTTGTAGTTTATCAATAAACTACAAACATGTATCACTGTATCACCACCCTTGATCAGTCTTTGTTTATATTTTTACTCACAAATTGTTACCATGTTCATTGTAAAAAAAAAAATGTAAATAAAGCTTGGTCCAATCGTTTATAAAATAAAAATAAAGTATTAATAATAATAGTAACCTTAAGGTTGGATGTTCGAGTTTTACCCAAGGTTAATTTTCGGCACTATTTGTTATGTTTTTGATATCATGATTGTGATAAACACAAAAATGATATTTTTAATTTTACTTCTAAAAATAAAATCATAATTTTTGTTGGTAGCGCAGAGTCTTTCTCCATGTGTATTCTTTTTCCATAATTACACCACTGGTTGCTGCTTTCATTTTTCTGGTTGCTCTCTCATTTTTCTTCATGATAACCCTGTGATTCCGTAACCCCATTCACATAAAAGTTCACACCGACCGACCACTGTGAATGATCAATTTCCCTCTGTTAAACATCCCAGAGCAGTGTATTTATACCTCAAATTACGCGCCAATTCTGTTAAAATTCAGCCAACTTTGAATTTTCCATCATGATTCAGAAGTGTTTTTTGAGCTTTGTGTGTACTGCGTTCCATGATCTTTAAAGTAATATAAATGAGCTTTCTTTTTTATAAAATTAAACATAATAGGGTATTTTTTTAACTAGTGATACGCAGAATTGCAATTGTAAAAGTACTCTAAATTCACGAAAGGGAAAACAGGGAAAAATCAAATTTTAGAAAAATATTGAACTTATGATTAAATATCTCTCTGGTCTTTCAATATTTTTTTATGCAACCAACTGCATATCAAGGGAAATATGCATGACTATCCATACATGAAGTCAAAAATTACTTACTGGCTATCATTTCTTTAAAAACGTGCATCGATCCAAGTGACCTCTAGACCTGTGGGAAAAACAGGGATTTGGCCATAACTCTTTAACGAAGCAAAATGCCCCACTGCAAGTTTCGCTCATATGATAGTCCACGGTGGGTTGAACCTACCCTCAAAATATTTGCATCTGTATACGGGACACCCTGTATATATTTGAACCATTTACTTGTCATGTATTAAAAAAAAAAAATCATTTAGGTATGTCGTATTTTTATATGAACCGATCAGATGTTTTATTGTACCAATATTGCAGACTATAAATAAAGACTTTGAAGAACCTTTGTAAAAATTCAATATTGTTAATAAATAAATAAAATGTTTGAAATGTTAAAAAAAAAGAACCATGGTTCTATTGTTCCAAAAGTTCAGTTTTTCAAACAAATCAATATCAGAGGGAAAACATTTTGGTCTTCAGTATAACGCTGTATTTAGTCCAAAAATGAATTTCCTCTGATATAACATGTATGTATTGTCTCAAATAATTTGACCAGACAGATCCGAATTACAAACGAATACAAGTTGAGCAAAAATAATGCAAAACGTGATATCAAAACATAGAACTGAGGACTAACTACCTATCAAGATGTTAGGTAAAATCACAAGAAGAGTGTATGAGGAGAAATCTAATATTGCAAAGCAGTTTGCTATGATTTACGAGCAAATACATAGACTTTGCAATCAAATAATTAGCAAGGAAGAGAGTTCAAGTGGGATGATGGTAGTTATAATAATGATGTCGTTGCTAAAAATACATGTTGCTAATAATTCTGATGGTATTGATTGAGGTACCTAATTGTATTGCTGAAAATAATATTGCTGATGTTTCTTATGCTGCTAAAATTGATAATGACGTTACTCTTGTTGGCATCGTCGCTGAAATTATATTGTAGACAATTATCTAGCTACACATGTTGATGATATTGAACATGTTTATGATAACACTAAAGATGTCCATGACTCTATTGAACATGTCCATGATGGTTATCTACATTGAGCTTTACAATAACAATGTTCCTTATTGTGCTTGGGTCAATGAGTAAGATGGACCATGCCAAACATTGACAGCACGCCATCACAGCCCATCGCAAGATTATCTCTCTGGATAATGATGGCCATAATTCTCGCGGTAATTGATTTATGACCAGATGCAGATCCAGGAGAATCCTGATTGGTTCGTCTGGTCGGAGAAAGTGACATTGCGGGAGGACTCTAATATTTTGAGCAGTAAATAAGATTTGAGTAACGAGTAGTGATGCAACCATTGTGGTTCATATGGATTGAGGTGGAATAATTATTGAGAATTTGATTTGTTAAGAGAATCTTACTTCTTCTGGTATTATAATTAAAAAAAGTAAATTTCATGCATTGTATGTTACAAGTATTTTGTTTAAATAAAAGCCAAATTCAATGAAAATTCCTGCAACTCTCAAAGAAAGTGATGACCAAACCCTAGAATTCAACAAAGAAGGAAACAAGCAAGAAGCGAAAAGCCTAAACACATCCTTTTATCTCTGCACACGTCTTACATCTGCCCAGAGTAATTTATCACGAATATTCTCCAGTCCATATTTCCCTGCTATGTATAAATACGTCAAATCAATAAGACGAATAAATTAGGTCTGGAGGATGAAGCAAGAGTCCTCGGAGGGGGAAAGTTTCTTGAGGTTAGGCGAGAGATAGAGGAGATAATGTGTGGAGCAAATGAAATAAGAAATTAGTTCGCAGAGAAGGAGATAAAGGATTAGTGTGGGGGAAGTGAAGGCCATGGGAGAGTGGGGGACGAGAAAGTAAGGATTCAGGAGGGAGAGAGACTTTGGGGGGACAAGAAGACGAGGAGAGGAGGGGAGGGTGAGTAAAAACTGAAAGGGTAATATGTAAAATTGAAATTCAAATGAAATACGACATAAGAAGCAGGGAGGCACAAAGGTTGGACAAGGTCCGCGGGGAGGTTTAAGACGAAAGGGATCGTGACGTCAGTAGTGGCCGAGCTAAGAAAACTGAGGGGGTGAGTAGGAGGGGGTGAGAAGTTTGTGGAGGTGAGGCAGGAGGACTATGGGGAGGCAAGAGATGTGTTTTTCCTGAAATGCCATTAATTAGAGAGAGATGGAATTATACTACACGTGCATCTTAGGTTCTTCTTAATCGATATTCATGTATGTAGCCGTAGCTGGAGAGAACTTTCGTTAATATACTATGTAAATTCTATATTATATATGTTCCGTATACAGGGTCTACTGGGTGTAAAGATGGGCAGGGGTCAAGAGCCTTGTTGTTACAGGGTAACTTGAAGACTCATGTACAATTATAATGTTATTAGTTATTATGTAGATGTGTTAAAACTTGAATTGATAATAATACAATACATCTTACATTGTCTATTATGGTACTATATGACATATTTTATATTTCTCAAGTAACTTATAAAATTATATTGGACTTTCATCATGAATTCTACATTATAAATATAATATTGTTTACTTAGTTGTTCTTGTTTTTTTGGTGTGACAATCCTATCGATTATTTATAATCAAAATCGGAAGTAAAATTTAATTCCTGATTTTTTTTTTATTGGGCCAGTCCATTATTAGGATAAGAATGAGCTTATGGAAAATATCATTGTAAATTATTAAATTACGAATCATGGAAAATATTCATATGGAAAATTCGTTATGAGGCGTATCGACGAAGGCTTGCGAACCAGAATCTGACATTTACATACACTTGTAGTTCATTGGTCATTTGTCACACCCTGTATTTCTAACGAAGATGATGACTATTCTTAAAGCGGCCAAAAGCTTTCTCCCTCCCTCTCCTCCCCATCTCTCTCTCCAATATATTCCTGAATTCATTTCTCCCAAACTTCTAACCCTTTCCGTTTTCTTAGCTACCCCCTTACCTCCGAGGCTTTTAATGAACTCGTCCGTATGTAAATATTATACACGAGATATATATTCATACATAGACATATCCATTTATTATACGTCTATCAGGGGAAGCCACTAATTTCACCTTTGGGAGTAGCGGACTTCTAGTTCAAAGCGATCAAATGCAGTTCTGAGATCGATGGTTCACACAGCGAATACATATTTTAAATGCTAATGAAACTAACTTATAAATAGACGGAGGAATTGAAAACATTTATAAATAATTTTATTGAGGACATACGAATACATCATGCATATGGGCCGAATTATGAAACAGAATTCGATTTTAATCGCAGTGGACACTATCAGCTGACTCAGACTATATTGCCTTGTAATTATTTGAAGTTCCCATTTGAGGGGTCTTAAGGATAGTGTCCACTTATTAAATTACATCCTGTTTCATAATTCGGCCCTTAAATTTAATTTTGATGTAATTTTTGTTGTTTTAATTTTAGCCGTTAGTGAGCGCAGTTCACATAAATTTGAACAACTGTGTTCATAAATATAGCAATAGTGAGAAATATTTTTAAATATTTACTTTAATTAAATTATTACACGAAATTACTTTGCATTAAAACTTGGAATTAATAATATATACTCTCGAATATTTATGACCATCCCTGATATGTTATACCATATATTAAATTTATACATCTTCTGTACAAAGGACCCATTGATTTACACCTTTTCCACTTTTGTATTGAAATGTAAAGTCGTCTTCACACTGCTATCTAAGTAAATACGAAACACGCAAGGAGGTAAATATTCGCTTTCCATGCATTTACATAATGTCTATATATGTTTTCCTATGTACTTATATGCATATATTATATTATTTGCATTCAAAGTATGATGAATATGTATGGAAAAGCGTTCTATGTTTTGGCCTATGGAGATAGATTTGATCTTCTTTTGTGTTCTGTTCAGTATTCATCTGCAATTGTGTTGCGTTTAGTATGACATTTATGTATACTCTTACATAAATATGTACATAGAAGAAAATTATGCATTGCACTTCCAATGTCTTTCAAAGTAAGTATAAGTATATTTTTATGAATTTTAGTGTTTGTACAAATGTTGAGTACTTTATTCAACGCTTTTTCAACAAGAGTTTGATTGCAAAATGCATATTGCAGATATGTACGTAAGAAATATGAAATGTGCGGAAAATTGAGAATACATTCCATTAAAATTTCATTCACTATTTGCTATAGCGAATGCATGTTTTAATATTCGAGTGCTGGCAGAGCATCAACAAAAGGCACATTAATATCTCCTATATCTCAGCTTCGACACAATTTCAAGGACATGTGGTTAGACACAATTAAATAAATTACTGTATAGCTGTTTTGTGAGTTTCCATCGAATGGAAGGTAAAACCATCAGTATGACCATCTGGTTGCAGTTGAAAGTGAAACCATCAACAACAAAAAAATGTCAGCTGCAGATTGAAAAAGTTGACCTCCCGATTAGTAACGAATCACAAAGCCTACGGAATTACTTGTGATTGGTCTTGCCGACCAATGCAAAAAAAAAAAAAAAACTTGTGATTTAGCTTTCAAATCAAGATATCAACGATGTGAAAATATTAAAATAATAGAAAAGAAGTCAATCAACACTGAACATACACATTCACTCGATATCAACAAGACTTTATTTATCTCCGTGAATAAACTTCCCAATACTTTCAATTCTGGAATTTTCTCACCTCAATCTGTGGTTAAAAAGCAGGTATTCCTCTGCAGTTGTAGATCATAAAATAACCAACCCACTTGTCCTATCATCCTTTCTGATATCATGTATATTTTTTCGGCTTCTATCATTAGTATCACTATTGAATATTCCCATCTCGTTGGTGAAATCGCTCGTATTGGTTTTCCTGCCCTTGAATACGCTTTCTCCGTCTATAACTTTGCTCCTGGCTAGACAACTCGCCCATTTGCACCTTCTCTTATTTTTTTGTGAAGGCAGAAAAAATCTTTTAAAAGAAACTTTATATTCCATCTTCTCAGCTGACCACACTTGAAACAAAAATATCATTATTTATATAATTAATTCATGTTGTCTATGGCAGTCACAATTTTACTTCATTCTCTAAATTTTCCATAAAACTATCAGTAATTTTATGGACTAATTTCATCATGTCTAATACTGATTTATGTCATTTTAATTTTTTCCTTTTCTTATTTATCAGTAATTCAATAGTATTATATTTTTTACATACACAGGTCAAGATTTTAAACCCACACCCCACTAGTAAACACCACAGATTGTTAGTCGCTTTCCATTTGCAAAGGTTCACACGTCTCCAAATATGAATCTAATAGGAAGGTAAATGAATATTTATTGTAACTCATGCTCCCCATACTTGAAAGAGAAATGAAATATTGCTCAGTGCAAACCACATGCCTTGTCTGATGCTCATTGCTTGCTCAGAATAATTTGTCTTTAGGATGGTTGGATTCACTTTTGTTATTTTATACCTATATTACCTAAATAATCTGGAATAGGATCAATAAATTGATCAATGAATCCAAAAGGATAGAGGTATTTGTCAAACCCAAACTATACAGCTCTGTTCCTTAACACAGAATTTTGTCTTGACTTTGCTTATTAATTATTTCACAGTTTCCCTTTCTGTCAGCCTACAATACGTAAAATCATTTCAGTTAGCATTTAGTTGCGTTAATCGAATTCGTATCTCAATTTACTCAAACTCGTCTTACTAAGTGTTTGTCTTTCTAGGGACTCAAACCACCGATCTTCTGTTTGCAAATCGACCGCTTATTGATGAAGCTTCTGAGGATGGTAGTCTCTGAAATATGAGATACACATTGAACATCAGATTCACCTTAGCTGGAGATGACACTATAAACATTCTTTAAATAATGACTTAAAATGCGAAGATAAACTTGTTCAGTGCTAAAATACCATTTTTCAGGCAAAAAAATCATCAAAAACTGTATCACAGTCCTGATGAGACCTAAGACTGAAAATTTTCTTTGAAATATACGAATTTAAAAAACTCACTTCTTTCTTTATGGAAATCCAATTCCCCAGTAAACAATGAGCAGATAATGAAATTCCCTTCCTGGCTGTCACACATTAAAGATATAAATTGAAAAATATTTTATTACCCTGACGCTGGATGTGAGTGTAGCCCTATTTTTTCAGTGCTGCTTCCTCTTGTAAGTAAGAGTTATCCTCCCAAAAACCTTAATATTGAAGGAAGAGTCAATTTTGAAATTGTAGAGATTCATTATTCAAGTATGAAACTATGAAGACACCAATTTCCAATTGGATCAAGTTGAACGACTTCTATTACGGAAACGATTTACTTATTGCCACCTATTTCAGGTTTGAATACATCGGTGATAAATTTCAGACAAAAACTCAAATGATCCCAAATTAAATGTGAAAGCACACGTTGAGCTTTCGACAAAGCCTAATTTGTTCAAAGTAGAGAAAGAACTTTCTAACGTCTCGGGATTCGAGCATCAACCTTTTGCAATGAATAATCATTGTGACACTAACTAATAAAACATGGAGCCACTCATAGATAAAAAAAATCAATTTTCTGTAAATCACTCTCGTGATGTTAGAACTACTCAAACTGGCTTTACTAAATCTTTGCTGAACTTGGTACTGATTGAACCACCGACCTCCAGGTTACAAGTCGCCTTATCTATGAAGCTACTGATGGTCGGTAGCTTCAGCGAAACTACATTCATAATTACAATACACTGTACTTGACCTAACAGGTGCCACACACAGAACAAACACTGACACTTGAAAATGGAGAGAACTTTGGGTTGCTCAGGCAGAGTTGGAGCCCTGGGAAATGTATCCTGTTTGTGTTCCTCCCGCCAGCCTTACCCCACCCCGCGTGCAATTATTTTTCTTCATTTACGTCGCGAGCACTTTCGCGAGCAATCAATTCAGGTGAATTTCAATACATTGAACATAAATTATTGAACGATTTATATGCGATATTTGTTCTTGCGGAGTTTGCAAAGAAAGAGGTCGGGCCTCGGCGAGGGGGGAGGGGAGGGGTGAGGTCGGAAAATTCAATTTTTCTTCAAATAGATTATTTATTTTTTATTCTGCTTGGTTGAGTTATTGTGAGTGTCTGCAGCATCTGGTGTCTGTTCCTCGTGCAGGAAACTTTTGTGTCCCGATCTTGTTGACATGCGAGTTTCCAGAGGCTTTGAAACTTTGGAATCAGAGAAGGCTTGACTTATGACCAGTAGGGAAAGGTCGTTCATCAAGTTTATTATTATGATTTTTTTTTCATAGTGTAAAATAAGAAAAAAACATTAGAGGTTACACATCTGAGGGAGGGAAATTTAATAACCTCTTTAATATGTATATCTTCTAAGATTATTTAAATATCTATTAGGTACAGTATAGTACTAGATATTATGAACGTTTTATTCATGAAATGATTTTTTTTTTTCATTACGGACAGCCTACAAGTAAATTGATATGATGTTGGAACTTGAATTTCTATCAAAAAGTGATGTCCTGAACCCTCGACATCAGAATTGGCACGGTTGTGAAAGGGCTCTCCAACAAAACTGCAACATAAACAATTACCTCGCTGGAAAGTTCATTGTAGAGTCCTCTCAGAATAAACAGGCCGGTTCACGACAAGCCAAGTCATAAAACAAGATGTAATCCTTCACGAGAACAAATCCTACGGGAGAAAAGATAACTATATCGTCGACATATATCATTATCTCGTAAACAATTGAGGAAACCATCTTCTTCTCGGACAACGAGGCGGTGACGTTGTAGAATGATCAAATTACCGAAGCAATTATCAGTCAGCAACCAGGAGCTGATTGAAGCGGGCGCGGTGTTGCCAGTTTAGACAGATCGTAAAACCGTCCTGCAAGGAAGGAGTGTCTGGCTGCTTTGGTAAATCACTAAACACCCTGATGTATGGGAGTACATGCCTTGATAATCTTCCAGGTGAAACTGAAGGACTGTCTGTGTGCATGTACAATTTTATTGTGCATGGACTGAAGTCCTTTTAAGTTAAGAAAATATCCTACTAGTCTGTATGCTTAGACATATTTTGTCAAAGTGAAGAAATGAATGAAAAATGCAACAACCAACGAAAGATGGACATTTAAATTTTAAACTTGTCCAAAATCATGCAGTCACCAAATTTATCAAAATGATTATTATCTACAAATCTTTTATAGTTATGACAACATTTCCAAAAGTAATTTGCAATACTTTTCGTGTACAATCTGTTTTCCAAACACATACAAACTTTGTGATAATGAAGCAAAACCCTCTTCTTAGCAGGACATATTTATGGGCCACAACGTTTAGCAGGGGCAAAACTCATTAGAACGCGGTTGATTGCTTATTAAAAAAACGTTTGTTCATTAGGTCTGCTGGAGAGTCTGAAGATACGAGGAGAAGACAGAAGTCTGGTGCAGAGATGAAAAAGCACCGCTCTGTCCTACGGTAATTGATTGGTCGCGCGGAACTGTTTGGGTTTCAGAACTGATGAGTATAAGTAGTGCTTTTTTAATTTCAGCAGTGCTGTTTTTCTTTCGAGCCGTCCTTTATTCAGCTGGCCAGCTCAAGACAGGGAGCTTAAATTCTACGAAGAAGTCGGGCATTTGCTCCATTGGAGCGCTGCGCTTACATTGGGTTACTCTATTCGTTTCTACCAGAAGGAAAATAAAATAGAAGCAAGTTAAGTAATCGTAAGGCAACAGAATGAATGAATGGATCCTCGGAGAATTCTTAGATATTCATACCTCAAGATGGAATTTATTTAATATTATTGGTAGTATTAGTAGATATATTATGTAGTAGTCACCCGAGTCAATTCATGGCCACGCTCTACACACATGATCTGTTCCTTGTAATGCAACAATAGGTTGAATAACTAGAGTTCATTCATTCACTTCACTACAAATCTGAAGTAGATCATACACACAATATGAGGCAACTCGGCAGGTTATTTTTTTCCCTTGATATCTAACGATTGAGGACAAATCGATGGACCCTAAATTATTAGAGGACTGTAAGTGAGTCAACAATCAAACTTAGCAGGTTGTTGAGACAATTCATCAGATTTGTAACCTTTAGGTCAGTGGTTTGAGTCCCATGGAAGATGGAAATCCTACCTTGCACTGGAATTCAAACATGTTTATTGTTAACCTCAACGATGATATCACCCTTGTAGTTCACAATTCACGCAGATATCCTAACACTTAGGCCAAACTGCATAGTTGCTAATGGAAAGATTTAATCATGGACTAATAACACTCTTTACTGGAAGGTAACCACCAGGCGAGGTTAATGCTCAAAGCATTTTCTACCACCTAACCCTCAGAGTCTCTTTATTATGTGGTCACAAACTCAAATTAATGAGGAAAAATTCATGCACTGGATGGGATTCAAACCCACGAATCCCTACGCTACCTGGATTATCAGACTAGCGCGTTATCCACTTGACTACCAGTGCACCAGTACATGCACAAAATGTAGATACTATAATTGCCCAAGTGAACTCAGGACATAACCAATGACCATCACAGCCATTATGATACAATTATTCCCTCCATCGCCATCGTGTACACTAGCTAATGCAAGTACAACTATCCTCAACACATTAAAAATACAACATCCTAGGGTAACAATGAATCTTATTAGCCAGCAACCATGTTGATTAGATGACACTTATACAATAACTAGCGGGCTGCACCCGCTTCGCCAAGCCATCACACACACACCACCCATACATCACACACCACATACACACATCTGACACACACACATCTACACACATCAACACACACACCCATCCACACACACACACACACATCCACATCCACACCCACACACACAACACACCCACACACATCACACACACCACACACATCACACCACACACACACACACACACACACACCACCACACACCACAACACACACACACACAACACAACACACACACACAACGCACACGCACACACACACACACACACGCACACACACACACAAAACTATCATCGCTGTAAATTTCAAAATCCCGAGCCAAATCTATCATAGCGGATATTGATAATGTAGCAAACTGGCCCATATTTCGAGAACGATTTGTCAGAATATGGTAATAAAGGGCTGAAATAAAATCATGTGATGTTCTCAGTTTTTACAATGAAAATATGGGTCCTCGCGATAACTTTCAAGTTCCGTGCTGGAATCTGTAAAAAAAAAACGTGAAAAGTCTGAAAAAATGGTCGAAATTTCGAACATTCTGGCTTCTATCTCGAGAACGGTACGTCAGAATGTGGCCTTATATGAATTAAATGAAAGTTTGTTTTGTCTAATGTGTTATTAAATAATAAAAAATATAGGTCCTCGCGACAAATTTTAAGTTCCGCGCTGGAATCTGCTAAAAAACGTGAAAAGTCTGAAAAAAAGGTCGAAATTTCGAACATTCTGGCTTATATCTCCAGAACGGTACGTCAAAATGTGGCCTAAAATGAATTAAATGAAAGCTAATTTTGTCTAATTTATTATTAAATAATAAAAAATATAGGTCCTCGCGATAGATTTCAAGTTCCAGGGCAAAGACTGTCTTAAAATCGGACCCTTCCTCAAGGAAATACTTGAGGAAGGTCATAACTCAAGGACGGTTTGGAATTTCGGACTTTTGATAGTTTTCCTGGTGTTTATCGGCAATTTTACTTGGGGTCGTCTCCCATCAATTTTTTGCTATCTCTTACCGTTTCGCCTAAACAATTCCTGCACACAAAGATACAAAGCCCGTCCATATTTCTCATTTATATATAGAGATATACCTAAGAAGAAGAAGAAAATGAGAAAAAAAAAGAAGAAGACAAAGAGAAGATTTTCTTTTTTTTTTCTTCCACGAACAACCATGTTTATTAGATGACACTTATACAATATACCTGAGAAGAAGAAGAAGAACAAGAGAAGAAGAAGAGGAAAAGAAGTAAAGGAAGCAGAAGAAGAAAAGAAAATCTTCCACGAGCAACCATGTTGGCAGAATGACACTTCCCCAACAATGACAGAAAGAAAAGAAGAAGAAATAACTACTATTGAAAAGGATGTGAACATCCGAATCAGGAGGCGATGGCTAATTTATCTTCGTTCCTCTGGACGGTTTTCATTTTGTCACACATAGATAATTGAATTAGTTTAATAAGAAGCAATAATTAGGTAGCCACCGCTTTCCTGATGTATTGTTCCATCTACAGGGTGATCTTGTTGGAAATAAAAACCATAGTCTTTCTTACTGAATAGGTTATAACAATAATAATAATTCTCAAGTGGAAGCTAAACACCAGGCGAGGTCGATGTTCAGAGCATTTTTAACCACCTAACCCTCAGAGTCTTATTATTATGTGGCCACAATTCAAAAAATTAGGAAAAATTCATGCATTGGGTTGGATTCGAAAAAACGGATCCCTACGCTACCTGGATCACCGGACAAGCGCGTTAACCACTTGACTACCACTGCACTAGTTTTCACTCAAATCTCCTGAATATCGTCCTAAAAATAGGACGATAATATCAATAAACTAATTAATTATAAATGACTAGAATACTTATTAACTTTAGTATAATTATACTAAAAGTAATATTACCTATACTAAAATTAGAGTTACGTGGTGTGTATGAACATAGATGTTGACATGCACCACTACCTATAATTTAATAGAAGATGGATAGATAGAATTACCTATGTCTCATTTGTCCCATACGAACGAGCCGTAGAAGCGCCGGAAACAACAACCTCAACCGTTAGGAAGATTTCATCAATGCCGACCCCAATTAAGTTTGGGAAAAGGCAAAGTGAAAGAAGTAAAATATTTTCTAAAATTCTACAGAGTGACAGAGTTCCGCAGAGCTACACATAAATTATTTTAGTAGTTGTATTCCATCCAGTATATTTTTTTTCAACCAAAATTTCCATCAAGTGAGTTAACAAATCTCAGAGGCAACCAATGTAATAATTATTGTAGTTACAATACAACGACACAATTATTATAGTTCTCTTACACATTATACGTATACTCACTAGCAGTGTGCTACCTGATATAGTTATACAAGTGAGATATCTATGAGGTCTATCAAGATATAATAGAACCATTCCTTCCTGCCAAGGAGATACGCATTACATTGAAACATATAAAAGCTGATTAAATGCAAAGAGGAAGCCAAAGACAAAACTGAAGTACTTGTCGAAGACATTCTCCATAGAGCACTCTGACTGTAATTTTATATCTCGGTATGCCCAGACCTCCCTTTGTGTAAATTATTTTCTTTGCCAGGTAGTTCGTTTGTGTCACTTATCTAGGTGAATGTATGGAGTAGTATATTTATATCTTTGTTTATTATGAATTGGTACATTAAAATCTTTATATACATATTGCGGAGTGTCTAATAATTCCTGTAATGTATTTATTCTCTCCTTAGACTGTCTAGTGTGCTGTTGTCTTGTATATCTAAGAATACATTATCATGACTAATACAGTGAATGTAGTCTTGTAGATTCTCCAGTTCACGGTCGATTTTAGGTACACATTTTATGATTATTCGTTGGGATGGGGTCTAATATTTCCTAATGTAACCAAATGCATGTTTCCGCTCTCGCTACCAATGTACCTGCTGCTTTCTTCAATAGAGATTTTGATAACGAATATCCTTTATTGCTATTTCTTCTTTTGAACAGGTGCTACGTCAGAGATCCAGTGATATAGTTTTTCCATCTATACCTCAAGACTCCACCTTCTAAACTTTCTCGTAAAAACTTTTCTTTTAACCCTTTGACGCCGAAATTAATTTGGCCGGGGGAAAAAAATCGCAACCAACTTTTCTTTCATCCTGATGGTTTTCTAAGACTTTTGGCGTTGGTTTCAGCTTTCTAGATTTTACCGGTAAAAAGTTATGAATCCGTGTCGAAAACGACACACCGGGCTTTAAAGGAACAAGAATGTAGAAAATTATTACAATTTTCTTTAAAACTATATGTTAATAAGCATATTAGCTACCTCTATTAATTTTTTCATTTTTTCATCGTAAAATAATCGACCAGGAAACACAAGAAATAACTTGCCAAAGTCGGCAAAACTCCATGCGATGATGCACTCTCGAAATCTCAGCAACAAATGAAAATTCAGAAATGTAAACAAAACAATTCAAAAATCGCGCTGGATAGATTTGAAGATAAGAAGTCAAGGAACTGTTTCACACTGAAACGATAATGATACTGTATTCTAGTGAATAATTATTGAATGTCAAAGTACCTGTGTCGAAAACGACACGCTCGGCGTCAAAGGGTTAAAAAAAAAAAACGAAAGCTGATTCATAATGTTCACACTAGTGTGTAGATAAAAAAGAATCTTTCTCTCTGATACTAATAAAAACCATTTTTTACCAATGGTTGGTAGTCTGAACTGCCTCTAATTCTCAAGTTAAAATCTCTTTTAATGTGTTTTGACTGATTCCTGGTTCATTGGCTCTTGAATCAACTACTTTCATATATTATTAAATAATACATGGTATAATCATGTTATTTTGTTCATATTGTTTATACCTTGATTTTCAGTATCTGTTTTTGAAGTCCTCTTCAAACACAGAATTAAAATAAATAAAAATACTAAACTAGAAAATATTACGGAACACTGAACACAAACACATCTAAGTTTATATCCTCGCAAAGTTGTTACTACATGCTAGAACGGGTTTAAATACACCCCGTGCCGTCGCAGAGTGACCACCACTCTTCGTTAGTCAATGTCTCTTATAAAAGCTTCTCTTGAAGATTTCGAAAGCAAAATGCAAATGGAAAGCAAATTGGTAGGGCAAACATAATGGTTCAACTGTTTTCCAAGAAAGAGAATTGACCATCTTGCTTTTAAAATTCAAGAGAGAATTTTAAAGTAAGTTTTTTCGGTTTCAAATAAGGAGCACAAGAAAAGAAAATTAGGAAAGGGTATGAGAATGACCCACAGAGACTTTGTTTATATCTGTGGCGAGTTATCAGCAGGAAAATCTGCGAAGCGTTTTGTTACTTTGGAAATTACCTTAGGAGATTTCAGTCCAATTTACAGTTCTATTTCTAATAAGAAATACAATCTAATTTCATTATTTTATTCAGTTAGAGGTACGTACCATCTCTGTTTTTTGTCATGAACTGACTTGATGAATGTAAAAGTTGTTTCAAAACTTGATTATGTCTAAAAGAGCCCGACGTCTGTTCGAAAAAAATATATTTTATTATAAAATGATTCGTTTGTGTGTGTATGTATGTTTGTCCTAGTAAATCTCAAGTACCACAAGTCAGATTAAGCTGAAATTTTGCATGATTACCAACGACAAGCTTGTTGTCGTTATGCGCTAAAAAAGTCAATTTTTAAAAAATTGAGATTTGAAATAAGCTCATACAAATATTGATATACGTATCTAGAGCATATCTCGTGGAGCACAAGTCCGATTGAACTGAAAATTAGTATGGTTCCTAATGGCATTGTGTTAGAGTCATTATGATTTTCAAAATGTCTATTTTCTAAGTTGTCTAAAAGTTGAGCTTTTTCGCTCTCAAATCTAGATGTCCCAACAGATTTAGGTAAAGTACATAAGCTGGTCCAGTCCTCGATTCCAACACACACAGTATCCTACAGTACCCTGTCTACCAGCACACTCTGTAGATTTCACAAGTACATACGCTGGTCCAGTCCTCAATTCCAACACACCCTGTAGAGCAAAAGCCTCTCAAGAGCAAAAGCCGGCCCATATAGGAAACCCGCCTCGGATTACATATGGAGAGAGGAGGACTCTCCCTCCCCACAAGATTTTATTACAATCGTGTTTCCAGGAGACAAAGATGTTTCATGCGAAATTTCCAAGAACAAAGGGCACGAGGGAGGGGGGAGGAGAGAGAGAGAGGGGGGGGGGAGAGTAAGGGAGGGTGGGGGAGAGGAGAGAGAGAGAGAGGAGGAGAGAGAGAGGGAGGGGGGGGAGGGGGGGGGGGGGGGGGGGGACAAAGGAAATATTTTCTGGTGTGTGTGCATGTGTGTTTGCCAGGGATATGTGAAGAGGGAAACAATGCATGAGTAATTATCAGAATAATAATAATAATAATTATCAGAATAATAATAATGATGATGATGATGCAAATAAAAATAAAGAAATTGAAATTTTGAAACTCAAGAGACGATATATGTACGAGTCTTCCTCATGTTCTTTCACTTTGCCTTTCCCCAAATCCACTTGAAAAAGAAAAGAAATGAACATGTTTGTTTTGATCAGTTTCGTGACAGCTAAATGACTCCCAATGGTTCCTAAATTTTAACACCAAACTGTTGCACATCGGCTACTTTAGAAGGCTAAATCTTTGCTGAACAAGGGACTTGAACCATCGAATTCCAGGTTACAAGTCCGCTAAAGGACGATATCCGAGTACAAATTATTTTATATTCCAGCATAGGTATATTTATACCTATATTTGTTACACTATATGTAGTACGTAGGTATATGTATGTATACCAGTTCATAGATGTGATAGGTATTTCATCTATCAAGAGTAGCCGATGTTCAATCCTTGGTGAAATTGAGGATTCATTTAGATTCATTCCTACATAATATATTATAATTATTATTATCTATGCACCTATGTGTATAATAGTATGATTTTATACGTGGTGAAGCATTACTCTATTACATTCATTTCTTTTTACTCTGGTAATGCCGCCACTTATACAAGTAACTAGTCATTTCTCCTCACGAGGTATGAGTGGACCCCGAAAATACATATGTATATATTAGTATATATCTACAATGTAACTGAAAATTAGCATCGAAAATCATTAAGACTGAACTAATTTTTTAAGCCCTTTTCCCGATGGTGAAATTAGCAGATATTGTCTAGAATGCATGTAAATTTTTACATAAAAAATGGCGTGACCAAATTATCCTATCGGCCAAAAACAAAAAGTTCTTTTTCTTAAAAATACTTTTGAGGAGGCAAAAAATGCTTTCACCTCGAAGGACTGTTTTCAACAAAAATATCTTCATCCAATTCGTGTAAAAAAAACTCATCGAATCCACAAAAAAATACTCATCGAACTTGGAAAAAAGCTCAAATGCTCTCTCACCACCCACTTTTTTTTCTACCCGAACATTTAAACTTTACAATAAAAAACATTTCAGAAAGAAGAATGCTAAATGAAGAAGCGAGAGTATAAAGAATATATTGATTAGTTACGTTATGCTAAAATGTCTTGACCACTTCAGTCCCGGCGCTTTTTTAATTTCTAGTTTTCTCGAAAGTTAGCTGATAACATTTCCGGACGGATTAGACTCTTCTGATTCCAAAAAAGTGATTTTTATCGAATAGTCCGTTCGTATGTATGTGTGTATAATAATATCTCAAGATCGGTAAGTCGTAGAGCGATGAAATTTGGCATGTAATAGTACGCACCCGGAACAATTTCACGAAAGTCGGTCATTTTTTGGTTATATCTCGAAATTTTAAGGGATCGAACCCAGGTCACCGTGTGTGCAAGCCTAGTGCACAAACCCACTCGACCTCAGGTACTACTTCCACAATCGACCGACCTCAGTAGCTTGATCGATAAGGCGGCGGACTTGTAACCTGGAGGTCGGTTGTTGAAGCCCCTGTTTCAGCGTAGATTTAGTAAAGCGAGTTTGAGTAGTTGTGATATCACGAGCTTACTTCCACAATCGTTGTTTAAGAAGTCCGAAAAGTTGGACAACACTGAACCACATCTTTATTTTATTTTTATTTCAATAGGCAAATGATCGTGACATTATAAAATGAATGACCAGTCTGAAAGAAAAACGAAAAAAACCCCTTCGAATTGGAAAAATGATCTTAGGTTTGAGGAACTTTTGTTGTCTTTCATGAAATCTAAAGAAACTCATTACCGTTTTAAAAAAGCCTTTTTTTGCACAAGTTCCTAATATGTTAAATTTTCTGGACTCCATTTCTTTTAAACCTATGGGATGTACATAGCATCCATATGGCTCCATGAGTTGTTTTTGCCCAGTGCCAAAAAAGAAAAAAAAAAAAAAAAAACACTTCTATTAGACAGTGGAACCGAAGACGCCGCCAACATCGTAAGAAAACGCAAAGAAAGCGGAGGATGAAACGGACGAAAAAAAGAAGAGAGAAAAAAGCAATTAAAAATAAAATAATATCACACACACATCTATACACGTATACCTACATAGAGACAGCGCGGGGGGGGGGGGGGGGTTCCTCCTGAAAGCAGCAAATGAGGGGTGAGAAGGAAGGAGACAGCAGCTCGGGAGGGGGGGGAGGAGGGAGAAAGCAGAAGAAAGCTAGGGGAGGCGGAGGGGGAGGGGGGGGAGCGCGCGGAAAAAAAGGATATGAAAATCCTTATTTTTTAGAAAGGGTGGAAAAAATTAAGAGTCGACGGGGGTGAGCAAAAAATTAGACCACAGCACAGTGCTTCCTCTTGAAAACGATACCGAACTCGGTAGCTTGATTGATAAGGCGGCGGACTTGTAACCTGGAGGTCGGCGTTTCAAGTCCCGGTTTCAGCATAGATTTGAGAAAAGTTATCATACTTATTAGTGTTAATCACTTTCGTGTAGATTTAGTAAAGCGAGTTTGAGCAGTTGTGACATGACGAAAGTGAATAACACTTAGGCGGAATTAATAGACAACATCAATAACTTAAGTCGTTGGTAAGTGTCGGTTTTCCCTATCTTACACAGTACGCAATCCGTGACTTAGCGCCACAGGGGTATTACAAAAACGTCTATTGATGCCGCCCTAAATACGATAACTTAAAAAAAACTTAACTTACTCCTCAGAAGTTTGCATAATCTTATGAGATAATATTAAAAAATATTACCTTAGGAAATAATATTAAGAAATATTATTATTGTACAAATAAAAGAAACATGTTATTCAATTCAATTCTTAAACAATTTCTTTTCATCTGAGGGAAGTCTTTGAGTTCACCATCTTTCGACGCATCAATTTTACATATTTTTAGAGTAAATACTCTTTATCATGCGAGAATCATTTCTTCTTTATAAATTTTAGCAAAAAAAAATAATTTTTTTCGAATCTTCCTTCTCGACATGGGCACGAGAGAGCAACGTAAAGAGAAAGAAAAAAAGGAGATGGAAATTAGAAAGAGAAAGCCGAAAGAAAGTGGAAGGGGGGCAAAGGAAAGCGAGGGGGGGGGGGCAGAATTTTTAATTTCACTTGAGATTCAAAAGAAAGGAGGAAAACATTTTAACAGAAAACTGTAAAAAAAATAATAAAGAAATAAAAAAAGAGAGATGAATATGTGTAATGTGTGCGAGGGAGAGAAAGAGAGAGCTGGCAGTAACAATCGTTGTGTTTGAGAGAAAGAGAGGGATGAAATTATTTTATTTTTTTGAAAAGAATTTTTTAAGGGTTCCAAAAATTAGAAAGCGAAAGATGCTTTATTTGTGAGAAAGCTACGGTGGAGCTTTCTTTCAGTTGGGCTGAATTTGGCCGCGATGCTGAAGAGAGCGCTGGGAGTGAATGTAGGAACTGATCTATTCTTGGGCGGCGGACTTGTAATCTGGAGGTCGATGGTTCAAGTCCCGCATTCAGGGTAGATTTAGTAAAGCTAGTTTGAGTAGTCGTGAGATCACGAAAATGATTAACATAAAATATGATAACCACTTATTGTCTTCTATTTTTGACATTTCTTGTGCTGTAGACGGTTTATGTTTTTCACCAGTTCTCGTTCTGTCACTGAAGTTAAGCAACGTCCAGCGAGGCGAGGTTAGGACTTGGATGGGTGACAATTCAAATGCGAACCCTCGTGATGCTGGGCTATGCCCGGCCCACTCAGGCTGGATGAGATTAATTTTAATAGCTTCTTTTTGAATTACCAGCGAATGAAGGGTAAAACCCCCGTCGTCAGTGTGACCATATTGTTGAAAGCGACTTTAAACAACCACAAAAAAATCAAAGCATATCAATATGAAACCTTGACAGATTTTTTTTTTTTATCTTTTAATAGCCCTAGCCAAAATAAGAGGGATTAGCCAATATTATGAGCATATTTACTCACCATTCGCTGCAAACTCACGATACTCAAATTAACCTCACCCAGCCTGAGCTGGGCCGGCAATAGCCAGCATCCAAGTTTTAACCTCGCTGTGTTAATTCAATATTTAACGTGCCATGCATGTGTATACATAATTTTAGTATGAGAATACACTCTTGCTGGAATTAAGTGCAAACACTCTTCTTAGTTGAAAAATGAACATATTTTTATAATGGAAAACACCATCACCATATATCATAGCGGATCATTTACACATCAAGGATTTGATACTTATCATATCCCCAGGCAAATGTGTAAATATAAAACTTTTGTCATCAAGTAAATAATTTATCACACTCTAGCTCGTAGTGTGAGTACCTCTCTAGTATAATGTGAGTACCTCACTAATGTAATGTGAGTGTGAAACAACAGACTGGGGGCGGGGAAAATTAAATGGATACAACGATTCTCTCTCTGAGCTCCGAGAAAAAAAGATTATAATTATAACAAATACTTTATTTACACGTAGTCACCGTGGCAGAGTGAGTTAGCGCGCTAGGCATTGCACGCATTGTGACCTGGGTTCGATCCCCAGCAGGGCAGGAATTTTTCTGCTGTGCATTTGGATGTTCGGGGTTCACTCATACCTCTTGAGGAAAAATGAGTAGTTATTTGTATGAGTAACGACCAGTGGCGCCATTACCAGAAAATGAAATTAATGTAATAGAATTCAAAAAGTAAAGGAGTTGGACTACCCACAAAAGTTGTGAAGAGGCCTTGTGCTGGTGCTTTACCACAAATAAAATGTACATACTTTATTTACACAGCTTGCAGTTTTCCAAGGATGGCTAAAGAAGAAAAAGCCCAAGTTCTCTTGGTGATTGATCGCACATCAAAATATTTGGTTCAGGACGAGCCAACTTTTAAATTTAAGTTGGCTGGAGACCATCACTCCCCCAGCTGTAGCCAAGCTGGTTACAACAACAACAAGTGTGAATGTCACAAGGGATCATGCCCGATGTCATTGCATCCCTACTGCGCATGCGTCGCACGAGCCTTGCCGTCCAACTCCTCGGGCGAATACTACTGACGGTGACTCATATATCATTCATACGTCGCAATGAATGGAACACATTTTCACACACATCGGTACCAAGTTCAGACCACCGTACCAAGTCTGTCGGCTCGGCTATCAAACAGCGGACCGAACTGGGCTGAGCACGTCGGACGCTATGGGTGAAGTGTTGAGTGAGAAGTGTTGAATCAACACATGCTAACGCACTCAGGACCCTACTGAAACTTTGTGATTAAAAAGGAAGAAGATGATTATATGTAAATAAATAAATTTCAAGTATTTATTGAGAAAAAAAAAAAGATCTTGTTTTGTCTCAAAACGAATCTTCTTTCACTTTGCCTTTTCCCAAACCTTCTTAGGGTCGGTATTAGTCAACCTGTTTTTCACGGTTGAGGTTAGTTGGTTCTGGCACTTCTACCTCTATATTTTACGGTTGGATGCCCTTCATAAAGCCAACCCTGTTAGGAGCGCCAATTCGTAAAGTCTCGGCCACTTAACCCGTTTGATGGGCTGCATATCAGATAGGCAAACAATAGACCCAAAACTTGGAAAAAATCATCACTTAGGCAAATGGAAGAATATTCTCTTAGGCAAACAATGAAGAAAGGTCTTTTTTTGTTAACCCGTAACAGGTTATCATCATCAGGTAGCCAGACAGTGGAGGAATGACTCAGAACTTCTACCACGGTCTTTACAAGGAGGCTAATAATTGACAAGGGCCACCAGAACTAAGCCAATGCTGGTCTACTCGCTGTTTATAGTCCCCCAGCTAGACATTAACAGGTTGTAGAACCTTTTTTAATTGCACTTTTGCCCATCTGACAAACTACCGTTCGGTTCACTTCTAGCGACCGGCGAGCGCCGAGATACTTCCATGGCGAATCAATTGCGGTCGGAACCTCTTTGTTGATTCTCAAACACCAGAATAATGCTGAAGACCCTCACATACGAGACAAAATACCGGCGGAGTGTATCACATAGATGTGAGTATCAGATAGATGTGAGTATCACATGGATGTGAGTATCAGATAGATGTGAGTATCACATAGATGTGAGTTTCCAATGGTCACTTGAGAGAAGTTTTCATCAGACATGACAGACTTAGGTGCAGTCTGATAAGTTTTTTATTGGGCCGTGTTCATATAAAAAAAGCAATGGCTCGTGTGCAAAAACAAGAAGTAAAAGCAAACAGTATGAAGGATGAGGTAGA
Organism: Bactericera cockerelli; assembly: GCA_024516035.1. Lineage (NCBI taxonomy): Eukaryota > Metazoa > Arthropoda > Insecta > Hemiptera > Triozidae > Bactericera > Bactericera cockerelli. Next base: position 4,431,689 of record CM044957.1, read on the forward strand.
CGAAAAAGCAATTGCTCCTTGTCGTATGCATTTCCTTTTACTCACAAGCAACTGCTCCATGTTAAATTTAGCAACATATAGAAGATTTAGCTGAATTTGGGACTTGAACTACCGACCTCCAGGTTACAAGTCTGCCGGCTTATCGATCAAGCTACTGAGTTCGCTTTCCCTAATGTGTCTAAATGAAAGGAAATCTAGTGTGCAAACAAAACTAATACTTTGCTATAATTAGAATTTATTATTTTACTGCTAAACGTACGTAAAACCACAACCATGAAATGTATAAGACGAAATGTGCGTACAGACATTTCTCAACAATCTTACAGCTTATATTATTACTGTTAACAACATTACAACATGTCTAGGTATTATCATTAGTACCAATATGTCCAACTGAGAAGCACCATCAGCAAAATCATCATTACTAGAGTCGAATTTAGTGGCGCCAAATTCAGGCTCAAAACGGGTTTCGAACCCGCGACCTCTGGATCACTAGACTACTTGACCACTGAGCTACCGGACGGATTTTTCCCAGAGTATCTTTGGGAAAAGGCCAAGTGAAAGAAGAAGAACTGTTAGTCAAGTGGTTAACGCGCTAGTCTGGTAATCCAGGTAGCGTAGGGATCCGTTGGTTCGAACCCCAACCAGTGCATGAATTTTTCCTCATTAATTTGAGTTTGTGAACACATAATAATAAGACTCTGAGGGTTAGGTGGTAGAAAATGCTTTGAGCCTTAACCTCGCCTAGTGGTTACCTTCCACTAAATAGTGTTATAATTAGTATTGCATACATAATAAATTATAATAATTCATTTATTGTATTAGTATTTTTGCATTCTTCAATAACTTTTATATGTTCCATAACCAGTGCATGAGCTTTTCCTCATTAATTTGAGTTTGTGAACACATAATAATAAGATTCTGAGGGTTAGGTGGCAGTAAATGCTTTGAGCATTAACCTCGCTTGGTGGTTTACCTTCCACTAAAGAGTGTTATTATTATCATGAGTCTCTTCAGGCATCTCATCAGTCCCAATGCAAACACATTATCCCGCCCACCCGATGCGATGATGAATATTGTTTTAATTCAAACGGCGCTGTAAATCAATACAACAATGCTCTCTCCGCAGTCTAAAATGCCGACGATTCGATGTCGATAGTGGCTTTAATTGATGTGAGACACGCGATGTTGCCAGACCTCCCATGCGGATCCCGGGGTCCCAGGGGTCAGGGCGATGTGTGGTTTATGTAATCGACTTGTGTTTAAGTATGTGCATTGGATGAGCGTTGAATAAAATAAATATTAATGGTTCTGGCTTTAAGTTATATGGGACTGGTTATTGATTTTTTTTCTTCATTTTTTTTGCATTGGTAACACTAGAAAAAAAGTTTCTATGTTGGAATGATACAAGTATTGAAAGATATTGAACAAAATAGAACAACACCTCTACTTAAATACATATATCAGAGATGTAAAAACGAGGTGAAGACTTTGTGATGCTGGTCACACCCAGGCTGGGTGAGGCTAATGTGGGTAGCAGGTTTGTGAGTTTCCTGCGAATGGAGGGTAATAGTATCTACCTATTATTAATACTAATATGAAATCTAGTCACCGTGGCAGAGTGAGTTAGCGCGCTAGGCATTGCACGCATGGTGACCTGGGTTCAATTCCCAGCGGGGCAGGATTTTTTCTGCTCTGTACTTGGATGTTCGGGGTCCACTCATACCTCGTGAGGAAAAATGAGTAGTTACTTGTATGAGTAACGACCAGTGGCGGCATTACCAGAGTAAAAAGAAATTAATCTAATAGAATAATTCGAAATGTGAAGGAGGCTCTTAGTAATGCTGCGCTACCCACAAAAATTGTGAAGAGGCCTTGTGCTTCACCACAAATAAAATCATACATACATACATATTATTAATACTAATATGAAATCAAATAAGGCCAAAGTATAGAGCTGTTAAGCCCCGAACCAGGTACTGATTAAGCCCAGAAACAGGTACACATTTTATTAAGTACTGATCTTCAAATGTACCCAGTATTTATACAATACATTGAATAACTACAACGATCTTCAAACGATGTGTAGGCAATAACATCCACCAGAATGCATTGATATCAAATGGAAATTTTCTCCGAGCGATTCACATGAGAGATTCCAGCCACATGGGAAGTAAGAAGAAAAAGAAAAAGAACCACGCTAGGAGATGTATTGCCCGGGCAATCATAGGATTAAACCTTATTTCCGTGTGACCTTCTTCCAGTAGAAAGGTGGAAACCACGCAGCAAGATGGTTTAGAAAACTCCGAAGGCTAAGTTGTACATACATGAGTGGTTTTTCCTCTCGGAAACCAGTGGCGGAGATAATAAGGGATAAATTATGAAACAGGATTAGATTTGTTCTAAGTGGATACTATTTCCACCCCTTCTAGTGAGAACTTCGACGAATTACAGCGCTGACAGCGCTCTATATTCATTTAATGGACTGGGTCACCTGACAGTGTCAAATTAGATTAAGGGCCGAATCAATAGACGTTTTTGTAATACCTCTGTGACGCTATTTTGTAATTCATAAATAAATAATCCTTTATTTGGAACAAAATTTTACTGAGAGTTTATTTATTTTTTTCAGTAAACAAAAGTTTACTGAAAAAACACGTCGAAAGATACTTTGATTACCCATGTAGTTCATAAATAAATAAACCTTTATTTGGAACAAAAATATTACATACATCAAAATTAATACATAATTATATTAGAACAACTGGTTCCAATTGAGCTTATTTGCTGAGGTACTTTGTACATGTACATGTAGTTCATAGTTGACTTAAAGTATCAGTACATTATTTAGACTATCAGAAAAAGAAAGGCAGTTCCATTATGCCAACAGTTTAACATATTTTGGCATCATGAGATTAAAAATCGTTCACTTTTCACAAAAAATAGTGTTCTTTATACAACCCCTCTTCAAGTTATACACCATTCTCTAGATATACAAGATACCTAGTAGTATACCTCTACAAGTATATATGAACAATGTACAACACTACACCACTGTGTTTACAGTATCCTATGTACAACAGCAAGTACTTGGAAAACAATGTATAGGTGTATGTACCTGGTTCTCATATATTATTTAGGTACTTGAAGTCAATATTGTGTTCATTGCACAATAGGTATAGCGTGTACGTATTGTACCTATAGATTCCGTGGAAAATAATACTCTATTTAAAATCATTAATTTAAATGACAGTACCTGTATAAATACTATAAATAGACAGTATAAAATTTCTCAGAAGTAATATCCACAGTGATCTATTCACTATTAAAAGAAAGAAAAAAATAGTTATTAACATTTTTTTTAAAATTTCGTATACATGAAACAATAGCTACTTTTTGGCTTTCAATCTGTATTGTAGCTCTTCCCGTTGTATGCCTCCCCTCTGATGGGCGTGAAGTTACACATTCCATTTCGGTGGTGGGTCAACACGAGCGCATAAAATGCGTTCGTAGCAAACATCTTTAAAAACCGGGCTACCTACAATTACTTCCGAGAAATTTCTAAGATTAGAAATCGGAAGTATTGTGTTCGTTTTTGTAAAAAAAAATATTTTTTTGCTCCGATTTCAATTTTTTTCATATTTCTGGACGTTTCATAACCTACTGAGTAAATTTGGTTTTGTGTCCGTCTGTCGGTCTGTCGGTCTGTCGGTCCGTCGGTCTGTCGGTCTGTCGGTCTGTCGGTCTGTCTGTTAAAACGATTCCTTGTAACGCGCAAATCTCGAAAACTACTCGACCGATTTTGATGAAATTTTGCACACATCTAGGAGACATTCTACAGATGGTCCCATTTTAAATTTATCGAATTCATACTAGCGGTTCTGGGTGAAAGAGACCATGCGCCTGACCACTAACTTTTTACTTAAACGCTTATATCTCGTGAACGGTACACCCGATTTCAATGAAATTTTGTATGTATATGCATGTTATTGTTTTACATAGACTATTTATATTTATTTTTTGATTAATTATAATTTGACTCTGATATTTCAGAAAATCCGAAATTTTGGACAAAAAAGTAAAAAAATAAGGACCACGACTTGCCGATACAGAATTTTTTGTAGAATTTAGAATGTAGAAAAAACGATATTCTACCATATAAAACAAATTTGAAGAAAATCGGTTGAGCCGTTTTGGAGATACAAGTAATTTTCTATAAAATCTCAAAATTGGCACGTGTTTACAATGTGAAGCAATCACGAGGAAGTATTGTGTCTATAATTGGCAGTGTTTTTTTTTAGTATGTGACATTTGAAGTATTTGAACCCAGGATCTTCCGCATGGTAAGCGAGGATCTTACGACTGCACCCAGTGACAACTGACAAACAAAGAAACGACTAGAATTTTTTTTTTGATTGTATTATTATTATTTAATTATTTATTGGTTTATGACATACATGATTCTTACAAATAAGAATGGTACATTTTAACAATATTGAATAAGTAATGAACCAAGGGGCGAGGTAGAAGCCTGTAGCTTTCTCTTCCACCTAACTCCAATTTAAACCGGGATATGTTATTTAAACTTGCTCTCAGTGACTTTTAACAGCAAAATTCACTTCCCAGCAAGAGAAAATAGCTCCAGCAATAAACCGAAACTATCCCCACACTTCATGAAAGCAAATCACATCATAAAAACAGAGTCCAGGACGTTAGACATTCAGAAAGTGGGGTCACTTCCAAAAGTAGGGTCATTTGTGCTAAGTAGTATAAAATATGGAGTGGCGGGGGGACTTGGCCCCTTCCTACTACTACGCTAGTTAGCTTTATTTGCCCCATCCTGCCTGCCCTAGTCGTAATTTTAGACAACATTCCATCCTTTCTCTCTCGCTCTCCCCTCCTGATCTATCTCTCTCTCTCTCACTTTTCGAACTTGCTTTTCCGTTACCAAATTATTCCTAATTTCTTTAACACACTTTTTTGAAGCTATAAAACTTGAGCTTAAAAAGAGGACACCCCTTTACCCTTCGTCCGAAAGACGTTTGAAAATTCCTTCTTTGATTGTACCTTGTTTTCGTCGAAAGTTTTGATTTTTTATTTTTGTTTGCCTGTCGACCTTTCCATGGAGTTTGGGATGGGGACTTCAGGGAAGGGGGCGTTTTTTCTCCGTTTAAACAGTTCATATTATTTCCGAATTGTTTTGGTGTTTCCAGCATTTACTTTGAAAATGGTTTTTGGTATTGTTGTTATAGACATGGGCTATGCTCGTTAATTTTTTAAAATCAAATAGACTTTTTTTAAGATCAATTGTTTTGTGTCATTTTAATCTAGTCTAAATTCAGAGACTCAAATAAACAAAGGAAGATTAGTGTGTTTCAACTCATGAACCATTGAACTGTGTTATTAGATCCATTCTGTTACATATTCACAAAAATAATAATTTTAATCCTTAAAAAATTATATCGCACCTGTAACCAAATTCTTGTTTGTAATCATCTTTCCTATGAGTGAATATTTTCTGCCCAGCTCGGATTTGAACCCAGATCACCATGCGTGCAAGCTTCGCACACTCTCTACTCTGTGACTACAAATCATCCTGACAGTCATTGATTCATTCTCATCCATAAAAGTGTTTTTTTTTTAATTTGGGTTCAACGTCGCTTTCAACTACATGGTCATATCACAATGCAAGAGTAATTATGCTCTTGGTATTTATTACACGCATATTTTCCAATTAAATGGATAATTTCTAGAGTAATAACTTGAGGGTAATTTCGACATTATGCACGCATGGCAAGAGACACGTAGGTCTGATTCGGATAGGCATTGATAATATAGTCATTGTTCATTACGGCTGGGTCGCACATTTTTTTTAACACTGAATCATTATATTTAAATAGTATAATTGTTTATATCCTATTGGATAATTGCAGTGCCTTGACGCATACCGGTGTAGACATTACAATAGCATTCGAAATATTTTGCTTATTTGAGGTAACCTCAGTGAACCATTGCGTGGACCAGAGGCCAATATAATTGTAGGACAATAATTCGGCGATGAACCTTCATCTGGCTGTTCTCATGCAGTTGTTCTCTTTTATTGAACGCCTCTTTAATATCTAGATACATAGGTCCAGCAGTTGCCCACATTAATCTCACCCAACCTCAGTTGAGCTAGGATAAGTCAACCATTCAAGACTTAACTTGCTGGACGTTCAAGAGTTATGCCCTGTGAGTCCTGTGACAGACATTATAAAGCGTAGGGAAAGGGGCTCGTTAATAGGGTTTTTTCTTCATATGAACAAAACCCTAAAAAGGCAGGGTCAGGATTTCTGGACATTTTGAATGGACCAGAATTATTTCAAAAAACTTGGATTGAAGTTTTACATTGAGGAAATAGGACGGAGAAAATCGTTATATAAAGTTTCTAGTCAATCTGTAGATTAAAAGTGCATAAATATGGGGAGGAGATTTACCAATACGAAGTGTTCTGTAGTATACAGGGATGATACAAAAGTCAATAAATTAACTATAGATCTAAAATCAAATTGCCTACATTTTTCCTGTTCAAAAAGTGTATAAATTACCAATTTAGAAGGTTATACCCTCATACTATCGAGCTAGAGAGATCTTTTTTCGATTGACTATGATTCCTTAAATCATTTCAAATGTAATATTTTGAACTGTGCAATCCTTACTTAAAATTAGTAATTAGGTATCAAGGTTGAAAATTTAGGTCTAATCAAATTGCTTGAAAATTTTGCTTTAATGATAATAAAAAATACACTGCCAATTATGGACACAATACATCCTCTTAAATGGTAATCAAAATTTTCAACGTAGAATCAGAGATTTTTTACTGAACCACTTGTATTTACAAAAGTTCTCAACCGATTCTCTTCAATTTTAATTTATATGATGGAATACCGTTTTTCCTAAATTCTAGATTCTAAAAAAAATTCTGTTTCGGAAAGTCTTGGACTCTCTTTTTTTACTTTTTCCTCCAAATTTTTGGATTTTCTTAAATATCAGAGCTCAATCATAATTTATTAAAAAATAATTAGAAATATACTATGTAAAAATATACTATGTAAATCTAATATTAGAAATTTCTTGGAAGTAATTTGTTATCGTTCTTTCACTGAACTTAAGCAACGTTTAGCGAGGTTTGGACTTTGATGAGTGGTCATTCACAGTCAAATCCTCGTGATGCTGGCGGCTACTGCCGACCCAATGAATTTGAAAAAAAAAAAAAAAAATGAAAAATTCGATATTTTTTTATTTACGTACCTAGTGTGAAGAACGATGAAATCCCTGGGAAGTTCAAAGTCTTAATCAAATTTTTAATCCATGTTATTTCATTGTTGTAATCAGCTTAGCAACAGCTTCAGCTGGGGGTGTGATGGTCTCCAGCCAACTTTTTTTTTTTTTTAAACAAAATACTCTTTACTTTTTTTTTAATTTTAAATAATATACATTAAATATAGTGAGTTTATGAGGTACTATTACCCTATTTGTTGTGGGTTGGCTCGTCCTGAACCACATATTTCTAAGTACAATCTACCAACGTGAGAACTTGGACCTTTTCTTCTTCAGTCATCAAAAACCCTTGTAAAACTGCTAGCTATTCTGTTAGGGCATCTTAGGGTTTGCTAATTTGTTCTCTGTTTATAGTTCTCTAGCGAGTTACAGGTCTTCTCCCTGTTGAACGTCCCCCTGACAAGTTATAGTACCAAGTCAACTTTTTTTAAATAATGTTCAAACGCAATGTGTTTCACAGAAATTACAATTGTAACTTGACCAAAACAAAATATCACTACCTTCATTGGCAAAACTTTCCGGACATCTGGAATTTGGCTCATTTTTCAACGGTTTTTTTTTTTGGGGTTTTCATTACATCCACCCACCCTGTATGCAATACGATGTGCTGATGGGGATATTAAAATTTTAGCTGATGCCTCTTCCTTCGGTCTTGCGGTACAGGGTCATTAAGATGCTCTATTGTATTTTTATGGTAAACTCCTCCGGGTTTATTAACTTTCGTACACTTTGAGTCAGAGGTTTTATAGAAACTGTGAACCCAGCGTATCTACCTCCGTGCAGTAAACTTTCATACATTGAGGAAGTTTAAATTTTGAATTTCTAAGAGAGCTCGTTTGGATTTTAGGAAAGTTATTAGGACTGATATTTTTGTATATATTGAAAACCAAAGTTTTTATGTTTTTGTCCCATCTTATGTCGAAAATTCTTTTAGACTCAGTGAAATCAACATTTTCAATTTTAACACCGAATGAGAAATTTGCATAACCTATGTTTTTTTTACATAACACCTAGATAGATACCTTATTAGTTTTAAGAGTTGGTAGGAAGACATTGCCAGAGGCAATAACACCGCTCTTTAGATAGGTCATCTGCATGTATCAAGTTATATTTTCTCTTTTTCTTTTATAATGTTTCCAATTTTGTATATTAATTTGCAACTATCTGTTTGTAGAGATGTTCTTATATATAAAGTGTATAATAATAATTTTAGGTTTTCGAGCTTTCAAGACTCTTGCGTTGTGTCTCCGTCGAAATTATTGCATAGGTATAAACTTTTGATTATCCATGTAAATTTCTGGTCCTTTATGAGGACCTCGTATTTTTTTATCTTTCAAACTGAGATATAAACATTATACGATACAACTACATAATCGTTTCAGTACAATTTTAATATCTTTACTTATAAAACAAAAATGTAAAGTCTTTTTACGTGCTGTAAATAAAGTGCTGCTTTTTGAATCTGTAAATTTAAAACCGACCGCCTTGGCTCAGTGCTTAAGAGCCTTAGTTACTGAACCGGAGGTTACGGGTTCGAATTCCGGTTGGAGCGGAAAATTCAGATCGAGTTTTTCAGTTGCCGGAATGGCATGGGTGTAAAGTAATCCAAATCTGGCTTATCTTAACTTTAATCTTGTCTCTAACCGGCCTCGACGGCGGGCGCGTTGATTGCACCGGTTCTCGCAGTATCACCGAAATGATCCAACGTCCAGCGAGGTGAAGACTTCATGATGCTGGCATTCCGGCCCCACCCCGGCTGGGTGAGGTTAATGTGGGTAGCAGGTTTGTCAGTTTCCTGCGAATGGAGGGTAACGCCACCGTCGTGATATGACCATGCTGCTGAAAACCACTTTAAACCCAAATTAAAAAAATCCTGTTTCATAATTTGGCCCTTACACTGAAAATTAATATACGTCACGGAAACTCCCACGATGTTGGGAAGATGCCGAAGCCCAGGAGCTGGCTTGAACTTTACCGTGTTCTCGCCTTGACACATCTGACGGATGACAAAACCATTGCTATGTTCACGCATCCAAAACATCACCTACCACGGTACACGGCAGAATGATGAGCTTTGCTTGTGGCGGCCCAGCAGGGACGATTTCATGAGATCTTTGGTACGTGGCGGGACTGTAAGTGCATACGCACAACAACATGAATATTAGGTGAAGATGATGCCTATACAACGGACTATTTCGGTCGCCATTGATTGTTTCAAATGGTGGTTGATCGCACATAGAAATATATGTGCTTCAAGACGACCCAAAGTTGAAATAAAGTTGGCTGGAGACCATCGTTCCCCCCTCTAGCTGTAGCCAACCTGGCTGCAGCAACAAGAACAACAAATCCTTCTTAGAAAATGTCTGATAACCTTGTCTAAGTTACATCCAAGGTATATCTTGGAATCTTCCTGTAACTGAGCATACATGAACACAAGTCTTCTAAATTCTCCTTATAAAGAAATGTCTTAACTCTTCTTTAAGAAATCTCCACTATATCCAAGATATCTCTTGAAATCATTCTGAAATTTAGCATACATGAACACAACTTTGCTTAATCCTTCTTAGGAAATGTCTTAAAATGCTTCTTTAAGAAATGTCCGATAGCCTTTCCTTCGTTCCATCCAAGATATCTCTTGGAATCATCCTGATCCCGGCCCTGGACCCCACATCCAGAGATGAAGTCATCTCCCAGCTTGATTCCTACATGACATGTTTATTGTTTATTAAAATTATCACTGAAAGAAGAAGAGAAAAAAGTCTTCATCTAATTTCTTTTATACTTGTGCGGTGAGCGGCATTTCCAACATGATTACAATTGCCTATTAGCTGCTCTCTGGTGTCGTTCTGGTTTCGTTTCATGGCCATTGTTTCTTTCCAGTTCTCGTTGATGAAAGTTGAAAGACTGAAATCAAGTCATTAGTCATACAGGATGTATGTAGAACATGGGCTGGAAGAAGTTTGCTGGGAGAACATAAAGTAGGCATACATGAAGATTGTTACAAGTTTTGCGAATTTAAATTGAGCATACACAGGTAAAAATATCATCCATGGAAAGGGACTTGGTCATTGTACACATTACAGAGTCCGTGTTTCCCCTCTGGATGTTTATGCTGGTAAAATCATAAAGAAGACCGACCTCAGTAGCTTGATCGACTTGTAACCGGACTTGTAACCTAGAGGTCGGTGGTTCAAGTCTCAATTTCAGCGTAGATTTAGTAGTTGTGATATCACGAAAGTGATTAAGTCAAATTAATATGATAACTTTTTTTGCACATGCTCAAATAAAGAAAGAGGTGCATTGTTAAACTGTTGGCATAATGCGACTACCTGTCTTACGCTACGGCCTAAATAAAACATTATTTAGACTTAACAATATTTGGAAACTTATCATAATAATACTCTTGGAAGGTAACCACTAGACGAAGTGAATGCTCAAAGCATATTATGTGGTCACATACTCACATAGAGCATTGACAGGAAGAACGCAAGCATTGACTGGATCCCATTCAGAGAACTTTGTCATTCATGCAAACGTAATTTTTGTACCAATGAAATTAAAAAAGTACCAATAAAATGATTGAGAACAATCAGGAAATTGGCGTTCAAGTGTGGTGATTGTGGTTACTATCGCCAAGTCCAATTTCCAGGATCCTTAGAAAGATTATTTTACATTCTAACAACCTGTACTATATTTATCAATAGTATAATGTATAAATGCTTCACAATAGTTGCCCAAATTTCTTGAACATGAAAAGAATACGGGCATGATTTATCTAACTGTATCTTCATACAACAAACATGTCATCGTTCTTCTCCCGACACATGGTGTCTACCAGGCTCGAGGTATTTCCACGCTGGACTGTCAATGACAGTCGTTGGCGTAAGAATGCCCCGGCCCTGGTAACACCACATGTGCGAAAAGAATTAGAAGTTATCATATTTGTGTTGGTCACAATGTGATGTCATAATAATTACTATAGCTCACTTTAATGAGTATTTGCTGAACTTAGGAATCGAACCATCGACCTCCGGTCACGAGTCCACCACGTTATCAATCCAGCTACTGAGGTCAAAGAAAAAGAATTAGAAGCAAAAGTACAAGGTTGTAGAATTGGTTTCACGTATTCAAAACTAGAATCTAAAAAATGAAAAGATCGATCCCAACTCAAATAGAAACACGAGGACAAGAGAGACTTGGTGAAAATGACACCACCGAGGAAGACGCTCAAGGCAGGAAAGTTTAGAGTCGAAATATCTTGCATTGGCCCTCTGAGGTACAGATCCATAATAATTTAATAATACGTAATAGTTATGATATCCGATCTGGATGTAGGGTTTTTAAAGAATCCCTTAAAATTAACACTGAAAATTTTACAATAAAAATAAATTATAAAAATAGAGACTTACTTACACTCTTTCCGCGTATAACTACCGAGTGTCATTATTTCAGCAGTTCTTTGGGTCCCATTTTCAGATATGTGGTTAACATATCAAATCAATGAGACAAATATGTATGAGTGGTTGGCATCTGAACCAGCGAATTCTCACAATACCTGGATATTTCCTAACCACATGACCACAAATGCATGGTATTAGTCTAAATATATTATTTATCTTTAAATCTTTCATTGAAGATAAAGAATATATTTAGACTTTGGTACAGCAAAAAATACTTCCGATTTCTAATATTAGAAATTTGTCGGAAGTAATTAGTAGCAAAAATGTGGTACAGCTACTGTCAGTACCTAGTTGTAATAATACGAGTATGTATATTTATTTTAGTTTTTTAACTATTTTTGTGGCTCTCTCCCTTAGGAATCCTCTTAATAAGTGATATCACAATTGTGATCAACACAAATATGATAACTTAAAAAAAAATCTTTCCAAGCTATCCTGTAGCAAGACATGAAGGAGAGTTGATGATATATTCCAGTGTCCGGACATTAGTGTGGGTTTTATATATCACTGCTACCGCCTTGTGACAATGTCATTAGTTTCTCTGATGTCTTCATGAGCCTCAGCTAATAGTTTTCGAAGAATCACTCTGATCATTCTTATGTCCTCACGGGCATAGAGTTTCGGATTTGCCTATCTTCTTCTACTTCGCCTTTTCTTAAAACCTACTTGGGATTAGCATTTGTTCCACGAATCCATTTCTTCCTTATCTTTCTATTTAGAGCGTTCTCTATTCTCTTGTAGTTTAAGGGACAATATTATGTTCATAATAGAAAAGGTCGTACCTGTTCTATCACTTACCACACACGATAATAAATCATAGACGAAGAAAACACAACGATTTATTTGGACTAAGTTCATGATTTTTGTACCTTCTTCTCATTCATTTTGACTTTCTCAAAGTATTAAAATTAAATTCTCAAGTATTTCTTTGGTCAATATTGGATATGAAGAGTACCTTAATACTAGAAGAGCTCGTACCAGATTCAGTTCTGGGGAAAGCCTATTAGGTTATGAAGGTTATCAAGACCAGGGCACAACTGTAAAAAAAAAGCATACCTTGATCATCTCATGAACAGCTACTTATTTCCTATATACATTTATCTATTTATAAAATATAAATAATTCCCTCCAACTCTGAAGTAAGAGACACTGTGCCCATCACAGCTGCCGCATTTCCTCTTTGGATACACAGAGAAATCCTCTGCTTCAAAAAGGAGGTTGATCTTTTTGTTCCTTTTTCTTATTCATTTTGACTTTGAATGATGTTCATGATTTCAGGAACATCATTCATTCAGATCATTGGCACTAGGAAACTATTAGGCTACTAATAGCAGCCTAAAACTGCTATCTCTGAAGTTATGATTGTGTTTGTACAGTACAAATAGCTCTTACTCTCCTGTAATTCTACTGGTCACCGTCTTGGCAGAGACAAATTGGTGAAATGGAATTGAAATTTCAGAACTAGAGGTGTCAGAAATTATGTATACATAAAATAAAACATATGTTTTTATCTAATTTACGGGATTGACCCATTTTAACAGTGTCCCTAACAAAAATAAAAATTAGGATTAATATTAAATTTAAAGGATAATGGATTTGCATTATCCAGAAAAATGCAAAAATCTAATACTAAATTATAAGACCTAAGCAAAGTGTCTCCCATGGTGCTACGAACAAATTTGCTGTAGTCTCAACTTTATCCCATCAACAAAATCAGAAAATAGGTCGAAATTGTAAGTTGAACTATCTTTTTACTCTTGTGGATTATCTGCTTTCTTTTATCTTCGTTCTGCTATAAGGTTGGCAGAATTGGGATTGTTGTGAGCAATGCATGTGCTAAGCACTAAGCATCTTAGCAAAATTTAATAATTAAACTTAGGTACATCAAAATTTAATTAAATTAAAAAAATTGAAATATGTATAAAATTTAGCAAATTTTGTATAAGAGACGACTTCCATTAATTTTTGTATTAGTTAAGGGTGTTTTCTTTAATTTTCAAACATATTGTTGAATCTATCCAAATTTATTTTGTTTTTTAGCTACATACATAGGTAGTATAGGTATGCTTGATAATAATCGGTAACCAAAACTAGGATTTAGTGATTAATGAAAGATACTTTTCATTAAAAAATCCGATTGAAAAGATAAAAATTCGGACCATAAAACTTTGGTGTTTTTCGTTGTTGTTTTCTGTGTTTTTCTGCAATTTTAAATAGGTATGCAAATTAGAGTTTGATTTATTCTTCTTTATAATGGTATCAAGCGATCCAATTTCAAATATTCAAATGCAAACGTACTAGATCTCATTGTCGTTTCTGTTACTGGAGTTTCAAAAGTGGTAGATCAAGTCTACATTGGTCATTAATTAATTATTATCCAAATGTTTTAGAGATTATCCAGATAGAATTTCTCATATATTATGATCGTTTAATACAAAATTCTATTGTACTAGTACACTCTATAGATATTCTGTATCAGACAGTGTTTATTTAAACATCCTTTTGGCAAAACTCGGATAAATTTGAGCAAAAAAAAAACAAGCGCTAATTTTCGACAAAAAGTGCATGCGAATTTCTCATTTAGCAAGGAGTTTTACAACTTTGCTAAGTTTGTTATCTTCCAAGTTTGGTGTTACCTATGGAGCTGTGAGTTTAATCTATGCTATTGTGTGTCTGGGATTCATAAGCTGTGGAGTAAGCAGTTGAATATATTCTGGAGGAAATAAATAAAAGGCAATTAAGGAACTATAAGTAAGTGAGGACGATAAGAAAGAATAGATAGAAATGTTCAGGGATATTGTAATGTACCTCGTGTTGGATTTAAAAGTACTTAACTCATCTAATTGAGCTTTTTTTGGCACAACAACTGGGAAGCCGTTTTTGTAATTTTGTGGTGAAATATTTAAAAATGTAGAATTGCTTGAGAAAATGCAAAAGTAGGATTACGTTGTAGTGACAAATATTTCAAAAGCACGATGCTGCAATCTACAACCGCTATCCCAAATGTGATCCCACACAAAAAGACGGAAGTGTTGCCCTAGAAAATTATTTCACAGATTAATTGTTTAACTATTTTGTAAGAAATTATGATGAACTGAGAGAACATTGTTTAATATTCTCTCAGTAATGAGACAATACAAGGTCATCTTGTTTTTGAAAACATCAAGAGTGATGTCAGGATAATTACTTAAAGCCAGCCTTACCAAAAAATCAACAGTAATATTATATTAAAAAATCGCCAGCCTTGGGATTTGAACCACCGACCTCCAGATTACGAGTCTGCTGACTTGATGGAGCTACTTTATCTGATTTTAACATGAACAACCAACAAAATTTCTGAAGCTAGGATGGTTTTAGTAATTTTGTCGGTTGCTATCCGGAAAAAAAGGTGTAAATTTTTTCTCCTAAACCAGGCTCATGTTTTGCTAAGAATAGCAAACCATGAGATTATTTTACGTCCTGGGGCTCTTATTCCTGCAATTTTACCATGTGAAGTTCATTAAAATAGCTCATATCTTCCTTCAATTAGCATTAAGTGGCCAAGGTATTGTATCTTCTAGTTTTGTATGTAGAAGGTATTGCAGCTTCTAGTATTGTATGTCTAACAATTTCATATTCTCAGCCCTTGCTAGGAGCTGTTGACAAGCCACGCATTCAGATAGCAAGATAAGATCCCGTGTCGCAGCCAGCTTAAATAAAGCACTACCTATCCATACACTTACTACAATTGCTACCGGTAATTACAGGTCATTAGCGTGCAGTGTGGGGGCTAATGTGTACATTGGGGTAATCACTACAGCACCATTCCCAGACATTAGGCTAACTTGTCCCTCTGTACATTATCTTACGTCTTGCAGTCACAACTCATTTTGAATACAATCATTGTGTTATATTTTTTACGATATTTTTTGTCATATTTATACGAAAAACTCATTAACCGTGTGAGCAATTTTTTACATGCTTGGACCTAAATGAAATAAGACAATGTGATACCTAGTGGTGGTTTTACTGTGTGATCTTTTTTCTTTATTTCTTTTTTAAAGTCAACAGGGTAAGAGCAAGAGTTCCACTATGAACAAAATAAAATTAAATATTTGCCCCCTATTCACTATTTTAACTTTGCTCTAGAAGGGTTGGGTGGAAGAGTTTGCCACAGGCAATAACCCCACCCTTTAGGTAGCTAGGACATTAGCTTCATTCTCTTATTTGTTCTTGTTTCTTTGTTCTATCTATTTATTTTTTCTTAATAATTTCATTGTATTTTACTGTAAATATTTTTGTCTTAGCTAATAAAGCATATCTACTATATTAATAATACTAGAATTAAATTTACAGTTTTAGGCATTATATAAATACTTGTTTTTCTTTACCATATTAGTTTTATGATCCCAGATTTTGTGGTAAGAACAACATTTTCTTGTTTGTTTGAGTATTTTAGAATAAATAAATATTAGGTGAAAATTTGTTAGATCTAACTTGTACCAACAATGCTTGGATTTCAAACTAAGCAATCTAAGCATATCATTGAGTAGCATCATCGTGTGCAAAGGTCGCCAAACTTGATATTTTCGTCAAGTTTATAAACTTGATGTACTTTTTGGCAAAGTGATCTCGAGCAATTTCCCATAGTATAAAAGCTTCTTATACATCCATTATTTCCACTTAAGAAGAGTCGACGGGGCGTTTTCAAATTGTTTCTAATTCCTAGAATCAAAATTTCGATGGAAAAAAGTATTCAGTATGAGTGTAAATAGAAAATTGAGAGGTTGTATTAGATGTACATGTCAGAACATACCTGGAAAGCTGTTCTGATTTTATTTTCTCTCATCAGCAGCTCTTATAACAAAACTGAACAACTCAGCAACCAGAACATATTATGAAATATTTCCAGAAATTTGTCCATCTATCAAATAACATCAAAATACAAAAAACAACCAAATGAATAGGAAATACAGTCGATTCTGGATGTAAGAGAAATCTCGAAATAAGAGAACAATTGCCAGTTCAAATTTAGCTCACTAATAGGAAGAGTAACTTCTTTATAAGAGAAAGCTGGATATAAGAGAAAAATATTCCACTCCCTTGAGTTCTCTTATATCCATATTTGACTGTAATACTACACAATAACAAAATGATTGTCCTCCTGTCATCGGAGAAGACCATTAAGGACATGCATCTCGCATGTACGGGTATGTCACTGATGATAATCTAACGTCTATAGAAATTACCTGGCGAGCCTATTCGGTGTGTAATTACAGGTGTCCTGGTCACATTAGTGCCAGTAGACAATGTAGACATTATAGTTATTGTTATAGGAGCATCCGATGGACATTATTGTCCCAGCACATGGACAACACAGCACAAGACATGATGATGTGAAATATGAGATATGATGTTGCCAATGTGCTAGTCAAGAGTAATATGTCGTCAATGTAAATAAATATACTGAATGTGTCTCATACTCTGCTACCTAATTTGCAATAATAATATGTAGTAATTTTTATAACACATCTAGTACAACTTCTCAGTTTCTGTTTATACTGATATACTGATTATTGTATTATTTGCATCCATCAAACCTGTATATGTTCCAGAAGTACTAATTTTAATTTTCAGGAACGGATATACTTTTCAATTAAGAATGCTAATAATAGTTACTATACAAGCAATAATGATTTTATTTATTATTTATTAATAATATAATTTATTATTGTGAATAATAATACTGAATTTCTATGTGTCTGAAATGTACATCTGTGTTCTCCTAGGAAATATTACAAAAAAAGTACTTGAGGGAAAATTCGAAGTTTAAATGTCGCAATTCCCATAGATAGACACAAATTTTATTCTGAGTCGATTTCTTTTCTAAAAAAGATTGGCTCTGCCCTTCGGCGCGTTTCTGGTGATTCTCGCTCGCATCAGTTCCTGATACAAAACATATCACAGGCCATCCAAAGGGGCAATAGCTCGAGCATCAGAGGCACGCTTCCTCTCGGTAGTGAGTTGGAAGAAATATTTTACCTTTGAAATAATAGTTCTATTAACCAACTATATCAATCAAATTTTATAGGTATAAGGCATATAAAAATAATATATATTACATTTTTCATCAGTAACTATAACAATATAGACAATATATTTATGATCACAAACTTTTTTATGTATACAATAATGATCAAAAATTTACTATATTCTTTTTAATCACAATTACTCTAATAAACGCTGTAAATCAAGACCTAAGAGAGAAAGCTATATCAAGAGGACAGCTCCAGAACAGATTTAAGTAGAGAAAATGACTAACGAAAAATGCCGACCAAGTTTAAACATGAAAACGCAAAGAAAAAGAAAATTACTCAAAAATGTCTTGCCAAATTTTTGCTGTTCTAGGGATTCGAACCACTGACCTGCAAGGTACGAGTCCGCTACTTTATCGATCAAGCAAGAAAGTCGAAGTTATAATCCCGCCCGAATATGAGGACCGAAAAATGTTTCATGTCTTTGGATATACAGGCATTTAATTGGCACTAATAGATTCTCTGAGCTGAAGTTGCAAAAGCATACCATCAAATGTTTTTAAAATGATCAATTCTTTAGACAAACCTCGCTTGATTGTTTTTTGACAATTGAAGAAAAGAACTGGTCAGTTACGGATGAAAAAAAAGAAGTTATGTTCTATGTTCTCCTCCAAAAATAGTGATTTCTATTTCTATCTTTGCTATTTGTTTTGGCAATATTTTTATTATGTGGTCCAATTTTGGGGTAAAAAAGTCCGAGTATTGGTTAGGTTATGAACCAACAGACCCCTCCATGCTGTCTGAGGATCTGGCAACATAGGTTAGTATTTATCTTGAAAATGGTAGTTTTGGCCTCTCCACCATTCTATGGTTAGATGCAATAAAAAAAAACACTGCCAATTATGGAAACAATACTTCCGATTTCTAATATTAGAAATTTCTCTGAAGTAAAATGTTGGGCTGTAAATTACTTCTTAACTTATCATTATTTGTGTGATTCTCTAATCCAATTACAATAGAATTTTCGATGAACACACCTGTGAGGTTTTAAAAAATGCGAAGAGTCAAAGAATCCCTGGAAACTATTGAAAGATTTGCAATGATTTTTTTTTCTTCATGGAACTCTGAAATAACTAGCAGGCAGACCTTTCAACCAAGGCTACTTTAATGTTTCTAGTGGCTTAATTAAACTATTGATGTGCTCCGTATCTTTAGGACAGTGGAAAGTACTCAAGAAAGGATATTTATGTACACATAAATAATATCTGAAAAAGAAAAATCCAATTACATAACAACTGTTCTAGGTATCTGAAAAAGTCAGAAGATCACAATGGAAACTATGTACTGACTTTGTCAGAGGCCTAGAATAAATAATACATATTTTTTGTGTTGAATTGAAAAACATCAATAAAACATTAATTGAATTGAATTGTAGAAGTCGAGGTGTTTCTTGGACCATGTTGCCTCAATCTATTGTAAAACAAAATACTGAATAAATTCAATTTGAAAAGGTGTTTTTAATTATTAAGTTTACTGTTAAATTAAGAATAACTTATCATATTGGTGTTAATCACTTTCGTGATACCACAACTACTTAAACTCGCTTTACGAAATCTAGGCTGAAACCGGGACTTAAACCACCGACCTCCAGGTTACAAGTCCGCCGCCTAATCGACTAAAGCTACTGAGGTCTGTTTAAATTCAGAATAACAATAGAAACTTTCGGCATTCAAACAGAAACAACAAGAATCGGAGTGAACGACATTGTTTCAAACATAACCATAATACAAGAAAGAGTATCCAAAGAATTCGGAATATTGCAATGATATTACCAGAAAAAAAGATAGCAGTGAAACTTGAGGAAAAGAAAGCCAACATAAGAAGTCCCTTACCTTCTCACCCTGTCACTGTCGAAACTCCGACACGGCAAATTCTCGACCACAATGCCACCGCACTCACAAAATTATCGGAAAATTCCTGCCTCTGAAAAAAAATCTCGTCAAAAAAATTCACAGTAAAACGCACGTTAATTTTCGCACACAAAATATTTTCACAATTCACCAGAGAAAAAAGAGAGGCGCACAATATTTTTCACTCAAAATGTAGTTTTCGGCGGTTAATTTGACAATGTCCCTAATATTTTTTTTATCACAGGAATTAATTTTATTAGAATTATTTTAATGTGTGTTTTTATTTTTTTTTTTAAGTTTATTTTATTTTCTCTTAAAAGTTGTGAGGAAGACGCATGCGTACACAGGTATCGCCCGTCAGCCAGATACTGACTCATTTTACCAATGTACGTTTCAACTCCACCCATACGTTGCGGAGTCCTCCTTCTTCGGCGTTCCGTTGTCCATCTCTTCTATTCTTTTCTCTATTTGGCTATCAGAGGCAGAGGAGAACAATAGAAGCTGAGTGTGTACATAGACAACGCTAGGATACGAGTAGGATACGGGTCGGAGAGAATGCAAGGAGAAACATGTGAAGAGGGCTCTCCAGTAGAAGTAGTACTTGTAACAAGAACTACAAGAAGAAACGAAAGATGAAGAAGTTGGTCAAAGTTTTCGTTCTTTTTGTTCTGAGGGAAATATCTTGAGACGCTTCATGTTTACCTTGCATGGTAATGCGAAGTAAGGCGGGGTGAGCTGCGGGCGTCCATCTGATGCACCGGAGTCGGGGGTGGTGGATGCTTGACAGGGGCTGTTCAAAACTCAGCGGACTATTATTTTCAGTCATTTCGGATTAGTTGTTGAATTACTAAGAGTATAATAAATTAATTGGACCAGATAAAACATATTGTCTAATGGTAAACGAAAACTATATATATCTCCCTTGCTTTTATCCCATATTAGCTTATGTTGCTTTTTGGGGTCGGCATTGTTCAACGAAAACTATATATTATTTAAAAAATATTAGAAATATATTATAATGAAATAATGATATTAAACAATTACCCAGACTCAAATTATCTACTTAAATGTTAAAGAAGAAAAAAAAAAAATGAAAAGCAAAAAAAAGAAAGAAAAAAGAAAAAAAAATTGTGCCTATTTTGTAGAAAGATCAAATACAATCAAGAAAAATCAAGTTGGGAAAAGATGTAAAAAAATTGAAATAATTAGCAGACCATTGCAATGTAATAATTATTATTGTTTATTAATAGAAAAACAACATTTTTTTCTCTTCTTTTTGCAACTTTCTTTTTAAGTAGGTACTACTGAACTTTATAACCTCAGTAGCTTGATCGATATGGCGCCGGACTTGTAACCTGGAGGTCGATGGTTCAAGTTCCGAATTCAGCGTAGATTTAGTAGAGCTCGTTTGAGTAATTTTAATATCACGAAAGTTTTTAACACAAATATGATAACTTTTTTTTTTTTAATGGACTTATAGGTGTGTTAACTGTTTACTTTTTTCTCTTTCACAGTTATGCAGTTAAAATATTAATTTCGTCGATGTTGTTGAACAAAATTTTAACTTTTGGCTCAATGCACTTTATGTGCAATTAGGTAGACGTATTCTTTAGGGGCGAGACCTAAAATATCCAGTTTGTAGATTCCCTGCCTTTAGGGATTAGTGAAAGAGATTGCCATGGGCAATAAACCCGCCCTTTAGTTTGGACATCTGTATATATTTTATACATGTTATACAATTAAACATACCTACCTACATCATTTTTTCTTGTTTATATTGTTCATAATTTTTATCATTACTTGTTTGTACATAATTATGTACGTAGGTAGATCAATAAGTACCCGTGTTTAGGGACATGTTACATCATTGGTGAAACTTGTTGATGGAACGACATCTCAAATGACCACATCCAAAGTTTGAAACTGATTACTCTCTTAGTTTTCATTTATCGGTCACTTGAAGTTGTTGTGTTGCATATAGTTGAGTTAGTTGAGTGATATGGAAAAAGAACAGTACCGAGCAGTTATTCGATTCCTTTTTTTGGACGGGAAAAAAATGTGATGAGATAAAATTAAAGTTAGATGCTGTGTACGGGAGGTCTTCACCTTCTATGACCACTGTTCGCTTTTGGTTTAATGAATTTAAACGAGGGCGCACAAGCATTTTTGACGAGGACCGCCCAGGACGCCCAGAAGACGTGTGTACCGAGGAAGTCGTGGAAAAAGTGCATGATATGATTCTCAAAGATCGCCGAACAAAAGTGCGTGAAGTAGCTGAGAGTGTGGGCATTTCATATGGAACTGTTTTTAAAATCCTTCATGATAAGCTGGGCATGAGAAAACTATCGGCGCGATGGGTGCCGCGATTGCTCACAATTGACAACAAACGAATTCGGCTGAATTGTTCAAAGGCTAGTTTAGAACTCTTCAATCGCAATCCAGATGATTTTCTGCGTCGAGTTGTGACCGTTGATGAAACCTGGATACATCACTATACCCCAGAAACCAAACAGCAGTCAAAAGAATGGACTTTGGTTGGAGAATCTGCCCCAAAGAAGGCGAAATCGGTCCAATCGGCCGGAAAAGTCATGGCTACCGTTTTTTGGGATGCAAAGGGAATTATTCTTATTGACTTCTTGGAAAAAGGAAAAACAATAACTGCTGCATATTATAGTGAGTTATTGACACGATTTGATGCAAAATTGAAGGAGACACGCCCCCATTTGGCGAGAAAGAAAGTCTTGTTTCACCATGACAATGCACCAGCTCACTCATCTGGAATTGTTGCTGCTAAAATTCATCAACTTGGATACGAATTATTGCCACACCTACCTTACTCACCTGACCTAGCCCCCTGCGATTATTTTTTGTTTCCTAACTTGAAAGTTTGGCTCGGTGGAAAGAGGTTCAGCTCAAATGATGACGTCATAAGCCAGACAAAGGGCTATTTTGAGGAGTTCGAAGGGAGCTACTTTTTGGAAGGGCTAAAAAAGTGGCAGGATCGCTGGAAGAAGTGTGTAGCCTTGAAAGGAGACTACGTCGAAAAATAGAACCCAAAAATGTAAGTATCTCGCACTCTTTTTTCAAACACGGGTACTTCTTGATCCGCCCTCGTATGTACAAACAAGGTATGTCCTTAAAGTATTCAATAATAATAATAAGTTTCTGTCTTTTTCTGAAGAATAAGAAGAACAAGAAGAAAAGGAAATGGAAGATAATTTATAATAGTGTAATAGCTATTTGCCTGTACTTTGCAAAGAGACTTCAAATAATGTTAGCTGAGGCATGGCTGTGCTAGTGCTTACAACCATGTCTTTTACTTTATATTTCTAGTACTTTTTCAGTTGGCGTGATCAAATTGTATTTTTTGTATTGTCTTGACTTAGTTATTTTGTGTATACAATTATTGAAAACAGAGAAATATTTTTCTTTTCTTTTTTTTACAAAATCAACACAAAATATTTGAAATTTGCCGGAAGCATTTGAAAATTTTAAGTAAAAAAAAGACAGACAATCATTTTTAATTTACTCATAGATAATTATCAATCTGTACATAACCATCTATAGGAAAAATTGGCGCACTTTAATTAATTAAAAAAACATAATTATAAAAATTGGCGCACTTTAATACATTTTAAATACATAAATAAAAAAATAATCACACGCCGCCCTTGGACGCCTGAGAAAAAAACCCGTGAAATTCTCTCACCTAAACACCTTTCCACGATTAGCCAGCTCCAAATCCAATTTGTAGTTTGCCTTCTCTGCATGAATTTAAAATATACTGTCAAGATCACATGAGGCGATAGTGTAAGTTCAAATATTTGAACTGGTCAACACCTTACAAGTGCCGAATTCAAGAGCCTGGAGTCTGGTGTAAAATATTTGACTTTACAAACGCCTTAAAAGTTTGTAAAGTAAAATTTGACTTTACAAACACCAAAGTTTTACCATGGGCGGGTAACACATATAAATTAAATAACTTCCAAATGAGGAATTGAAATAAGGACGATTATTTATTAATATTTTGTATTTGGTTTGGTTCTCTTGTTCAAATCATGCTTGGATCACAATATCTCAAAAAAACCTATTATTGATTAATCCATTATTTTGCAATACATATAACAGATTTTCTTTGATGAATACAAGAGCTAAGTATGTCAGTGTACAAAAATTATTTTATTCTTCTGAAGTTTACAAAATGATGAGAAAGAGACCATTATTATCTTGATCAGAAACTTTCAATAAGAATTATAGAAAACGTTAAACATCTTCAAGCCTAAGACACGAATTAATAATATTATCAAATCTATAAATACATCTTTTTAAGCTTTCGCCGCTTGTGGTAGACATCGGATACCGGCTCAGTTGTAGGCATATGGCGGTCAATTGTTTCAAATCCCGGTTTGGCCATGGGAGGTTTCCATCAACAAAAATTGAGAAAACAAACGCAGTAATAAACGATTTTCTAATACCTCTGTGGAGCTAAGTCTAGATTTTGCGTAATGTCTTAGATGGGGAAAACTAATGCTAAGTCATGACTTAAGAACTCGATTTTGTCTTTTAATTTTAGCTTCAATGATCGTTGTATGGTGATAAGATTTTTTTAAACCTTTGAAACAACTGCCAAAAGAGGTATGAAAATTCATCGAAGTGGACTCTAATTCATGGAGTTCGTATCCTGGTCAATTGGTCATATCCAAGAATTGTGACAAGCACTTCAAATCAACACACTTGAAGAAAAGAAAAAACACTTTTTGTACTTAATGGTAACAGTATTAATTGGTTATTAATGAGTTCTTTTTTCAAAGGAAAAATTAGAATAAACCACGTTGGTTCAATAAATTAATGATTTACGGTTTGTAACAACAGATCTCCCCTAGGGTCAAGAGGACGAAGCGGCCAGACAAACACACAAGACTCGGCAATTGAAGGAGGAACCCAATAAAGATTTTGATGCCCTGATAAAAGTGGCAGAACCGTGTGTAGAAACGAAATCGCGAAATAAATGTAACAAAACACAAAAACAATACTGGGGAACTATGCGAGGATTATGAAGATCGTAAAGTAGAAATAAATGTGGGATCCAGTGCTGGAGGGAGCAGAGTTTTTGGTTCAGGAGTCTAGGACGTCTTTTTAATTTGGGTTTAACGTCGCTTTTGACGCTCTTGGTCTGACACAACGGGATTGTTACCCCCTCATTCGCAGAAAACTCACAAACCCGCTACCCACAATAACCTCACCCAGCCTGGGTTGGGCCGGAATGCCAGGATCACGAAGTATTCACCTCGTTGGACGTTGCTTGACTTCAGTGATCCTGCGAGAACCGGTGCATTCAACGTGCCATCGACGCTGTCTTTCTAAAACTTTGATAAATTTGTAGCTTATGTCATTTCTTTTGCGTACTCATACTCATCCAATAAAGAAAATAAGTTCGATAAGGAAAAAGGGTGCAATAGTAGTTCTAAATGTTGGACGCAGTACATAAAAATGTGTTTTAGAAAATACCCCCAGAAATAATGAAATGTAAAGTACCTATACATACATAGATAAGCAAACAATATTTTTTGACATTAAAAATGTTTGAGTGTTATGTCCACTTTTCTCCACTGTGGAAACGCCAAGACAGCTTTTTCTCGAAATTCTGTGCTACTTTTGTGCGTTGAAATTTTAACTATCAAGAAATTGACTATCAAACTAGCACAGTACAGAACTGTGACAGATACTGAAATTACCACCCTCAAACATAGAAACGTAGCAGTCAATGAAGATTTAGATGACTCTAACCTAGCTGTCATGTGTGCCGCTTCTGGTATGATTCTGACATTAAAGAAGTAAGCGGAATTCGTTTTCCTGAAATAGTATTTGAACTGAAATAATATTCACATGGTTCCGCTTCACATTTTCCATGTGAAGAGTAATAATAGTTGGAGAGGTTCTAGTTGGTAGGAGTCCAACATTATCTGACAAGCTTTGGTGATGGATTTGCAGAGATGAGCTTGTCATCAATATACATCTGTCGCAGACTGGCATTTATCCATGAGGATTTCCTTCGCCGTTATATGAAATTCACATGGTTTCAAAACAAAGTATTTGAAATTATGGATCCTGTGACTAACTTGCTTATTAATTTACTACATACTACGCCAAAAAACATAGATATAGACTAGAGTCTAGAGAGTCCCTGCTCACATAGGTATGGGATAAAATTTCAAATTTAGCAATAGGAACTGAATTAGAAATAGGGTTCATCATGATCAAATCTTCGGTCAAAATCCAAAGACTTAAATTGGACATATTATTTAACATAGAAAAAAGTCCAAAGACTTAAATTGGACATCATCATCATCATAGGGTGGCGTCATCGTGAACGATGGTAGCCAGACAGTGGAGGAATGCCTCAGCACTTCTACCACTGTCTTTACAAGGAGGCTAATAATTGACAAGGGCCCCCAGAACCAAGCCAATGCTGGTCTACTCCCTGTTTATAGTCCCCCAGCCAGACTGCTGGTCTACTGCCTGTTTATAGTCCCCCAGCCAGACTTGGACATAATTGGACATAACATAGAAAAAAGTCTTATATGAAAAAGTACCTTAGCGTCATTTTTTAAAGAACTCCACCGCTGTTTCGCCGAGTACAGAGTCTTGTGGGATACATCTATCAGAATAAATATAGCAATAAACTTCGTGCTATATTCTCGTGCGAAGATAAATTATATTCCAATATTGATTATGTTAACTTCGTATCCAACCAAAGTGAGAGAGAGAAGAAAAAATACATTAAAATGTTCTAATGTACTGAATAGGTACTCAGATTAACTATTTAACTTGTTTTTGTACCAAAATTATGGTCGGCATTATGCAAGCCCTGACAGAAACATTTGTGAAACATGATTCTTAAGTTGTATTGGATTGGAAACTGTGTACCATTCTGTGTTGTTTCTAATACTTTGTAGCTAGGATTAGTTTCAAGTCTCTTTCCAGTCAATCTAGAGCTGTAATAACTGTTACAGCAATAATACTGTGTAGCGGTACAAAATGGTTAATATGATTTTATTGTGACATTTTCTTTTGGGTGAATTCAAAGCATTAACCCTTTAAATCTTTCATTATTTCGTTTATCAATGTCGTACATAGATGGGTAATTATTTAACTGATACTAATAATTCTGTGTTCGTGAGTACATATCGTATACATAAATCACGGTGGCGAGAGGATTATATTGGCGCCCAAATCCAATGTCTAGGCTCCTTCCATGTCCATTGATTCTATATGTTTCAAACGGCTTTAAATTAAAAAAAAAAAAAACAAAGTAGGTCTATTGTTTAGTTTATTAAATTAATTCTGTGGGTATGTAGGTGGTTGCTGCTTAACATGTTTTTTTAACTATTTCTCCACAATATTAAGCCCAATTCGTTTTATTTGTAAGTTATAACTTTGGACAACGACCACGAATTAAATAAGAAAATGTTTGTCATACATTAATTATACAGGATGCAAAATAGTAACTATACTATCGTTTTTAAAATTTACTAATTTTTAACGCAATTGATAAAATTGAATATAACTGTCACCAGTTTGTAATTACTAATTACCTACTATGACAGAACCAGTGAGAAAATGGTGCCGGAATTTTTAAATCTGACTATTTTGTTATGTTTCATGTGTAGCGTATGTTTCATATTAATACAACATTTTATTGATCTGATTGTTACCATGTATGGTTTCATGTGTAGCGAGCATAAAATAGAGCATTCCTTCCTGCATTCTTACATTGTTGGTTACTTGCTCTTTGCACAGTACGCCAGTGTAGTGCCCTGTGGTACTCCGCAGGAGGGCTCCTCGATACTCGCTTCAGTGGATCATGTTAACTATTCAGTGGGTAATATGTTGTTGATACATTGATGTAAAGTCTTCTCTGTTACCGTACGTTCTTGTTTGCAATTATGATCATTGTGTACCATCGTGTACCAGACTTCCTCGTCATATGCAGTCCGGTGGTCGATGAATCAGGGACTTTTGATGGAGATGGATGTGCGTTAGTGAACATCTATTTTGTCTACATTTCCGGTGTGAAATTATCAGCTTTTAATTTTAATTTTTAGTCCCCCAGAGAATGTAATGTTTATTAAACTTTAATATAGAGTAAAGTCTACATGTCCTATTTTATTGCTGAATATACTTAACCCCCAGGCATATCAAATAAAGGCACCTCTACTTACTCACTTTACTTTCCATGTAAATTAACTGTGTGTTATTTGCGGTGGTGGAAAAATTGATATGGGTCTTGAACTTTTTGGACGTAGAGAACCAATATTCAAGACTCTTTTCGTGTCTAGTGTGTGATTTCAGAGTTTTTGTTGTTTGTGTTTAAACTGTGCACTTAAAACAGATTGTGCACTTAAAATATAAAATATTTTTATTGAAATTTTGGTCAAAAAGTCAGGGAATTAATTTTGATGTCCTCTGTTTTATCTCACCTTTGATCATTGTTAAAACATGTATTTTTATACATTTCTTAACCATCGTCTCCCCTCCTTTAGGCTTTGAACTTGAGTTTGGCCCTGAAAATCAGACCACAGCTTCTATTCAGTAAGCTGAGTCGTGACTCATACTCAACTCATGTGGTCAGCACGAGTCACATGTCAGAGACAAATTTGTGAAAATCATGAGTTTCATAGTCTTACATTAATAAAAGTAAATATTATCTACATTCACAGTAATGTTATTTCATACTGACCCGTAAACGGTATAATCGTTTTTATTATGTACCTATTTCAAACTGAAACTGAAGCCTTCACAACGTCTATCAATACTTATTTATTTATTTAATAAATTTACAGAAATATTTCCATTTTACAAAAGTTCCCTAACTTCCATTTCACAAAAAAATAATACTATTGTTTTTCCAATTTTCTATTGTTTCTACTATTTGTACTTGTTCTATTTTAGAATAAATGTATTCAATCGTTTTAATATCAGTAGTATCTGAAATAGGATCGAAGCTGTTCGAATAAGATTACAACAGGTTAGGTTAGTGATGATAATTATTTTTATTTTAAAAGTATTATTTAAAATATAATCATTTAAAAAGAACGATTTTAGCCAGCGACGTTAAAGCAAAATTAAAAAAGTACCTGATTTGCATAATATTATCATTACTATCAATAGTTTTGAATTTAAATACATTGTGCATACCCAAATACACATTGTTTTGAATTGATTTGCAACAATAACCAGATTCTATTGAATTTTATAAATTCAAAATGCAATATATCGAAGCCTACGAAACTTTTTAACTTCATCTTAATATATAAATGTCAAGGTCACTGACTGACTGACCACTGACTGATCATCGCTCTACAGCTCAAACCGTAAGTCCTAGGAAGCTGAAATTTGGTAGGTAGCTTTGTCCTATAGTCTAGATGTGCAATTTTCGAAACTCCCACTACAACACCTGCCATTGGCGAAAAAGGATTTTTTGCTTTCACGGCCATGCCTCGGCCCGCTAGTAGAACAATAAAACTTAGTCGAACCTCCCGATAAACCTCTCACAAGCCGTCTCACACTTCACACCTCTTTTGATATTATTGATAACAAACAGAACAATAACAATTAATCACTGGAGAGAGTCAATGAATAATCCGTCTGGTAATTAATTCACACTCAAATCATCTGTGAGGACTTCCCAATAGAGGACCAAGTTCCACCTACATAATATAATATCTGGAGTATTGGAATTGACGGTGTACCTTTCACAGCATTACACATGTCTTCCTCTTCAATCTAATCCTGCTCATTCATATTACTTCCGAGAAATTTCTAATATTAGAAATCGGAAGTATTGTGTTCGTTTTCTATTATTATTTTTTTAGATCACAAACGGGCACTAACTAAATAGCAGTACTAACTAAATAACAATATTTACCCTAACTAATGGTCATTAAAAAAATATGATAATTAATATTAACTTAACTTAACTATGAATGGCCTCTATCTTATCTTTTCCCTTAATTTATAGAAGAATTATATTATTGCCATATTTTTACCAATACTACTAATGTAGTATTGGTAAAAATATGTCCATTTGATTCCATTTGAATCCACTTTGGTTAGAAAGAAAAATACAGCTCAACTTTAACATCATACCTCAAATGCAAGAGACCAGTGGCAGCAAGAGCATTGACTATCACGAGCAAGCTTTGAGTTCCTTGGCAAATAATGCGATTAAGAGCCTCACAATTATGTGCAACTGAATTTTTGACATAATTGTACAAAGAAATTAACAACCCTTAGTCATGTTCTGATATTCATGTACATCTAATATAACTTCTCACTTTTCTGATTTTACTTATATAAGAGAGATTTGTTGATGGCATGGATAATCAGAGCTTTTACCTGTTGATGAGAGCTACTAAGCTCGAAACAGCTGTCCAGTTATGTTCTGATATTCATGTACATCTAATACAATTTCTAACTTTTCTGTTTTTACTGATTTACTGAAACAACTTTTATAATTGATAATTAGATGTTTTTTTTTACAATTTTCTTAACGTATAAAGCATCATCTTCAGTTCTTGATGGTAGAAAGATATGTTACTCTTGTTCTTTGATGAGCAAGCAACAAAACTAACATTTGGTCTAATTTGTATTTGGTATGTGCTCAGGTTATCAAGATCGACCTGCCCAATTGTTCGTTGTGTTCTCAAAATATTAATTGTGTTCGGACTTTCAGTGAGCATGGATATAGATTACAATTATAAACAACTTATACGATGTGAGCAATCTTCAAAATCCACATGGTATCTAATTCCTGGTTTAAAAAAATCCGTTATGTTGTAGGTAATTTGAATTAATTTGGGAATTCCATTATTTACGAATAAAACCCTATAGAAAAATATGGATACGTCCATCACAGAGTTAAAGTGCCCTACAAGAAAAGGGGGGAAAACAGAAAAACGTACTCGTAAGTAGTCATTGTATGAAATTAAAATGTAATGGTAGTCAAGTGGTTAACGCGCTGGTCTGGTAATCCAGGTAGCGTAGGGATCCCCCAGGCAGTGCAAGACAGCTTTCCAGCCCAACTTAGGTTTGGTGAGATTAATTTGGGTAACTGTGGTATGATTCCCAGCGAATGGAAGGTAAATACCTAGTCCTGATTATCACAAATGAGAAAGTTAAAACCAAATAAAACCAACTGGTCACATGAGATCTATTTAGGTCGCAGTGTTAATTTAAGTGTTTCACTGAAAACCCTGCAACCAGGTCACATAATAATAACAACTCTAGCCTTGCACAAGTTTATGGAATTCTAAATGGCAATTGACTCTATGTTCAAACAACTTGTTATATTACCTAACTATTCTTATTATGATTTTTTTTGTTAGCTTATCGTCTCCTTAACATCTAAGTCATTCGAAACGACGGCGTCGCGGCGTCGGTTTCACCCTGTATTCACTTGAAACGTACAAACAAGCTACGCACCCACAGCCTGGGTTATCCCACGCATAGCCAACATCACGAGGTTTTGTGATTGTCACCAACTTCAGTGACAACGTTCACCAACGACGCTAGCTAAAAGATATTCTCATGTATTCCGCCATAAGTTTGTATATTTTGGTAAGTTTTTGACGTTGAAATATATTTCAAACATTCTCGTTCGCCAAACACGACTCTGGCGTGGAATACTGAACTTTTCGGATCATACTAAACAGAGCATGAAAGTTGAGGACTTTGAGATTAACACATGCTCTGCTATGATCGGCGAGAGGGCGTGAGGTAAGAGTTGGAATATTCATAAATCATAAGTTACCGAATCAAGAAATCAGGTCACACTGTACGGTCGTACAGATCTCTTGAGAAAATGAGTTTTGAGTAGCCTTTACCAGAGAAAATGAGTTTTGAATAGCCTCTACCAGAGAAAATGAGTTTTGAAATGCTTCTAAAAGAGAAAATGAGTTTTGAATAGCCTGTACCAAGAAAAATGGGTTTTAACAAGCCTCTACTAGAGAAAAGTGTCACTACATAAAAGAAATACTCTGAGGACATAGGGTTTTAAAAAAGGTTTGAACATTAAAATCGCCTGGTGGTTACTATGCTTCTTCTTTCATTTTGCTTTTTCTCAAACCTACTTGGAGTCGGTATTCTTCTGTGGTGGTTTACTTAAACTCTTAGATTATTATTATTATTATAGCTTCTCATTTTCATTCAGCCCATTTCAGGGATGTATATAAGAGGATGGTTGCGAAGGTGCCTGCCCCAGCGTGCCAGCAAAACATTCGCCGACATAGACAATAGACAGCTGCTGTCTATTGCCCCGGGCCGACAAAATGTGCAGACTCTCGGCAATGCGAGTGGCTATTGGCCTGTTGAGCTTTACTATCCATACTTGTGTGGTGTCATCAGTTTTGGTTTTTTGGTGAGCAATAAAGAGAAGCTTGTTACCGAATCTGAATTCTAGTCGAGTCTGTCTCTAATTCTGAGTGTAGTAGTGTAAAAAACTGCACTACTGTAAGAAATAAATAAATACAGAAGAGAACAATACGCAACATCTACTTCCAGATTCGTTCCTAAATGAATCTAGTAACCCAGGAAGAAGATTTCAACTTGCTGGTCCATAAGAACAGAAAAATGAACAAATTAGAATATTTCAAGAACAGATTTCCTTCCTAAGTTTAAACTTCTTTTTCAGCTGATGGTGTAAGAACGAGTGTCTATTGAGAATAGGTTAACATCATTTACAAAAACTCATCCAAAGAAATTTTGGACATCTCACAAAAGTTTTAAATCTTCACTTTTTACCAAGAAGTATGTGTTTAATGACGCGTGATAACACGAACAGCTATTTAATTGTGTGAATCAATAGTCAATTCACCTAAATTTAGCCGAATAATTAACAAGACCTATGATAGTAAACCATTCAAAAACTAGTGTTCGGTTCCTTTTCAGAATAAATAAGTGTTACACTTCGTGTGAATAATTTACAAAGCTGGAAAGTTTTTATATTTGTGTAAATCAATTACGTGATTGTCACAACTACTCAAACTTGCTTTACTAAAGTTACGCTGAAACCGGGACTTGAACCACCGAAATTCAGGTTACAAGTTCGCCCCCTTATCGATCAATCTACTAAGGTGAGTACGTGTGAATATATTTTGTATATTCTAGAATATAATATATTATATTAGCCTATATTATTGACGCTGTTTGAACACGACCGGTGCATATTCCCTCCACTTTTCTTAAGTTTGGAAATCCGACAAGAATCCGACAGCTGTGGTGAACGTGTAATATTCCTTCCCGGCCATTCTTGATTTTGAAGAACATTTGGCACTATGAAAGAGAATAGCGCTTGAAGATAAAGATAGAGCAGACACTTTTAGAGCATTAGAGCATACATGTAAAACATTACCAAAATTACATCTGTCTCAAGTTGAAGTTTCATTCAAATTCCCTGCGTCAATGAGGTTCGAACTCACGACTTTCTGTACTAACCTATGTTAGTACAGAAAGTCTTGGCAAATTCCTGCTGTCAGGTATGCAAGATTCCATCCGTTCAACTGTTTACTATGGGTCTCCTATTAAACCATTCTACAGCATGAGAACATAACCAACAAAACTGCAACGAATATCCTTCATGTAATAATTACATACCTATCTATCTACATAATTATTTACTTAGTCATACAATAACAATTCAATTACTCTCTACATCTCGGTGTCAATTGTCATGCCGCCAATTATTCAAGTCGGTAGATATGTGGTATTCCGACGTGGTATGTGCCGACGAAGGTTGCTGTAAGAGGTCATAGCAATATCGACGCTTGAATGGAACGCACAGATATATGGACGGTGGCGACCTTCATGCAAATCAGTGATCTCTCGTTTGGCAAATGTATAGATCGGTCCTGAGATTGGACTGAATTGTAGACTTGCACTGTTCCGACTCAGGCTACCCATAGCTATTCAAAGTATTCACTCTAAACACTTGTTAGGCATAAATCTATAAGTATATATTTAGTACCAAAAGTTACAACAAATCTGGAATTCTAATAGAGACAGGAATGTTTATCTGAATTTTAGCTACCACCTGGATTGTTCTTCAGAATTTTCAACATGACGAGATGTTTTTTTGTTGTTTTACATATTTCCCTATTTATATAATTATAATCTCTGTATCTTCACTACTACCTATGTATTTTGTAGGTGCCACTGTATAGATGATTGTGAATGATCCAACTGGAACGGCTGCAATTGTCTTTCCCCATCAATTTAGGGAGGTTGAAAGTGTTTCAACTTTCAAAGAAACCTGAAAGCTCACGTTCATTCATCAAAACAAGATCCCAGCAGGTCAGAAGTTTGAAAGTCTAACGTTGGCAATAATTACCGAGCTCGGTTCTGTCAAATTCCAAGCGTCAAGCGTCCGTCAGTTGGCGGAGGTTTCCCATGGAGATGAGCTCATTGTCTGCTCCACACATGCTAGGTTTCCTCACTGGACTCTCCTCTTTAACTCCTGTCCGAGTGAATTGCTAATAACACACAATTAAATTTGCAGGATTCCAACAGAAAAACAGGGTTTTGATGAAACCTCGTGCCATGAATGCTGAAATAATTTTGACTTTATTCTTTTTGTTTTTTTTTTCTAATTTATTTATTTCATAACCATTTTTACATTTTAAAAATATTACAATTTAGAGATTTATTTTAGGTACAGGGGTTTTTTTTCTATCTTTCCTTTTTTGTTTCTGTTTTTTTTTTTTTTTTTTTCTTCTTCTTCTTCTACAAGTTAATGTCCTAGGAGGTTAACTGCTAGGACATTAGCTCGTAGAATGTCTCTCACTTCTGACTCGACACGGACCCTGTATAATTTAGGCTGTGAAGAGGTTAACTGCACATCCATACACTCCGGCCTCGATACTAACAGAAACTCTTCGTGCAACCATTATCAATCAAACTGAACTTCTTATGCAGTTTTTTTTCTATTATTTTGCATGTAAGACACGATTTCTTGGGAAATGTTCATGCTCTGAGCTTTAAGTTTGCATAAATCACACAACAATTATACGATTCGGGATGGAGTTTCTCTATTATGTTTGTTTTATGCGTTCAACAGCGACGACCCAAGTTCAGGCAAGATTCCCCTGATCTCAATTTATGGCATTCTGTGTGTCTTGTATAATGGGCTATCGGGTTTTGCATCACTCCGGTTGAGTCTAGATTGCGCTCGTCTCTGATGACGAGAGACTCATTGATTTCTAGTTTCTAGCTGTACAAGATCTTTACGACTCAATGGTCAAGGGTGTTTTGGTCAATCTGAACTCTGGTGATAGCGGTTTGAGTCCACACTCCACAATCTATACTAAAGACAGGTGGTTCACAAGTGTATTAAAATGATCTCGGAGATTTTGGTTACTTTATACATCTCATTGAAATGTGAAGTACTTACTGACGGAAAAAATATATTTATATTCGTGAAAAACCTATGATCAGAAGAAATCTTTCTTCGAAATTCACGATAGTTCAGGATTTTTGTTGTTGTTGTTGGTACGAGTATGTTGGTTTCTTGTAAAGCAATCATTTTTTTTCTCTTTTACTTTCTATTACCTACAAGGTATAGAAAGTATTGTAATCGGTTACTTTTTTAAAAATTGAGCTAATAACATTTCTGTTTTTTTGAAAGAAGAGAAGTTGAAATGTATTTCAAAAAACTCTTTATTTATTTACTAATGACAAAACTATACGGATATTGAAACAATTTGAGTTTTACCATATTCCTGTTTATAAGGAAGAAAAGAGTTCTACTTCGCTAGTAATTGAAGTAATTCACATACATCTAAGTTTCATTTGCAGATCTTACAATAGAGGAAGAAATAAGGTGGGAAATCTTGCAGGCTGCAACCCGAACCCAGCTTCCTCCTTGCATGGACCTGCCTGCACCCCACACACAACGCATATATTTACATTATTTTTGATTTATTTTAAAACTTTAAAAAAAAAGGAAAGTTATAAAAAAAAGAAGAAGGAACGTAAGTATTCGAAAGTTGAAAGGGGGAAATTATTAATTAAAAAATCCTGCTTTTTTAAACAAAGAAATAATGCAAAGAAAAGAAAAAGAGGAAAGATTTCTCCTTCGAAAAAAAAAATTAAAGATGAAATGGGAAGAAAAAATTGGGAGCAGGGCTAATTTTTTCTCGAGCAATGCAGAGGGGATTGACAGGAAGTGTGGGGGGAGTCTTATGGGTGATTTACTAAAGTTAAAGATTCTTTATACTCGGGGGGTTCGCGATAATTTTCCTTCAGTGTTGTCGAAAAAAAAATAACTTAAATGCAAATCACCTTCGTACAGCTTGAATTTTAAATAGACACCTCTCCTTTTGTGCTATCGATTTTCCAAGCTTGGGTCATTTATTTGGGAAATCAAACCTGGAAAAGCGTTTGCTGAAGATAATCTTTGAAAAGAATTTACCCAAGAAGCCTAATAGGTGATTGATTGACATGTCTTTGAATTGAATTATTCCAGCTGAAAATCAAAAACAACATTCTTATTCGTCATCATCATCATGGAGTAGCATCATCGTGTTCAATGGTCGCCAAACTTGATATTTTCATCAAGTTCATACAAGGAGGCTAATAAATTAAATCAATGATCAACTTACTATTGTAAGGGAAAGAACAATCATTGTTTTTAGAAAATATTGATAATTGACTTTTGTTTATGTAACAAATCGCAAAAAAAAAAAAAATGTTTTATTTAATTCAGTGTAATTCTTCAATTTTTTTTTTCATCTACGCGCACTAAATGTATGTATGTTTGTCCCGAAATTCCAATGATTATAGGAACTATTTAAAGAAAGAACTATTTAAAAATACTGGCACATGTTTTATCAATCAAATGGAACAAGAGTTTTGGTCAAATTTTTGGATGGATAAAAATTCAAGAGTAGATCTCAATAATTCGAGCTGCGTCCATTCGACTTCGAGGAAGTCGAAGATTGATTAAAAGGTTACCATATGAAGATGGAGCAGCCATTAATTACCTATTACCTATATTGTTGATTAATAAAATAAAAAATGATTTAAAAAAAAAATATGATTATAGAATGTAATTGAAGATACCATGTGCTACATCACATTTCAAAAAAGGAGTACTAAAATATTGTAAAAAAACCATTAAAAAGCCAATTGAATTACGGAAAATAAATATCTAAATAAAATCTATTTACCGACCTCAGTGGCTTGATCGAGGCGGACTTGTTACCTGGAGGTCGGTGGTTCATGTCCTGGATTCAGCGTAGATTTAGGTAAGGGATCTGGAATAGTTGAGATATCACGAAAGTGATTAACACAAACATGTTAATTTTATAACTTTTTTTAAAAATAAATTCTATTTCTTTGGATTTTTTTTTTAATTTGTTCTTTTAACATGAAAATAAGGAAATCAGCTTGGAAGATGCCATGGACTTTCCTCTCCAGCTTTCACTCACCGAGGAAATTGACAAGAAAGCTTAAGTTGAAAATTTTAAATGCATTTCTCCCATCACTCAAGATGTTTTTTTATAATTTTTATTCAAAACTGAAGTGACAGTACGTCATGAGATTTGAAAACTCCTGAGGCGTAGGAAGAAAGTTCCATGATTTCAGTGATTTTTGATTTTATATCATCAACATCAATATATTTTTTCTTTTCTTTTTTGAGATATGATTATCAAAAAAGAGCTAGTAACTATTTTTCTGTAATTTGATTAATCAAATCAAAAAATGGTTTGAAATTATTTTCACTAAAAAGTTAGCTTACAGAAATAGTCAATTAGTATATTCATTAGTAGTGGAATATTTCTAATAGTTTGTAACGCTCTAGCCTGGTAGTAGAGGTAGCGTGGGAATCCGTTGGTTCGAATCCCACTGTTTTTGAAAAATAAAAAAAATCAATATTATATTTAACAGTGAAATTATTAAAAAAAAAAACAAAACAAAAACAAAAAAAAACAGTCAAGTCCAACTGTCCATCAGGCTTAAAGAAAGTAGGTAATTTGCAAGTATAAATTATGATGAGCGCAGTTTCTCACACCGTTCTACATATTTGTTTAGATCTGTTCAGACATGATCGTAAACATGTTATCAGAGTCCTAGGTCAGTCCAGGATCCTATATGACAGACGTTCCAAACCTTAGGGGTCGCAACTTTGTCCTTCTTAGAGCGGAGGCCCATACCCTGGAAACTGGGGTAGAACCAGTACCACGTAAAAGGTAAAACCCCCGTACAACCTATCCATATCAACTCTGGGTATCAAAAGCAAATAGAATCAACTGGTCACAATAGATCTAATTAGGTTGCAGTGTTAATTCTAAGGAAAACCCTGCAACTAGGTCAGATAATAGAACAGTCCTCTAGGCTTTCGGTCCTGTGGACACTGAGGGAAAAGGAAAGAAAATCAGGAGTTTACGATTAACACTATCGATAGTATTGATGGTTTGATAAATATTTTTTTGAAAGATTAACAACGGGCCGGATTAAAACAGGTCCATCGGTTGGCTCCCACTGCCGTGTGAAGTATCTGGGCTCGTACGCTCTATAGGGCATAGTTTATTACACATGGGTACGGGGCTTCACGACTCCCCGAGCCCAAACATCACGATTAAAATAAATATGATTTTACTGGAGCACGGAATAATTTATACGGCCAGTTCAGTACTGCGACGTTGCCAGACTGGCAGAGGTGTTTTTCCTTTTTTCTTTACAACAAAGTCAGTAAGTATTACAGTGACGTTGTCAGACTGGCAGAAGTGTTTTTCTTTTTTCTTTGCAACAAAGTCGGTCACTTTCTTGTTCATACTCTGTTAATGTAGGAAGTGACTTAAAGGAATAAAAAGTCTATCCAAACTAGTCATTCATATATAAAAAAATGCCAAAAGAGACATCGCAGAAACAATCCCCTTTCATACCGGCTAGAGACCATCAAAACTCGGTAAAGCTTACACTGTGCACAGCAAGAACAACAGAGCCATGGGAATCCGACCCTGTCAACCTTACATCGAGAACTCTGAACAACATGATGCTTCGGACAGGTCTTGCCAAGATAAACAGAATTAAAAATGCCTTAATCATTTAATGAACAATCAGTGTGTGAAAGTTGCAATGCAGCGCAACATGGACTAGAAGTGTAAGAACAATACTGAATACTCAGATCTGGGCGGTACTGGTGTATGCTGATAATACACAGGCTGCTTGCAAACTCCTGCAACATGGACTAGAAGTGTAAGAACAATACTGAATACTCAGATCTGGGCGGTACTGGTGTATGCTGATAATACACAGGCTGCTTGCAAACTCCTGCAACATGGACTAGAAGTGTAAGAACAATACTGAATACTCAGATCTGGGCGGTACTGGTGTATGCTGATAATACACAGGCTGCTTGCAAACTCCTGCAACATGGACTAGTAGAAGTGTAAGAACAATACTAAATAATCAGCTCGGGGCATTTGCAGTGTATGCTCACCATACACAGGTTGGTTTCTGGAGTTTACTGACAATACTGATTATTTATTTTTCTTTTTTTAAGTTGGCACTTGTTTGAGACAATGTAATAATTTGCAGAGTTTTTAGAGCATAGAAGTGGCTAATTGCATAAAAATTTCACTACAGAAAAACGCGTTTTATATTATCAACGGAACTTTGGATACACCCTGTACACTAATAAAAAGTTTACCTAATAAAATACTTACCATAGCTACATAGATATTTGCACCAACACATTGCTTGTTCTACGACTTTTATTATGAGCAAATATGACCGTGATCTCGGCAAACATACACGATGCGAGCTGGTAATAAAGACCGAAGCAATAGACAACAGTGCGAGGATAACTTGGGTCCCAGGCATCAACCTTGTGGAATCACTTCGCACCGTGTTAAAGGCCTTTTCTGGATCACGATTTCTAGACCTATATGTTTTGACCTATGGGACAAATAACATTAAATTTTATCGAGGAGTCAAGACTGTTGGATGCTTAGGTAAATATTTACCTAGTTACTAATAAGTACTTAGAAATAGGAAGACTTTACATTTTTTTCAGATGATGGAACGTAAATACTAGTGAGATCCTTGCGCGTGACTGAGACATGGCCAATCTCTCTACAAAACATAGATACCTACACCAAGACCAAAACAACTCTCAACTAGTATAAATCAAAAACGGGAGACGCTCCCCCAAATAAAGCTAGATAAACATTATGTGCTACAGAGAGTGAGAGAGAGAGCCTTTCTTTTTTAAAAAGATACCTACAGAACTTTTCAAAACAATCTCAGATCAGCTGAAGATAGAAAAAGGTATGTCATCATGTGATGGTTAAAATAGGAACCTAATGCAATTTGTGGTTTAATTTTGTTAGACTAAAAATGTTGCTAACAGTGAGACAATGGCCGTTTCCTGTAACACATTGTAAGTTATCACTCCGCTAAAACTCTGCTATTAATATTTGCAAAACATCGACCGTTTGTAATATCATACCAATTTATGGTTGATCCCCAAACTTCCTTATTCTTAGTCCGCTGCGCTCACCACTTTGCAGTTAAACGTTAAGTCGCAGTTTTTTAAAAGACCAGATTGATCACTATGAGCTACAAGTTTTTAAAATACAGATGATAAGTTTTGTAAACTTAATCGAATTAATTATGAGTAATTGGAAATCGCATTTCAATAAATTCCAGTTTTGATTAGTGAAATAAATCGCAGTATATTTTACAACGATTTAATTTTTCAGAGCAGTGGATAAAATTAAAATATTGTCTCTGAGATCTGGATGACTTCACCATTTAATTGTTGTAAGACCTACGCTGCAAATGAATAACCGACATGGCACGAATATTTCAGAGATACAAGAACTTTTAAAACAAAGGTGACGAAAATCTGTAATATACCATTATTTTATGCTACCAGAGTATAAAATAAGAGCCCCTCTCCAGTGCTACTATTTTGTGGTCAAATTCTCAAATAAGAATGTGACGAAAAATTTATGCAGAGTGGGATCCGAAAAAAAATTGCTACCTGGATCACCAGACTCGCGCCTCAGCCACCACAACCAACGTAGTATGTCCAAAATAGTTTTCCCATGACTACAAAATAACATCATAAAGGCTCTAAAACTTATGATAATAATGTAGCAATGATTTTACATCATCTGCATAGAATTATTGAAATAGTAATAAAAGTACAAAAAAATGTAATGAAAATAACATCAAACAATGATAAATAAACTAATGATCTTCATAGCAATAATAAACAGGACTTGAAATGGGACCACGAGTATGGATTTATTGATCTCTCCGATCTGTTGTGATGCAATATTGCCTTCCTTCAGATGACACAAATCATTGACCGGCGCATCTCATCTACAGGGTGTCCCACCAAACTTGGACACCT
>CM044957.1:4472913-4501550 GCA_024516035.1 Bactericera cockerelli
ATTGGATTTTGTTCTGTAGAATTTACAATTATTCTGATGAATTATTTTAAATTTTGCTTTCTAGAATTCGCATTGTCATACTGATGAATATAAAATTTGCATAGTCGAACTGATGAATTTCGAATTTGCACTTAAGATTTTGAAAGGTAGATGTAAGATCTGATGAATTTAGAATTATTTAGATTTTGCATTGTAAGCACACAGAGTATAAAATTTGGTGTAAAAATTTCTTGTTAAATTTCGAAAAATTACTCTACATTTAGATGGCCCTTACTTGTTTCTCCTTATTTTTATTTATTTTGTTTTGTCTCATTTCCAGGTTAAAAATACTTCAGGTACAAAACAAAATATATGATTTTCTTAACAATTTCCGTAAAATTGTATTTTGAAAAGTTTCCATCGATTGGAAAAAAAAGAAAGAAAAAAAAGAAAGAAATAACAAAAAAAATGCTACAACCTTTTCCCCATTTTAATTCCTTTATTTTTTAAAAAGATTTATTTTGAAAAGTTATTTTAAGGATTAAAATTCGAAAAATTAAGGAGGGCGAAAAGCTGCATCGCTGCGAATGTATTATTCTTTCATTTAAAAAAAAAAATCTTTTTTTATAAAAGTGAGAAAAAAATGTACCTACACCTAGGTATAAAGAGAAAATAAGTTTCAAGATCTCCTGTCAAAAACGATAAATCAATATTATTAAATTAAAACTCGTGAATCTCTTGGTCTGAACTTTAAACCTAGAATGTAGATGGGTTCCAGATCACTGGTTCCCTAATTCAGCTAATCCACATTGCAACACAACACTCTTGGTCCTGCACATATAAAATTCTCTTAGGTTAGGACGATTCGACCGCCTTTATAGGACGAAGACATTATTTTTAATAATTATGAAATACATAAGACCGCTTTTGACCGCTGGAGTAAAGGGACTTTTAAGTCTTACCTCAGCAGTGTGAACAAGGTGTTACTCAAATCTTATTGAATGTAGTGAAGGTCTAAAACTGAACATTTTGTGGATTGTCTAGGACGGAACCCGAAACCTCCTGTTTGTGAGAAAACGACACCACTGCACTCTCAACCCAAATGTTACAGTGGATACAATAAGGCTTCATTTCTTCAATTAAACTGGGTGATAAATCCATGGGTATTGCTAATCAGCTGATTAGTATTTTCGGTGTGATTATCAATAACCAATAACAATCTATACTAGGAATACTATTAGAAGTTAACTATTGACTAAATTGTTGATTAAATAATCGAGTGATTAGCACTACCCTTGATCAAGCACTACCCTTGATCAAGTTTTGTTTTAATAATTTCACTTTGTAAATATGTATATAATTTACAATTTACTCATTAATTTGTTGGATACCTATAATAATTAGTGCGTCCATATTATCCTTTCACCACAGTGATTTAGGTATCTGTCCCTATCTCACGGACACGGAATTACTATTAGTGTGTCAATTGACAAACTTCTAATTTCAGAATCCAATTTTACTGTACACAAATGTTATACCGTACACTGGTTAGGCAAGTTGTTAACGCACTAGTCTGGTAATCCAGGTAGCATAGGGATCCGTTGGTTTGAATCCCACATCCATTGCATGAATTTTTCCTAATTAATTTGAGTTTGTGACCACATAATAATAAGACTCTGAGGGTTAGGTTGTAGAGAATGCTTTTAGCATTAACCTCGCCCGGTTTACTATCCACTAGAGTGTTATTATTATTAGGTACATATCTATTTTTACTATCTATTTTCTATTATATTAAAGTAGTCTTTTTCAACTTCATAGTTACCTAAATTTAACACATAGTCTTAAACAAAAATGTTATATACAATGTTGTGTTCATAAAAAAAATACAAGATTAGGTTAAAAAGTAGTACACAACGAAATTAAAAATTATATTGAATACTTGACTTTAAGATAAAAAAAGTCAAATGTCTAGACTCTATACTTGAGCTCTCGTTCAAGCTTAAGCGTCCTGCTTTCTTTCTGTACGAAGGAATTATAAAAAACTCAAGTACCCTCTCTTCTGCATGTCGACTCTTTTACCTTTTGTATTTAAGCAACAAAAAATCCCTGTTGTTTTGAGATTTTCCAACGGGTTCCGCATTCACAATGTTTTCTCGGAGAAATTTATCATCTCCAGCGTCGATGGCGCGTTGAATACACCGGTTGTCGTAGAATCACCGAAGTTAAACAACGTCCAAGACTTCGTATTGCTGGCATTCTAAACGAACCCAATCTAGATGAGGATAATGTGGGTATTGGCAGGTTTGTGAGTTTTCTGCGAATGGAAGGTAACATTTCCGTTGTGATATGATCATGCAGTTGAAAGCGACGTTAAACCCAAATTTGAAAAATAAAATAAATAAATAACATCTACAAATGCTACAATTTTGTGTCGGTTCTGAGATTCGAACCCGCGACCTTCCGCATGGTAACCGGTATGAGGATCTTACCATTGAGCTAATCGTGAGCTCATCGGTCAACTCAAATGATTTCTGTACTATGTACGAGTTAGCCCAGT
Source organism: Bactericera cockerelli (assembly GCA_024516035.1). Lineage (NCBI taxonomy): Eukaryota > Metazoa > Arthropoda > Insecta > Hemiptera > Triozidae > Bactericera > Bactericera cockerelli. Next base: position 4,475,450 of record CM044957.1, read on the forward strand.
CAGCCTCCGTGGCGTAACAGTTGTGACAACTGCCCGGAGTTCAGAGATCTTGAGTTCGATTCCCCGTTGGGGCAGAATTTTCAACAAAGAATTCTATTCCTTCCGAAAACGTGAGGCTGGCATTTCTGGCCCTACTCAGGCTGGGTGAGGTTAATGTGGGTAGCTGGTACGATTCCCAGCGAATGCAGGTTAAAACCCAAGTCCTAAATATTTATCTCAAATCAGGACGTTAAAATAAAATAGAATCAACTGGTCACAATTGATCTAATAGAGGTGGGTGTGATAATTGGGGCTTCTCTTGTGAAACTCCAACCTGTCAATAACAATAGTAATTATCATGTTGGTGTTAATCACTTTCGTGATAGCACATCTACTCAAACTGGCTTTACTAAATCTATTACGCTGAAACCGGGACTTGAACCACCGACCTCCAGGTTAAGTCCGCCGCCTTATCGATCAAGCTACTTACTGAGGTTGGTTTAATATTAGTACCTACACTATGTGGCTTTCAAGTTCTATATACGTACAATGTACCTTATTGTACATAATATATATGAGAACATCGTATATGAGTGCCTATATACAATATGTACATGGTATATTTACCGAGTGGTAGAGACCGCACGGAGACTATTCAATTTGCATACCAAGACCCAGCTCCACACATGGTTCTGGTCTCTCATTGGCTGGCGACTTCTGGTCTATGATTGGCTGTCCCCGGTACAAAGTAACCACACGAATGACTCACTGGCTCAAGTGAAAGTCACACTTTGGTCTGGCCACACACGATCCGGAGTCCCATTCACTCCGCCTGAGCTATCAGGCCGTCTCCATCTTGCCTGATGACAATGTGAGTGTCTCTATACATGATATATAATTATGTACATACTTGGTTCTGGGGCCCTTGTCAATTATTAGCCTCCTTGTAAAGACAGTGGTAAAGTGCTGAGTCATTCCTCCGTCTGGACCATCGTTCACGATGACGCCACCCTATGATGATACGAATATCTCAGTGTTTAAGCACTCACTTGCCATGCGGAAGGTCCCGGGTTCGATCCCCCGTGCCGACAAACATTTCTATTCAAATTTTGGTTACAGTTTGTGATGAGTGTTTCACAGCCTTTTTTATTTCGTAGCCATGAAACAGGAGCTTCTGTAGACGCTTGTGGTCTGTGTTGCAGCCTGCCCATCCCGTAGTATGCCTCCCTTGTTTGTAAGGGATACCTTCCGGTGAGCTCGTGTTGACCCAGCACCTAAATGGGAACTATTGTGTCATTTCTCGCCCATCAGAGGGGAGGCATACTACGGGATGGGCAAGATGCAATACAGACCACAAGCGTCTGCAGTAGCTCCTGTTTCATGGCTACAAAATAAAAAAGGCTGTGAAACATTCATCTCTATGAAAACAGGTGAACTTGATGCATATAGGACAACTCAAGGAACCGAATTTTTTTTTCTATACTCAGTTTTCCCTTATAAAGAGGTTATTTTCCCTTGAGAGATTCAATTTTAGAAAGTTTAAAATTATCATAATAAATTATTTGTATATATCACCAGTACATAAGAACTGAAGATAAGAGAAACTTCGATATAAGAGAGAAATTTCCATGTCCCTATAATAGTTCTCTTTCAGGGAAATAATATCTTTATAAGAGAAACTGGATATAAGAGAAAGCTGGATATAAGAGGAATGATTTCCGGTCCCTTCTGGTTCTCTTACATCCAGGATGAACTGGACTCCCTCCACGGTTTCATCAAGGGAGAGCAAGTCTGGTAGAAAGCAAGAAATGGAAGATATGAAGAGGAGAAGGCATCTGCTGAAATCTGCTCGCAGCTAAATTAGGAATAAAGAGTATGTAAAATAATACAAAAATCCTAAATAAATAAAAATTTGTTACATACTTATTAACAATGGTGGTAATTTTTCTTGTTATTTTATAAGTTTTCGGAAATACCTATAACTGTCGTAATCAGTCTTAGTTATTTGGCCAGCCTCCGTGGAGTAATGGTTGTGACTTCTGCCCGTTAGTCCAAAGATCTTGAGTCCAATTTCCGTTGGGCGGACTTTTCGACAGAAAATTCTGTCCCCTCCATACACGAGAGTTACTACACTTACTGATCATATTTGTGTTAATCACTTTCGTGATATCACAACTACTCAAACTCGCTTTACTAAATCTACGCTGAAACCGGGACTTGAACCACCGACCTCCAGGCTACAAGTCCGCTGCCTTATCGATCAAGCTACTTGAGGACGGTCATACACGAGAGTCTGGTATACATATCCGGCCCTACCCGGACTGAGTGAGGTTAATGTAGGTAGCTGGTATGATTCCCATTAATTTTAGATGTGGAGGACGGGGGTTTTACACTATAAATACAAAAATCGTCGGGATAAGTTTTTATATTTCTGGATATTTCATAACCTCCTGAGCAACTTTTGTTTTGAGTCTGTCTGCCGGTCTGTTTCATTAATTCCTCGTAACGCACAGATCTCAGAAACTATACAGAACGAATTTTGACGAATTTTGTTCACATATAGGAGAGAGTCTGCAGATGGTACCATTTTAAATTCGTCAACTCTGCACTCATACAGACCATGCGCCTGACCACCAACTTTTTGCTTAAACGCTTATATCTCGTGAACAGTACACTTACTTTTGCCTTTTTATAGGTTTTAGTGTTTTACTTTGTGCATTTGTATTTTTAAATATGATTTTAGCTCTGATATTTATAGAAATCGAAAAATAAATGGACAAAAATATGCAAATAAGGCCTATACGACTTACCGAGACAGATTTTTTTTTTAGAATCTAAATGTACGAAAAAGGATATTCTGCCATAAAAACAAATTTGAAGAAATTGGTAAAGCTGTTTGGAGATACAAGTGATTTAGTATAAAATCTCAAAATTACACGTGTACACAATGTGAACCAATCATGAGGAAGTATTGTGTCCATAATTGGCAATGTATTTTTTTTTTTTTCTTCGATATCAAGTATCTATTATATTTTATTTTGGTCACTTATTTTTTTTCTCTCTTAAAACTTTATATTTTAAATACCGTCCTCATAAAGAATTATACTTATAGTAATAATAATTCGACTTCGATGATCCAAGGTCCACATCTTAACAGTTAGCAATACGTGTTCTGTATGACAAAATCGAAGATACCTATACATTTTCAGTGATGAGTAGCTATAATTTGTGCCCGATCTGAAATTGCCTCCTACTTCTCAGATGAGTGAGTGGAGCATAAAAAAACACTCAGAAATATGCTCTTCCGATGAGGTTTCAGTGTTTATTTTGCAGGTGGGCTTCTGGTTTTCACGTACAGGGTGGTGTCATTTGGTAGTCGAATGGTTAAGGCGCTTGTCTGGTAATCCAGGTACCATAGTGACTCGTTGGTTCGAATTTCATTTATTTCGGTAATTATGACCACTTTAGAACGAAATGACAGAAAACTGTAAGACAGAAAATGCTTTGAGAATTGAACTCTCCTTGTGGTTTGATGATTTCCTTCTACTAAGGGCCGTATTATGAAACAGGATTAGTAAATCGAAGCCCACCCTTAGATTTTATCAGCTGACCGATAAGTATTTTAAAACAAGATTTTCCGTCACGAAGGCTGGCTATAGCTCCGTTACGCCACAGAAGTAATAATAATATACAGCTACAAAGCCCGGCTTAGATATGACCTCTACAGTTGTTGTCAAGGTGAAAGTTAAGGGATAGTGTGCATTAAGATTAGCTAAACCCATTTGATAGTGCGGCCCTAATTATTATTATTTGGATTGACAAATACCTAAATTAAAATAAGAAGTTTAGGTTAAAACACCTAGAATACACAAGCTCTTTCCTTAATGAATAGCCAAAACTGTTCATTGAAGATTACCAATTTTTAAAATTCCTTGGTATATTCAAGTCATAATTTCAACACTAAACTTTTGAAATGTCGAGTTCAAAGCCGGTTTGATCCAAGACACTGCTTTCAGTCAAAGTATCTACAAGATAACCAAACTGTTAACAAAATGGTGGTGGTCCCATTATGCCAACAGTCTTGCACAGACAGTCTTAATACAGCACTACTTATACTTATCCTTCTACTCTACCTCCCGCCACACCCTGTATAACTTTAATAACATTATTTTTGCTGGCATGTCACACATGGCTGGCTTAATGTTCGAGATAATCACTATCACAGGCAATGATCAGCTGCAGTATTGACAAGACTAGGAAATTGAAATTCTGCGGAACTACCTACCTGTTGGAACATCTTTGTGTATTGGCCGAAGCCAATGAAGAAGAAATACGTGCTATAGTTACTACAGTGGAACCTGGGTGTAAGAGAACTCAAGGGACCGGAAGGTTCCTCTTAACTTAGATTTTCCAATGATTTTTTTAACATTTATTTTTCATTTTTTCAGATATCTGGATTCAGCTTTGCTTCTTGATACCAAATATATAAAAACTGTCACTCTAAGATGAGCTGTTCCGCCAGAAGGAGGCGTCCTTTAAAAGGATAGTGGGAAAACCAGGTTCTCCAAGAGAAAAAAACGAGGGGGAGTTTTCTAAGCGCTCTCAAGTGTCCTTTTAGAAGGACAGTGGGATAATCTGGATTGTGTCAATCGACAGCTGTCGAAGCACCATCGACATGGTGTGGACGTTTCGATCGAGGCTTTGGAGTATTAACACTGTCGATCGATATAATGTGGACGCACCTCTAAGGACGAGGTTGGTATCCCTTTGTAAAGAAAAATTTGACCTGGAAATCGTTCTACTACGTATATCCAGATTTCTTTTATAATTTTAATAATAAAATAATTTTACGAGAACGCGTCTTTATGTGGCCTTGAGCAAGAATATTCAAAAGCCAATCGTTCAGCTAAGGATACATTTAATCATGACTTGACAAACCTTTTATCATCAATCATAATCGGTTAAATGGCTCATTATTTTACAATTAATCAGTGTTAGTGACTATCACAGAACATATAAGTGAATAGAACGATATACACATCCTGATTTTTTAAAGAAAACTGAAAACTGATAAACTGGATTAATAGAACATTTCCAATGATTACCTTCTATCAGGTACACTCTAATTGATTGAATCACTTTGTGGATGTGTCATCCTCAATTCTAATCCGTTTTATAAATCACCCCTAAGCAGTTTTACTTCACAAATAAAGTTTGGACTATCACAGAATATATACCAATTATACACAACTCTTTATCACTTTAAAAATATCTATGATTAATTTATGAACATTTGGCTTTCATTGGTTCCTTTCTCATCTAATTGTCCATTAGTTCATTTGGTTTCAAAGTCCTGATTTGAGTGTCAGGACGGGGTTTTATACCTATTCCAAATACATACAGCTACGCACAGTAACTCAGCCAGTCTGGATAGGCCGTGTTTCAGGTGATTTCAATGTGTAAATGCGCAGCTTTTCATAACTTGAGTTGTGAGTTCACTCACATAATAACATGTGGTAACATATGATAGCTTCCAAGTACCAGAGCCCATGTTTACATTATAGGTCTAACCTATTAAATAGTATCATTACGTGTGTATACGTATGTAATACTTCAACAACTTCTGTATACCTATGTAATACATACAATTACGGCACTGTTAGTCTTCATCCTGCACAGACCGGCGATGATAATCTTCATAGGTTCTTAATATGACATCCTCCTGTATTAACCTTCAAGTGCTTTTGTCTTATATTTCTGTTTACAGTATCATAATCAGTATAAACAGAAGTGAGAAGTTGTACTAGATGTACATGAATATCAGAACTTACCTGGACAGCTGTTTCGAGCTTATTTGCTCTCATCAGCAGGTAATAGTTCTGAATATCCATGCCATCAACTAACCTCTCTATTTTATTCCGTATAAACAGAAAAGTCCGAAGTTGGACTCCGGACTCGTATCCGGAGGTCGGTGGTTCGAGTCTCAAGTATTTCTGATGTCTATGGTTTGAATCCAAATTATGTAGTAGAAAATGTTTAGAAAAGCGAGTTTCAGTACTTGTGATATCACGAGTTTCATTAACACGAATATGAGAACTTTAGTATGTTTTTTTAAGGTTCGAATTATGGATACATATCTCAATTTCAAAAAATAAGCCAGACCATCCTTAAGAGGGACTTCAGTGGGTTGTGATTGGTTGAAACTCCGTCTTGAGGTGTCTGTCTGGCTTATCTTTCTTCTTCTTTCACTTTGTTCCAAACTTACTTAGGGTCAGCATTGTCCATCCTGTCTTTTCATATGTTTGTTGTCTTCTTTTCCTTTGTTGTAATCCTGATTTATAATCCAGTCCTAAAGTTTTTTTATTTATTGCTTTGAATATTATATTAATGGTTCGCCCTGACGGGTAGTCAAGGTACTTACTGAATTATGACTTACTTACTGGGTACTAGCAGTGCAGGGTTAAGTTGTATGCTAGATCCTAGGATACCGACATTGAGTAAACATCATAAGTTCCTGCTGAATGTGTATGGACATACGTTCCTAGTAGTGTTATTCTGAATTAGATCACTTTGGAAACCTATCATTAGTGCGCCGACTTTCAGTTCCATATCGTTTTCTAATTTAATTATTGTAATTTGTGATTCCTGTATGGATGGGATGGAGCAGAATAGATTAGATTCGGTGTTTTCTGTAATTTCAGAAATTAGCATTTTCATTTCAAGAAGTTTGAGATCGAAAGATATTGAAGCTGCATAGGTTGTGGGAGAGATTTGTACGGATATTAAGTTATATCTTAATTAGTATTTTAGTATTTGTATTGCTTACGTGTGTAATCTCTGAACTGTAGGTGAACATTATTTCCAAAAGTAACAGTTATTATTGTTATTAATTTTGGATATTGTGTGAATAGGATGTATTTCAATGTTGGGATTTACAAAACAATTACTAATTGTGTTTATGTAGGTTTTCCCCGTCTTCTTCACAGTTTTTTACATTGAAGACGGGTATACCTTTCTATTATTTTTATATTGTTACAATTTATATTTGTCAAATAAATGGAAATGTTGTTGTTGTTGTTTGTTGTTTAACTGTGTGGGGTTAGTCAGATAATTAATCTCTAAAATCTCGTACCGTGTTGGAAATTTTAGTATGTTAATATCTTTGAGGCCCTACGTCCCCCTTGGGATTACAGGACATATAAGTCAATGCCTTCTTTAGCCAATACATTGTAGCTTGTTCTGACTCACAGTATATGTCTCAAAGTTGATGGGAAATCAACCATCGGCATAGTAAGAACTTTTGAATTTTCAATGATAAGTAGATATTTTTTATTGTTTAATTCACATCTATTCTAGGTTGCATACTTAGTTCATACCACTGACATGTGGTAATGTTTCTTGGAACTCAAACAACCACCAACAAGCTACAATATTAAATAAGTTATGATATTTTGTGTTAATCACAACACCTAACTCATGAGTACAATACCGCTTATCGTTTAAGCTACTAAAGTTGGTAGGGTACGAAAGATGTTCGTTAGCAGAGCAGTAGCTGCTGTCCCTCATGTGTAGGTCATTCCAGGAGTGACAGCAATACTGTATCATTACCTGCGTCCACTGAATGGGACATGGGTATTTGCAGAGGGATTTTACGACACATAAGTATAGTGGAACCTCCGTTGGATTTAGAACCTCATCATAATTTCCAACAGTGGTTCACAAACTTGGTCAGACCCCGCATTCAGACTTCAGAGGTGATGCTATTACCATGGTAACAGCTAACCACAGAAGTGAAATCAGATACTATAGTTACAGTGTCCACATATTAAGTAAAATTATCATTAAAATTACAAATATAATTTACTTTAAAAAATTTATAACATCTAAATCCAAGAGCCAGCAAACTAGTTTATTTCATTAGAGGAAAAAAATAGTCCAATTTTTAGAATATTAATATCTAAGATCGCCATATTTATACGGCCCGGATTAGGATTAATGAGTCCCATTTTACTAGCAGTAAGCCAAAGGCATATTATTATGTGGTCAAAATCCCAAATAGGAGGATAACTTGTCATATCCCGTCTGAGTTTCGAACCCGCGACTTATGGATTACATTATTTAACTTGTTTGTGAAAGTGTCACAAAATTTGTACATCTCAGTGGTAATGAACCTGTCATAAAATAGGTCTTTTTGAGTAGTTGAAATACAGAGGAAATCACAAAAATAACAATACAATTCTTCTTTATACAAATTTGAAGTTAAAAATGGTAGCCATAGTGTGCAGTTTCTTGGTAGCCATATTGTGCAGTTTCTTAAGTGACAGGTTTGGGGAGTTCTCCAATGCTTATTCCTCCATGGGGTTGACTTTGTCTAATACGTGTTACGCGTATAAGTACTACAAGTTCAGTAAATAGTCACAGAGTTAGGCGCAGCTGCACCATAGGGAATAGTACCCAATTCCATGTTATTGGTGCGTTTATATTCAGCTGAAGTAGGCATGCTCTCTCTCTCCAAAAAGAACTCTGATTCTCGAAATTCACAAATCTCCCTACAACGGTCAAAATTTATTCAATTAAACCAATCAGAGTGTGTTTTGTACTCAAATAACACAATCCGAGTGTGTTTTGTACTCAAATAACACAATCCGAGTGTGTTTTGTACTCAAATAACACAATCAGAATGAAGTTGAAAGGCATATTTGGGGACTATGAGAGTGAGAAAGCTCTCTGGAACGAGGGCAAGGAACGTCAATATGGAAAGACTGTAAAAATAATAATACTTTTTAGTGGAAGTGATTCTGAGTAGCAACAAGGCGAGGTTCATGCTCAAAGAATTTTCTACGACTTAACCTTAAGAGCCTCATTATTATGTGGTCACATCCTCAACTAAATGAGGAAAAGTTCACTTATTGGTCGAGATTGGAACCAACACTACCACCCATCGGGATTAGATGACTATTAACTATTTTACACATAGTATAGATAACGAACTCGGTTCGAGAATTGAAGCAGCTCTTCTGCATAGGAAGTAGCATACACTGCCTGAATAGACAATGGTTGACACCATGTCAGTAGAATATGATGTCCGCCATTTTCTATTGAGGAAGTGCTTTCACATGAGATGACCGCATAACACTTGACTACCAATGCACGGTCAACAACTTACTTACCAGCTCATTTTTACTTTCCTTATCCTATAGAAAGAAAGTAATGGAAATCACCCATAATTTTAAAGCCGTATTTATGATCAGAAAACGCCGTCTGAGCAATGTCTCAAGCATGATTTCCTTTAATATTATTGGCCAATACCTTGCTTGAGACATTGCTCAGACAGAATTTTATTCTCTGTTCATAAATACGGCCGTAAGAGTCATTTTTTAGTGCCAAAACACTTTTGAGGGTCCCAATGGCAGCGCCAATCACACCAGCTTATTCACTTCTGCTGCAATATCTTCTGCCCTATATGTGGAGGAGTTGGCCAAGGTTAGGAACACCCGACACACTCAGCATTTCCTGTTCTAGATCGTAAACAATGAGTTAAGTGAAGGATATCTTTAAGTGTGATATGTTCTGTCAATGCTTCTTGTATGGAACAGGCAATGGGTTTCTAAAACCCACAAGATGGCCTGGCGAGTCATAAAGCTACTGTAGAATTCCAGGAAGTCTCCTCACTTATGACGGGAGAGCAACACAAGTAGTGAGTTCCTGTGAAATAATAAGACTTGAATTTTTCCGAGAAAATTACCTGATGAATTTTTCGTTTGTTCGTGTTATTTATCGTCATTCACAACCTAAACATACACCATATATAATATTGTAATAATACAAACTTGTGAAACAGGTGTATATTTCCGAGCCAAGTCCTAGATTAAACATATAACAAGAATACAAATACAAAATATAAGTACAAAATAAAAGCAAATTTAAAAATATTTATAAAAATTACAAGATCTAAATGTATCACAGATCACTAGCAAATATTAAGAGTCTTATCACGCGAAAGACCAAAAAAAAAAAAAAAAATCAATGTACTCAAGCTTAGACTTACCTTGTTCTTTAGGACAGAATACTTTGGCATAATAATAAGTTATAAGAAAGCAAATATAATGTGCTGTATTGCCATGTCTCATGTTTTCAAGACATTTTCAAGAAGAAATTTTCTGTTCAAAAGAATTTAGAGCTGTCATATCAGAGATACAGAGATAGGTGCTCTCTATCAATGAACACTTAAGACAAGTTGATGGACATTTACTATTTCAGTAACGTTCAGCATATATTTATTGATGGTAAATTAGAAATAGGTAAGTTAAACATTTACGAACCATCCCATTTGTCTTATTTCAAGACATGGTTTTCCTTCAAACATTTCAAAGAGCTTCAAAAATGTCAAATCATCTCATAATGCATCAAGGTTCTCTTTTCTTCGAAGAAATCAATTTCCCGGGAATTTTCCCACGTTTGGCTGGACACTTCGCTGTCCGAGGCATTGTTTCAACCGGGCGTATATTATCAAGATGACCAATTGCTATCTCTGATACCTAATGAGTGAAGATGACCAATTGGTATCCACAATACGTAACAGGTATAGACCAATTTGGTATCCACTGGTAATGGGTATATCTAGATGATCAAATAATTAGGTATGTTAATCAAGAGCGAAGGTTTGAATGTTTCTCATCGGTGTTGTGAGTGACAGAGTGATGGGACTGAGATGAGATCTAGTGATGCGACTCTGCCGGAGTTTGGCCTGCTCTGGTGGTGATATAGCACAAGACTCACTCTGTAGAATTCGGAGATAGATCATTGGGAAAGGGGTTTACATTCTTTTGTTGCCAGGTCGATGGCGCGTGCCAGCCTCTCATATACGGAGGGAACAGATTTTTTTGTGTGAAAAGTCTGCTCCGACCGGGGATCGAACTCAGGATCTCTGGACTACGGGCAGTAGTCACAACCTTTACGCCACGGAAGCTTTTTAATGAACATTTATTTAAAGAGAGGTCTTTTTTTTTTTTTTTTTTTTTTTTTTTTAATTGGGGTTTAACGTCGCTTTCAACTGCCATGGTCATATCACGACGGGGGTTTTACCCTCCATTCGCAGGAAACTCACAAACCTGCTACTCACATTGACCTCACCCAGCCTGAGTGGGGCCGGAAAAGCCAGCGTCACGAGAATTAGAATTTGAATGGTCACCCATCCAAGTCTTAACCTCGCTGGATGTCGCTTAACTTCGGTGTTCTGAAGGGAACCGGTGTATTCAACATGCCATCGACGCTGGCTAAAGAGAGGTCTATATAACAATCGAATTCCTTGCCCCTGAAATTTTTAGTAGTAGACTATTTTTGATTTTAACACTTGAACAAGATACGAAAATTTTGTAAAGCCAGTTGTAAAGAGTTGTAGTTCATTTTCCATCGCAAATGGATTAATGGAGATGGAGATAGCAATACTGGTGGCAGCAGTAGTGGCGTTCACAGTCGCATTCCTGGTAACGAGGTACCTTCAAAAACAAGACCAACCACAACCAAGAGCCGAACCAGGACTAAACACCGAAAGCAGTGAACGCCGCAAAACACAAAGAAAACGGTACAGATGGACCAGAACATGAAGGATGTGTAAACATTAAGAATTGAAATAAATTTGACTTATCATAAACTCTGCAGAAAATTCTGTTCTCATTTATTTAAGGTCTTTATTTTATAGTTGTACTAGATGTACCTACTAAGCACTGGTAGTCAAGTGGTTAACGCGCTAGTCTGGTAATCCAAGTAGTGTAGGGATCCGTTGCGTTGGTCCGAATCCCCACCCAGTGCATGAATTTTTCCTCATACATTTGAGTTTGTGACCACAAAATACTTAGACTCTCAGGGTTAAATGGTAGAAAATGCTTTGAGCATTAACGTCGCCTCTTGGTTACCTTCCACTAAAAGAGTGTTATTATTATAATAACATGAAATTATTATATTTGTGATACAACTAATCAAACTCGCTTTTCTAAATAATTACTTAACTGTGGACTCGAACTATTGACCTTCATATTCCAGGTCCGCCGCCTTCCACCTTATTGATAAAGATAAGAAATCATATTACATGTGGTGACGATTTTATGGAAAGAATCTTTCAAAACAACTTTCAACCTGGTCTTTGTGATGGCTGCACCAAGTTACCGCTCGAGGCATGGCCCTATATTTTTCCTAACCTTACTCTACACAATGAGGCATTGCCGTACATCTCTTTGGGCCTGACTTCACCCCTCTTTGTGATGTTCTGTTTCTTGAAGAACTAAAACCTGTTGGTCCAGCGTTGATGGCGCGTTGAATGCACCGGTTTTCGGACGATCACCGAAGTTAAACAACGTCCAGCGAAGTGAAGACTTCGTGATGCTGGCACTCCGGCCCAACCCAGACTGAGAGAGATTGATGTAGGCATCAGGTTTGTGAGTTTCGTGGGATTAGGGGTAACACCGCCATCGTGATAAAACCTTGCAAGTAGTGTATAAAGGAAGGGTCTAGCAGGATAAGCAAGATTTTGCTCTAGCGTCGCAATGAAAGGTCGTAGGTTCGATTGTGGGTAGTCAAAAGATGCGTATTGAGCTCCAAAATCTTTTGATATAACGTTTAGCTTTCTACTCCCCCCCTAGCCCCCCCTAGATCAAATTTAGGTGGTCCATTTTTTAATTTCTATATTTTGCGGTTCCTACGATATGGTTATTTTTTTTTTGTAGTTGTTAGGGTGTCGTTTATATATTTTATCAATAAATACATTTTTTTGACAATATAATAGATGAAAAATTTGGAGTGAGCCCTGGGTTCGTACGTACAGAGACATTGTGTGTTCAATTCTAACCAAGGTGCATGTAGGTAATTTGTTATCAGTTCGTTGCAATGTGTGTTGCCTCGCTCATATAGTTGAGTAATTAAAAACTCTTGAAATCGAGGCAAAGTCACGAAACCAATTTTAGATTTAAAAAACTAATTTGGGCTAGACCAATTCCAGTTGGAGATTTAATGTTTCAATTTAAAAACTTATTATTTTAGATAACGGAAGCATTGTGTGTTCGTTGTTTTTATTATTATTTTTTGTGCTATAATTAATTTTAAAAGTACAAAGAAGAAATTTGTTTGTTCTAACAGAGTACCGTTAGGAGAGGTAGATTCTAATACCTGGTAATTTAATTGTTATTACAAAATATAATTTTCAGGGGACAAGTATTAACCTTACGAGCACGGGTAACGGGTATGTAGCACATGATTGCGCATTGCATAACAATTAAGATACCGGGCGTGCATAATTCGTACGAACAGAGACATTGTGTGTTCAATTCTAACCAAGGTGCATGTAGGCAATTTGTTATCGTTGCAATGCAGTGGCTCATATAGTAATTAAAAACTCTTGAAAAGTCACGAAACCAATTTTAGATTTTAAAACTAATTAGACCAATTTCAGTTGAAGATTTAATGTTTCAATTTAAAAAACTAATTATTTCAGTTTGAGTAATTAAAAACTATTGAATATTGAGGCAAAGTCACGAAACCAATTTTAGATTTAAAAACTAATTAGCAGGCTAGACCAATTTCAGTTGGAGATTTAATGTTTCAATTTAAAAAGTTTGAGTAATTAAAAACTATTGAATATTGAGGCAAAGTCATGAAACCAATTTTAGATTTAAAAACTAATTATTTGAAGCAGGCTGCTAGACCGTTAAACATATTTTTTTTTTTTTAACAAGCAAAACTTGGTATAGGCTCGACGTGTATGGTCAAATATACAAGGTGTGTTGTCATAAAATATTACAAACATTTATATTTTCAAAATAATTTATTTATTTGAATAATGTTCTTGATTTTTATTTATTTATTATTCTTCTAATAAATCAAATTCAATTCTTTGAGTTCACTTTCGATGGATAATATTTCATTATTATGAGCAAGATTGCCTGCAGATTGTGATCTCTTGAGTAATAAAAGCCTTTCGACTAGTTCATTTGGGTTGTCAAAATAAACAAACTCCTTGTCTCGATTGCTCTCCAACATCATTCCTTTTCCATATTGGATTACTTTTGTTGTTATAGGGTCCAGACTTGTACTCTCTATGATATATTTATAGTTTCTTTCATCTAATGTGCTAAGATTTGAATGATTGGGTTGTTTGAGAAACAAAAGTTCCATAAGACCACGCGTTACTGGATAAACTTTACCATCAATATGAAATTGTTCGGTGGGTGTTTTAGAAAAGTGAATCTCTTTTTTCCCCACGTAATATTTTCCATTCTTTGATTTTACTCCTGTTACTTTGTCAATTTCAATTGCATTGGTTTGTTGTTGTTTTAGAAAATGATCAATTAAAGAGGTTTTATTCACGCTCGCAGGTTTCATAGTTTGTATATTTTCTTCATTCCATTCACTCGTTGCAATAGGTGGTGGTGGTGACATTGGTATCTTACGTTCTAAGAATTTTATTTTTTGCAAAGCTTCAGTTGAAGGTTGTGGTGAATTGGGCATTGAAATACTGTGACGTTTATGTTGAGAACTTTCTCTTAAAGGAGAAGAGTCACTCGGGCTATGAAAGACTGTCTGGTTGTATTGTTTCTGCAATAAATTTCTATCATATTGAATAGGACTATTCTGATACGAAGTATTTGGATAAATTGATTCTGGCGATTGAACAGTTGATTCAAAATTCCAGTTTTCTAGTGGACTTGCATATTCTGTTTCAGGTGTTCCAGCAGATCTTCCAGACGGACTCTCAAATTTTTTCAAAAGTGAAGGTAAAAGTCGCAGAGAAGCTGTTGGTTCTCTTTTAATGGAAACGGGTTGTTTTTCTCTCAACTTTTTCAGGAAATTAACTTTTTTTTCTTTCAGTTGAACAATTTTCGTCAACGGTTCTGCTACTGGTTTTAATAAATTGCGGATACTGCTTGTTTGCTCGTCCTGTCCGATTTTAAGGGATAATGTTTTTGCTCGTATATCTTTCTGTGCGTCACTAATTTTTTTCGCGACAATTTTAGCATCACTAAGTTCTTTTGAAAGACTCATGTCTAAATAAGCTAAACCTGGCAAGTAATGTCTTATATATCCACAAAATATGTATCTAAACCACAACGAAAGCGCCCAGATTGAACTGATTCTTTGTCCAACACAAGAAATCCATGTTTTTTTTTCCAACAATACTGACACATTTGTTTGAACTTTTCAAAAGATATATCAGACACATGATCGGAATAGATATGTTTCAAGTTGAGTGGATCTTGTTGAAAGATACAAAGGAAGTTTGCATTGTCCCGAATCAATTGTTTACCAATAGCTGAGTAGGTTTGTGCCAAAAGAATAGTATCGATGAGAAAATGTCGCCCTTGAGAAAAATATTGTTTGATATTATTTTGTTTCTCGAACGCAATATCATCCATTACAAAAACACTATTTGTCTTTGTTTCGCATGGTGGATTCACTTCTTCATTGTTTGTAAACACTTTGTATTCAACTTCTTTAATTCCTTTCAGCACATTCTCCAGAAATTTGTATTTGGGTTGGTGAATTGATTTTGAGTAAATGTAAACATTTTCAAAACGTAATCCGTTGGGATGTAACAAGAGAGCCAGCAGGAGGTTTGTTTTGCCCGATCCGCTTGGACCAACAATTAAAGCTCGTACACTGTTTGGAAAAAAGTTTCCATGCCTCTTAAATTTTGAATGTACACTCACGTTGCTGACAAAATCAAAGTTTTCAACATTCAATTTTTGTTTAAAATTAATTGTTTTCATTTTCTATATAAAGCGATGTTTTCATAGTGATCACTTTATTATTAATGTTAAGCAGACGTGGAAAAGGTCTCCTAAATACTTTGATTGATAAATTACCTTTCGAAGTACACATTCCGACCTATAGATTCTGTGGACCAGGAACAAAATTAGATCAGAGAATTGATCAGAAGGGTATCAATCCATTGGATTCGGCCTGCAAAGAACACGATCTCAAGTACGCCAACAAAAACGCTGATCGCAAACAAGCCGATTGGGAGTTGGAAAACAAAGCCTGGCAGAGATTCAAAGCTAAAGATACAAAGTTACCCGAAAGAGCTGCTGCCTGGTTTGTCACGAACGCTATGAAAGTGAAAAGAAAAATGGGTGCAGGTCTTCGTCGCAAAAAAAAGACAACAATTACTTTTCGAAAACTATCTAAAGCTGCTACAGAAGGAATGAAGTCTGCTGGCGAAAGTGATAATCTCAAGTTGATTAGTAAACATGCTCTGATGGCTGCACGTAAAGCTATGCGTGGAAAGAAAATAAACAAGAAAATACCGAGAACACTTAGAGTACCCAAGACAATATCGGGTGGATTCTTGCCGGCTGCTATTCCGTTACTTGCTGGTTTAAGTGCACTCGGATCAATTGTTGGTGGTGTAAGTGGTATCGCAAAAGCAATTGCAGATTTCAAAGCTGCTAGTGCTTCGGGTGCTGTCACTCCCATTAAGACTGGACAAGGATTGTACATAAAGCCCTACTCAAACTATTTCAACGTTTTGTCAAAAAACTAAATGATTTGCCTCGAAGAGCATTGACAAACTTTGATATTTTAAAAAAGGTTCGTGAAATCAATGTTCCACATTTTCGAGGCGTATACAGTTTGGATGTTTTACCGTCTAAACCAAGAAGAAATGAAGTGATTATTGTTAATCTCGATATTTCAAGTGGACCTGGGAGCCATTGGACAGCTGTATTGAAGAAAAAAAATTCTGCATTTTATTATGATAGTTTTGGCAACTTGCGTCCACCTGTAGAAATAAGAGATTATCTTGCAGGTTGTAAAATTTTATATAATTATGAACGAGATCAACAATACAGATCAGTTAATTGTGGTCACTTGTGTTTGAAGTATATTGTACAAAAAAGTATTGAATTGTTTAACAAATAATAAGAAAAAAATAAAAATAAAAAATGTCGAGCAGAATTTTTCATATAACTTCTAGAAAATCTGAAATTGTGTGTTCAATATTTCCTCCTTTAAAAGTTTCCCCGGATGCTGTGATTGGTTTGACACAGTTTCAAACTTACAATAGTATCCCAAACATTGATCAGTCAAACAATATTTTTAAATATCAGGATGAAAATAAAGAGTGGACTGAAATTGAAATAGACGAAGGAACGTATGAATTACTTGATATTGAAAACTATTTAAAATCCAAGTTGGGCGAAAACGCAATATCCATTAAACCTAATGTAAACACTTTGAAATGTACTTTTTGGTGCAAGTATAATGTTGATTTCAAGGAGGAGCGTTCACTTGCTGATATGCTTGGTCTACCAAAAGAAAATTACGCTGCCTATACTATGTTGACTTCAACAAAAAATTTGGAAATTTCCAAAATAAATTCTATACAAGTCGATATAAACATAGTTAGTGGATCCTACCAAGATGGTGTGCCCAGTAATTGTTTGTACAAATGTTTCCTGAATGTACCACCTGGTTTTCGAATCACAAGGGCATCATGTATTATTAGAGCATACAAAGTTGTTTTGTCCGGAACATTTTCAGCTAGTTCGTATTCGATACGAATGTCTACTGTAGAACTATGTTTCCATAGCTCGGACTGTTTTGAGCAATCAATCACTATAATAGGAGCTTTCGCTAAATATTCTTTATAGCTAAGGTAAGGTTCACCAACTTTTCCATAATAACTCTCTTGGAAATCACAATACATAAGGTAAAGTGGAATATATTTTTTTTGTTCAAAGTCAATATTTAAAGACTCATAGGGGAAACAAACCGAGTTGAGATATATTTTTATATTCTTGAGTTTCACATGATCAAACTGAGATGGATTCTTTGTCAAACTGTTGTCACGGTCTGTTTGGAAGCCCAAAATCAAATAACGTGGAGACTCAGTTTGGGTACTTGTCTTAACTGTCCAGTTTATCTCCTTACTTGAAGGTAAATTTGGATAGTAATTCAAATTCCATTTTCTAAAACTCATATCAATCGGAACATTTCTTTTATATTGTGAGAGCAACTCTAAACGAATAGGATCACTGACTTGAACATGTGGTACCTTCCATATTACTTTTGTCAGTTGAACTTTTGCATCAGTTACAGCCGTGGTACCCGTAGACAAAAGAGCATCCTTGGAACTCTTGGATCTCATTAAAATCAAATCAAGACGTTGATTGAGGAGTATTTTATCATAATTCTCAGCGAAACCCAACAGATATTTCAGTTTTAAATATCCACAAAATGTATAACTTGATGTAATCTCAATTGCTTGACCTGCTGTCTCATATTTTTTCAGTTCGTCACTCGAGTAAGATGGAAGAGATTTAAGTAAACTTGTAACGCCAACGTTTTTAATGCAATCGATTTCAACACTATTCATTTCCAAGCGAATTTCATCAAACAGGAAGCATAGTCCATTGTTTACGAACTGAATGCTTTTATTGGCATCCAGATTGCTTCCATCCTCTTTCACAATTTTCCCTTCAATGTAGATTCCCGATTCACTTACAAGTAGGTATGAACTTTCCTGGTTGATACTGATGATAATGTTGTCCGTAGAATCCAAACTGATACTTGTGTACGGTCCGTATGAATGTGTTTCGTAACGAATTATATTTTCGTCATAGGTTACACGATTGTTTACATTCAAAATACTGTCTTCTTTGTTCATTTTTGGACCACCTGATAGCCTAAACTTGAGAGAAAAACAACCCGTTTCCATTAAAAGAGAACCAACAGCTTCTCTGCGACTTTTACCTTCACTTTTGAAAAAATTTGAGAGTCCGTCTGGAAGATCTGCTGGAACACCTGAAACAGAATATGCAAGTCCACTAGAAAACTGGAATTTTGAATCAACTGTTCAATCGCCAGAATCAATTTATCCAAATACTTCGTATCAGAATAGTCCTATTCAATATGATAGAAATTTATTGCAGAAACAATACAACCAGACAGTCTTTCATAGCCCGAGTGACTCTTCTCCTTTAAGAGAAAGTTCTCAACATAAACGTCACAGTATTTCAATGCCCAATTCACCACAACCTTCAACTGAAGCTTTGCAAAAAATAAAATTCTTAGAACGTAAGATACCAATGTCACCACCACCACCTATTGCAACGAGTGAATGGAATGAAGAAAATATACAAACTATGAAACCTGCGAGCGTGAATAAAACCTCTTTAATTGATCATTTTCTAAAACAACAACAAACCAATGCAATTGAAATTGACAAAGTAACAGGAGTAAAATCAAAGAATGGAAAATATTACGTGGGGAAAAAAGAGATTCACTTTTCTAAAACACCCACCGAACAATTTCATATTGATGGTAAAGTTTATCCAGTAACGCGTGGTCTTATGGAACTTTTGTTTCTCAAACAACCCAATCATTCAAATCTTAGCACATTAGATGAAAGAAACTATAAATATATCATAGAGAGTACAAGTCTGGACCCTATAACAACAAAAGTAATCCAATATGGAAAAGGAATGATGTTGGAGAGCAATCGAGACAAGGAGTTTGTTTATTTTGACAACCCAAATGAACTAGTCGAAAGGCTTTTATTACTCAAGAGATCACAATCTGCAGGCAATCTTGCTCATAATAATGAAATATTATCCATCGAAAGTGAACTCAAAGAATTGAATTTGATTTATTAGAAGAATAATAAATAAATAAAAATCAAGAACATTATTCAAATAAATAAATTATTTTGAAAATATAAATGTTTGTAATATTTTATGACAACACACCTTGTATATTTGACCATACACGTCGAGCCTATACCAAGTTTTGCTTGTTAAAAAAAAAAAAATATGTTTAACGGTCTAGCAGCCTGCTTCAAATAATTAGTTTTTAAATCTAAAATTGGTTTCATGACTTTGCCTCAATATTCAATAGTTTTTAATTACTCAAACTTTTTAAATTGAAACATTAAATCTCCAACTGAAATTGGTCTAGCCTGCTAATTAGTTTTTAAATCTAAAATTGGTTTCGTGACTTTGCCTCAATATTCAATAGTTTTTAATTACTCAAACTGAAATAATTAGTTTTTTAAATTGAAACATTAAATCTTCAACTGAAATTGGTCTAATTAGTTTTAAAATCTAAAATTGGTTTCGTGACTTTTCAAGAGTTTTTAATTACTATATGAGCCACTGCATTGCAACGATAACAAATTGCCTACATGCACCTTGGTTAGAATTGAACACACAATGTCTCTGTTCGTACGAATTATGCACGCCCGGTATCTTAATTGTTATGCAATGCGCAATCATGTGCTACATACCCGTTACCCGTGCTCGTAAGGTTAATACTTGTCCCCTGAAAATTATATTTTGTAATAACAATTAAATTACCAGGTATTAGAATCTACCTCTCCTAACGGTACTCTGTTAGAACAAACAAATTTCTTCTTTGTACTTTTAAAATTAATTATAGCACAAAAAATAATAATAAAAACAACGAACACACAATGCTTCCGTTATCTAAAATAATAAGTTTTTAAATTGAAACATTAAATCTCCAACTGGAATTGGTCTAGCCCAAATTAGTTTTTTAAATCTAAAATTGGTTTCGTGACTTTGCCTCGATTTCAAGAGTTTTTAATTACTCAACTATATGAGCGAGGCAACACACATTGCAACGAACTGATAACAAATTACCTACATGCACCTTGGTTAGAATTGAACACACAATGTCTCTGTACGTACGAACCCAGGGCTCACTCCAAATTTTTCATCTATTATATTGTCAAAAAAATGTATTTATTGATAAAATATATAAACGACACCCTAACAACTACAAAAAAAAAATAACCATATCGTAGGAACCGCAAAATATAGAAATTAAAAAATGGACCACCTAAATTTGATCTAGGGGGGGCTAGGGGGGGAGTAGAAAGCTAAACGTTATATCAAAAGATTTTGGAGCTCAATACGCATCTTTTGACTACCCACAATCGAACCTACGACCTTTCATTGCGACGCTAGAGCAAAATCTTGCTTATCCTGCTAGACCCTTCCTTTATACACTACTCTTGCAGTTAAAAGTGACGTTAAACCCAAAATGAAAAAAAAAACCTGTTGGAAATCTTCGAGTTACCCGAACTTCTGGGTGAGCAAACGTAATTATTACTCTCGTTACATCGCTCATACACAGCACTGCCGAGTGTTCAAATATACGACCTGTGCAAGGTTCAGCTATGTCATTGTCTTCGGTAATCAGGAACCCATAAAAACATTACAAATTATTTTAATTCATTACCAGAACTATATCGAGTATATCTTTCTTGTTACATTGAATACAAGTACAAGTATAGGTATCTAAAAAATTGAGCTCGAAGTGACGGTGAAATAACATTGACTGGTTCTAAGTGTCATTTCCCTGAGATTTTCTCATGGAATTGGAATATACAGAGTGTTTCAGAAAAGTGTGCATTAATTTTAACCACGTATTTTATGTACCATTTTAGGGGGGGTCAACTCTATAACAAAATGGGCGAAAGTGCTTCATAAGGGAGATACACATCTCTAAAGGTTCTTTAAAAAAATCTTAGATTTTGAATTACGCCTTACCTGTTAGAGTTATTGAAACGCGGAAAAAAATTGACTCCCAATACAAGATGACGCCGTTATTTTGATGTGAGAATTGAGGTCATTGCACTTTCAGGGACGGCCACAGGGGGGTTAACTGAAACTCCCTTATGAAGCACTTTCGCCCATTTTGTTATAGAGTTGACCCCCCCTAAAATGGTACATAAAATACGTGGTTAAAATTAATGCACACTTTTCTGAAACACCCTGTATAGCGTGCATACTGACTATAATGATTAGTTGATTAGCTAGGTATAGTCGAAACTGGATGTAAGAGAAAAATTCGGAACTGGATATATTATGATAAACCTGGTTACAAGAGAACGATCTCCTGGTCATATTCATTATTATTATTATATAAATCTTTATGAGGTACAACGTTTACAGTAGGTATAAAATTTAGAAAAAATAAATTTAATGAAAGATAAAATGGTTTGAAAAATAAATAAATAAATAACAAAGAAGAAAATATTATTGCCTGCGGCAATCTCTTCCACCCAAATGTACCTCTTAATATGGGAAAATAACCTCTTTATAAGAGCAGAAACCTGGATATAAGAGAAAACATTTTTGAGTTCTCTTATATCTAGGTCAGTATTTAGTATAGCTAACCGACCAGCGACCTCAGGAGCTCCATTGATAAGGGGACTCGTAATCTGGAGGTTGGTGATTCGATTTTCTAGCTTAGATTTTTCCAAGACATGGGATATTCACACTGTGTGAATCCAGATATTCCAGAGGTCGCGGGTTCGAAACCCAGCCGGGACAAGACAAGCTATCCTCCCAGTTGGGATTTTTACCACATAATAATACGTCTTGGGCTTACTGCTGGAATATTGGGACTTAATAGTCCTAATCAGGCAGTATAAATAAGGCGATATTATTATTATTATTACGATTGTGTTGAACACAAATATGATAACTTTATTCGCACATTCCTCATCTTTTTCAAGTCTTAACAATCGCTGTTATTGCAAGCACATCAGATCACACGACTAGCATGCATGTTATTGATAGCAATAAATTAACATTTATAATCAGGTAGGTATCCATACCATCTTTGTGTATAACTTTAACAAAACGTTTGTCTGACTGGCTCTGATTTTCTTCAGGTGATAATACGTAGAGACGGTATAGTTTTAATGAGAATAGTTTAATATGCAATAAAAACCTCTATTTGAAGTGTATTAAACTTGAGCTAATATGCAATAAAAAGCCATTTGAAGTAAACGCCTGGGACATGAAAGCAAATAGAAACGTGTTGTTGGGCCACGCTGGTACACCCCCCCATACGAACTAATATATTACGACTATACAGGGTGTCACGTGCGCAAGTCATGTGTTTATTTATTTATTTACACTTTATTAATTGGACATATTATATACAACACAATAATTACAAATTAAAATAAAATATAAGAGAAGAAAAAAAAAAAAAAAAGAATAATTATAATTATACATAATATATGTCCTAACTTTAGGCGGGGTTATTGCCTTTGGCAATCTCTCCTCGGACAATCCTGAACTGGCCAGATATTCAAACGTTTTTTTTTTTCTTCCTTCTTTTTTTTGGGGGGGGGGGGGGAGGTTTGGGTTAGTGTTGCTTTAAACTGCATGGTCATAACACGACTTACAAAGTCATATCAAAGGTTTTATTTCTTTTCTTTCATTATTTTAACGTGTTTTTTTTTTTTTTGTACAAAACGAACAAAGTACCTACCTACCGGAGGTAGGTATTAGAAATATTAGAAAAATCTAATATTAGAAATTTATACTATTTATTTTTGTAGAAAATAAAATCAAAAACTTACAGCCATATTAATGAACAGAGAATTTTGTCTAAGCAATGGAAATTATGCTTGAGACATTGCTTAGGCGGCGTTTTCTGTTCATAAATACGGGTGTTAGTCATGGAGGAGACCCTGTACTATAATGGCAGAACTAGAAGTATTTAGTGTAGTTACAAGATCGTGATGTTCTCTTATACAATATTGAGTTATGTGAGACAAGTCCCGCAGATATTTATAGATGAAGGTTTGATTAATTAAACATTGCCGTAATTATACTGCGAGACATTCCTCTGAGATTGGGGTTATTGCATTTCACTGAGTCGAATTATCATAAACTTTGATAGTAAAAAGTCTACTTTTTTTGTCTCTCTAACTTCAAAGATGTTTATTCCAGACGCAAGAAAAAGTATTCATTGAGGAACTATATTAATGGTGGTATGAATTATTTGTGATGAGGTACCTAAAGGCCTTTTCACAATATTTGTGGGTAGCACAACATTACTTAGATAGATCCTCCATCGTTTTTCTCAACACTTTACTTTATTTGTCTATGTAATACCGCTTCAGGTCATTTTCTCATACAATAAACTAGTTATTCATTTTTCCTCACGAGTTATGAATGAACCTCAATATTGGACAATGGGACATCCAAAATCGAAAACCTTACGTGCAAGCCTAGTGACTAAAAAAAATCAACTGTTGTAACCCCATCACAACACTTGATGTTTACACCAACAAAGAACTTTTAAAGTAAAATTCAACGAATGGTATAAAATAACAATTTTTATCATTTTTTTTTTATTTTTATTATCAAAATACAATTTTTATTGACAAAAGAGACATAACGAATGGTCTACTAGAGCAAGGCTGCTGAAACACAAGCCCATTAGTAATAAATGGGCCCGGGGCATCTAATTGGATCGCCAGCAGTCCAGAAAAATCAATAAAATAAATCACATAAATATTATGTTCCTATATTATTTTCTTAAATCAAATTGACCAAGCTAGTTAGTAATATTGTGAAGGAATTAAACTGCTTGGTGCTAGAAGAAAGACGGATGATCTGAAGAAAATATGTAAATAAACGTAAAACAAATTTACTCTGTGTAAGAATAGACATTTCATTTTCAAAAGAACATTACAATTCAAATATTTCAAAAAGTCCAACGTTTTGTGGTAAAAAATACCAGGCCGATGTTTGAAAACAAGATCTACATTAGTAACTAGAAATACACACTCATGGAAATAGCAAATATCAACAATGTAAACTATAGTACAAATTCACAAAAGCTTAAAACACAGAACACCGTCAACGGGAAGAAAAAGTTTCCCAAACATTAGACATTTTCATTTTTCCAAAAGTTCAAACTATTATTGTTGTACCAAACTTGCGTTGATGTGAGTTTTAATTTTCATTTCAAACTTCCATATGTTTTTCATAATACTAATAGAGAAACTTTTTAATTTGAGAACATTAAAAATAATAATTCCTCTACCTAACGTCTCTGTTACACAGGATTGTTTGAGTGAAATTCATGACGAAACTGCCTCCACAAATTTTAATCAACTAAGAACACGAATGTGAAAGTTATGGCCAAGTTTCTGAATCAATATGGACAAAGGCTGGATGGCAGAGATTGGCTAAGGCAGATCCCGCTCTAATTGAGTTACTTACCTGTGGCTTTGGCCTACTCGACTTACTCCATTGGTTTCGGTTTTGAGCATTTTTTTTCGTCCATGTTTCTGGATTCATTCCAATACCTTCAGCATCAATTTTAACATTACTTTGCCATCTGGTGTTTGGCCTCTTCTTCTTCTTTTATATTTTGATGTTGTTGTGATATACTATCTCCTACTTTACTAACGCCGCCGCTAAAACAGTAACAACTATCATACACCGATGAGAGAGAGAACGTAAAAAATATATTTTATTAAAAATACTTTACAACACAAAAAAAAAAAAAAAAAAAAAAATACTTATGCTTGGTTTTTGTATTTAAAAGATGGATATTTTAATTAGTACTTACCTCTTTGTTTATTGAAATTTTTCATCAATGTCATTCTATGTTTTTTTTTCTTCTTTCATTAGTAATTAGTTTACTAATGTTCACAAGTGTTTGACTAAATATCCACCAGATGAACAACTCCTCTGATCAATGCTTCATTTCCTCTGCCGTACATTGACATTCAAATATTTACTCATCTGTGGATCAGAAATAATAGATTAGAGATGAAAATATACTGCCCCATTATACAGGGTGTTTTTCTTAATGGACATAACAACATTTAGAACACTTTAAAGTACCCCAAACGACAATGTGCTAAACAAGTTAATACAAGTGTCTTGAACATCATTCAGAAAAAGTTCAATACCTGTGATCAATACATTCGAAAATATTCTACTGATGCGGTTGGAAACATCGAAATTTACAACAAAAAAAAAGCTATGGAAAGTTTTGAGTAATTTGGAAGCTTTGTTTCAGTTGAGACGTTTTTTTTACAATTTTCCTTTTCTTAGCCCTTTTAAACCTCTTTTCCACTGTTACCTAAATTTTAAGATCTTTCTAAATGTGTACCTGTACATCAGCTGATAGTCGTTGAATAAGCAAAATGGTACGTGTTACAGTTAAAGATTTTGCATTTCTGGACATAAAAACGCCTGTTCTGAAAATGAAGCGGTTCTGATAGGATCAGCAAAGACATTTCCAATTTGAAATACCATTCCCCTGACCTAAATTGTAATCATTCAATATT
>CM044957.1:4501650-4555571 GCA_024516035.1 Bactericera cockerelli
GGTAACTGTGCCTATCTCACGGACACGGAAATATTATTATTAAGATAGTAGATTGGTAACCCATCCAAGTTTCAATCTCACTGGACGTGGCTTAACTTGAGTGACAGAAGAAGAACTGGTGTATTCAACGTGGCATCTTGGCTGGCTTATCCTAATGTTTACTGTTGAGGCAGGTGGTAGAAAATAACGCGATCAGTAACCTCGCGCCTATAATAGTGGTTACACGCAAAAGTCTATTGCTTTTATTACCTTTGAAAAATTAAATCATAACAAGAAAATATGAAGAGAGCACATCTCTATTTTCTGGTCTCACAGAATACCCATTGGATTAGAAGTTAAGCTACATTCAGAGCTTGATTTCATCACATTAAGCTAGAGTGGTAATTATTATTATTGTTTTAGCTAGAGTGGCGGTTTCACACGTGTTAAGCTGCACGCTATGTGTCTGGTTATAGTGGTTATCGAGTTTAATGTCTTCATTTAAATGTGAGTTTCTGAATGTCTGTGAAGTAAGTCTGGTGCATGTATTATTGTATGATGTTAGCGAATGTGTTTGTACCACCGTGAAGTTTGCTAAGTTCGTATGAAATTTCCTCGTAAAAGGCGCAAAAAAAACGAAATGATTTATTGTAAAAAATATACAGGGTATTCCATTATAGACGAGGCATTCAAATCTCTCGAAAAAGTTAGGAAAACTAATGAAACCACGAGTTTTCCATTATTATTATTATTATACACTAAATAATAAAGGCATATAGGTATTATACAAACAGATAAACAAGTTAATATACAAAATTTGAAACAATATAAGAAGAAAAAAAATGGAGCGAAAAAAATATATATTTATGTTCTAACTAAAGGGCCTGTGGCAATCTCTTCCACTAAACCCTTATGTGTACATAAAACTGGTTTTGGTATATGTGTATAATTGGTTTGTGGAGTTTCCAACAAATGGAGGGTAAAACCCTTCGCACAACCTCGTGTCAAAGAAACATTAAACGATAAAAATAATTTTAACAGAACAACTAATAGACTCCGACTTGCATAATTTAGGTCAAACATGCCTGTATTTATTCAACCTTGAAAAATATAGGTCAAGACTTTCTTCTTTCATACACGATGACATTTTAGATTCCAATACTTCTTTTCGAAACCAGTCGACAGCATCATAATAATATATATTAATACAAACTTCAACATGTTCATATAACTCATACATTAATATCAAAACCCCCGGATGTTCAAGCCCTTACCAGCACTCCAAAAAGAAAATTTCATACCCTGAAAAGAACTGAAAAGCAAAAAACATTCACGTAGGTATAGGAAAACTGAAAAGCATACTTATGAGAAAAGAGACGTCGTCATCAAGTTGATAATATATGTCAAATGTCAGGCCATGTGTTTATTTACATTCAATAAAACGCTTACAACAGGTGAGGGGGAGGGGGGGGGGAGAGAGAGAGAGAGAGAGGGGGAGGCGAAAAGTGACGGCAGTCGAGGGGAATAAGATTTATGTAAAATAAAATCTGTGGGAAAAAAAAGTCCCCAAAAGAGAGAAACTTTTGCTTTCCATGATATTATTGTTCCCCGGGGATGGTTTGCTACAGGGTGTAGTTAAATAACTTTGCCACCAAATAGAAAATAGAACTGCTGAAATGAGGACACTAGTTGATCCTAATCGGTCAGTATAAAATTATGAATATTATGTGTCTTTTATGGCTACCTAAAAAAGGCGGTGAAAAACTCATCTAATAACAGTAATAAGGGTTAAGATTTTCTTTAAAGTTGTATTTCATGGACTATAGTTTTTTTTTTGTGTTTAACGTCACTTTCAACTGCATATCACATATGCAGTTGAAAGTTTGGTGATATCACAAGTTTGCTACTGTTTTATATTTATAAAAATAGCTGAAGTACTAATTAATTACTTAGGTACTTCTCTAATCTTTGCACGAAGAAAAATCTGTCAGGAATGTCGCTTGAAATAAAACTTCGTTTAGATTATAAAAATCCTTAAAAAGTAGCTACCTAAATAATGAACGAGCCCCTTTGGACGGTGGCCACATTAAATAAAAATATAAAAAACAATAAATGTATATTCCAAAGGATCCGTCAAGTAGGAATTAGTTGATAATGGATTAGCTCAACAAAAAAAACCTTTAAGTTAACCTTAGTGCAAGTATATAAAAGGAATGGTTCTATTTTCTTCTAGAATGTATACTTGTACAATTATATCTATACTTTTTCCTGAATAATGAATGTCCTAAGGTACAACTTGGGAAACTTTAATCCCTGAGGAAGACAGAGAAAATAATTATGTGGAAAAAAAGTTTTCTTTTTTTTTAAATATTGAAAAGAAAACTTTTCATCTGGGTTAAAGTAACCAAGCGGTTTAACACACATGGAGGTTAAGAACATGGTTTTTTTATAAATTTTAATTTTGTAATCGTGTGCAAACGGAATCTGCAAATGTATAATTCTGATACAGTATTATCTAATTAAATGGTATTACAATATTATAATAACTAAATTATAATATTGTAATACCTAAATTATAATAACTAAATTTTACCTTTGATTCGAAAACTGAAATCAGAAAATTACACACAGAACTGGTATGCTGACGATTCTTCTTGTATGGGAAAGCTTCTAGAAATAAGGAAATGGTTTGACTGTTTGATTTCTGAAGGTCCCTTCTATGGTTACTACCCTGAGCCTGCAAAATGTTTTTTAATTGTGAAACCGGAAATTCAATCCCAAGCAATACATGTATTTGAAGACCTCAATGTTCAAGTTGTTCTCTCACATCGTTTCCTGGGAAGTGTCATTGGTCCTGATGATAAAAAGAAGGAATATATACGAGAAAAAGTGTCGCAGTGGTTATCATGTGTGCGTCATTTAGCAAAAGCTGCTAAACAAGATCCTCAATCTGCACTTGCAGTTTTAACAAAATCTTTGCAATTTGAGTGGTCCTTTGTTCAACGAGTCGTTGATGGATGCAATGATGAATATATACCATTGAAAGATCTTTTGCGCTCTTGCTTTTTACCTGCACTGTTTGGGCGAGAAACAAATGATCTTGAACAAAACATTATTCATCTTCCAGCACGCCTTGGTGGATTAGGAATTACTGATCCAGTAGAAACTGCTGAGTCATCATTTCAAACATCAGTATCTTGCAATTCAATACTTATACATGCTATCAAAACTGGCTCACCTCTTGACCTGCAAGAGCACAACAAGTGGGTTAAAAAAAAATTAAATGATCAAAAAGCTTGCAAGAAACAACTAAGCGAAGAAAAAAGTAAAACACTGATATCTCAACTACCACCAAAAGAGAAAAGAAAACTAGAAAGAATAACAAATAATAATTGTTCCCAATGGTTAACTGTGATACCAACATCAAATGATCACTTTGATTTATCCCCAACACAATTCCGGGATGCTTTGGCTATGCGGTATGGTCATGAACTACAAGGGTTACCAACGAACTGTGATGGATGTGGGCAAGAAATGAACCTAAATCATGCATTAGATTGTAAAAAAGGTGGACTTGTAAAATATGGCCATGATTATCTGCGTGATGAGTGCGCTGCACTAGCTGGACTTGCACATAATGGTGTATGTGTTGAACCAGTTGTCCGAGAGGCAAGTCAAAACGGAGGCGCCTTAATAGCTGACATCAAGGTCAATAATATCTGGGAATCTGGAAAGGCTGCGTTTTTTGATAATCGCGTAATTAACGCTGACGCACCTTCCTACGAACCCCAGGATTGGACTACAACAGCAAGGTCTCATGCATCCGAAAAACACAGAAAGTATGACAAGGCAGTAGAAGATATTCGAGGATCTTTTTCTCCTCTGATTTGTTCAGTAGATGGAGCACTTCACTCAGAATTTAAAATGTTCATCCAAAGACTAGCTTCGACCCTTTCAGATAAATGGAATAAAAACTTGAGTCAAGTAATGGGCTGGATGAAGATAAAGATTGAGTTGGCAATAGTGAGATCTGTTTCACTTAGATTAAGAGGAAGCAGATACAAGGCGAGAAGTTTTAACATGGAAGATGGAGCAGGGGTGCCTTACCATGAAGTATAAAAAAAAAAAAAACTGAAACCATAGCAAACCTTTTCAAAGATGTTTTAATTATTGTTGAAAATAAATAAATAAATAAATGTTTGTTACTTTACTTATAATAACTAAATTAATCACAGGTCATCCAAAGGGGCAATAGCTCGAGCATCAGAGGCACGCTTCCTCTCGGTAGTGAGTTTGAAGAAATTTTTTACCTTTGAAATATATTTTACGTTTCAATCTATTTTCCTGAATTTTCCGTTATTTTGATTAGATACTTTTCCATAAAGAAACGTAGAAATCAGTAGATAGCGAATCACATATCAGTAGATATCTAATCACATAATCAATGCAATCAGGTATTTACGTAATCTATTTTGTTAAGAAAAATAAAACGGCGCGGTTGTATTTATTTTTTTTGAAAAGGTAAGTGTGCCCCGGAACTGCTTTCGCATTACTTTAGGTCACTTTACCTTTACATCCATGCCATTCCGGAAAAGGAAAAATTTGGTTATAATTTTCCGCTACGGCCGGGATTCGAACGCGCATCCTCCGGGTCAGTAACCAATGCTCTTCACCACTAAGCCACGGAGGTCGGCAGGTTGTATCTAATGAATTATATTTCGGATCGAACTCACCATGCCTCGAACTCATTAACAATATAATATGATCACTTTTACAGACATAGTTACATAGCCTGAGTACTCTTGTACTTAAATCCAAGTGGATGTACTATGATGAAAAGGATAGAAATACGATAATTATATTTATGTACTTACATAAGTACAAAATATACGAATACAAGAACACAGAACACAATTTTGTATTGTCTAACTTGTTGCAGACATAAAACTTTAACCCTCCACCTCCCCCCGACCCCTCCCGACCCCAGCGAGGCAGGCACAGAGAATATAAATTTATTTTAAAGCCACAACGACGGAATAAAATAATATCCGTGGTAAAAAAATCTCGTAAAAAAAGTCCGAAGCTTTTATTTCTATTTTATTGATTTCAAAATTTTGTTTTTTAACGAGCTTTCTAAGCCTCCGTTAATATTTGTTTTATTAGGCCAAGCTTTTGCGAGAGTGTCAGAGCTGAGAAGTAAATACTTATGTATAATTATGTATATTCGTTTTTTATGAAATCAATAAATTTTGTATGGGTTCACTGACCTACTTACTCTAAACATTATAATAATATATTATTATTAGATATCAATAAAATTATCTATACATATTACATACATATATAATTTATTATTTTTTTAAAAAGATAAGTGTTTCACAGTATTTTTTCATTTCATTGACTTAAAAAAGCAACTACTTTAGACACTTCTGGTCTGTGTTGTAGCTTGCCCATCCCGTAGTATGCCTCCCTTCTGATGGGCGAGAAGTGACACAATACTTCCCATTTAGGTGTTGGGTCATCATGAGCGCACCGGAAGTTATCACTTACATTTACAACATCTGTAACCAATTTTTTAATACAATTAATAATAGATATTATTTTGTATGTATGATTTATTTGTGGTGAAGCACAAGGCCTCTTCACAACGTTTGTGGGTAGCGCAGCATGACTAAGAGCCTCTTTCACTTTTCGAATTCTATTACATTATTTTTTTCTCTGGTAATGCCGACACTGGTCATTTACTCATACAAGTAACTACTCATTTTTAATCACGAGGTATGAGTGGATAGTATTTTGTCGACTCCGGGGTCCGAACCAGGGACCATCGGCATGGCATCTAAACTAAATGTTACTTACCACTGAACTAATGGTGCAAAACTGACCTCAGTAGCTTGATCGATAAGGCGGCGGACTTGTAATCTGGAAGTCGGTGGTTGAGGTCCCGAGTTAAGCAAATATTTAGTAAAGCTAGTTTGTGTAGTTGAGCTATCACCACTATGTTGACTAACACAAATACGATAAAACTAATGGTACGCTAAATAATCATCATTATCCACGAGAGTGGTTAAAAGTTGCAGCAACTTCTTTCAGCGAGAGATGGGTCTGATGAAAACAATTAACGCTGCACTTTCTGCCTCCTCTCTGCCTCCTCCACTCTCGCAACCCCCATGATAAAATATCTCACACACAGAAAACTTTCTCCATACAGGAAGCTTTAATCCTTTGATAGCTTGCACATGCTTCACCTCAACACTTTTGGTGTAATCTCTCACTTTAACACTTGCTTATACAGTCATATTTGCTTATACATATTTAGTGCTTATAAATATTTAGAATATTCAGGGAGTTTTTCTTCAAGAATTCTTTCAATTCGGAGATTCAGTTTCAAACCAATCACAGCGCACTACAGACTGGCTTGAGGGACTTATTTTTGTACTAATCCTATAGTTTAAATCGGCCCTAAGATTGTAGAGAAAAATATACCTACTCTAAATATTTAAAATGTCAAGAATGTTAAAGTGAGAATAAAGTGAGAAAATGATAGGTAATGTGAAGCCTAATTTTATCTAATATTAAGTTTAGCTTATTTCAAGTTTCTAAACTGCTAGATATTATAAAGGGCTAAAGGAAGTAGATAGATATTCTAATAAATTTTGGTTGGTTCCCTCTAACTTGTCTCTCAAAGGGTTAATCCCAAGGACGAATGAAGACTTTAAGAAAATATAAGGAGATAGCGAGAAAATAGAGGTAGGGGGGGGGATAAAGAAGTTTTAATAAGAGTTTCTTTCAAAGTTGGGGAGGAGGGGGGGCTAATTATCGGTCTGGCACATATGCTATTGCGGGTGTATTAGTTATGACCCCCGCAGCCACATCAGGGTTAATGTCTTTAAATAATAAGAGTTGAGCAAAAGTTTCGCTAGATAAATTTAACAATTAAAATAAAATCTTCTCGTGAAATTAGCAATCTTCAGCAACTACCTAAACATCTTAGCTAAACATCTTCAACTTGTAAGATGTTTGTGCATTCTTACAGTTATACAGGGTGTCCTTTTGTTAGGTTGCTAAAAGTCTAGAAATTGTTTAGTTCCTTGCTGTAATTAAGATTTTTTCCTTTTTATTGTATAATTATATTGTTTCCATTTTTTAATTGTTATAATAATAATAATAATAACGATAATAATCGAATTTCTCATTCGGTGGTAGTTTTGCAACAGTGAAAAAAAAATATTTCATTTAATTACAAGCTTTCTGATTGATTTACTAATCAATTCGCTACAAAACAGTGTTCAATGTGTCTGTCTGGTACTCCAGAGGTCGCGGGTTCGAAACCCAGCCGGGACATGAGACAAGTCATCCTCCCATTTGGTATTGTGATAACATAATAATACGTTTATACGTCTTGGATTTTCTGCTGGAATAATGGGATATTTAGTCCTCATTGGGCAGTATAAATAAGGCCTTCAGGTAGCGTGAAACATTGGGAGTAGATTTTTTTTTTAAGGTGGGCAACATGATAAATTTGTAACTTGTACATATTTTTTTTTTTTTTTTTTTTTTTTTTTTTTTTTTTTTACTTTCGAAAGATTTTCCTTTATTCAACAAATACTTTTCATCTTCATACAAAATTTAATTATAAAGAAATAACTTTAATTGACTTAAAATTAAAATATGGCAAGTTAAAGTGACCCATTATGCAAAGCATGTGTTGGGCCACTTTTTATTATATTTATAATGTTAATAAACTGTCCTTTGAGTTAAAAAAAATAATAATAATAATAATAAAAAATAATAATAATAATAAGAAAATTAAAAAATAAAATAATATGAAAATTATACCTATATGTTAGTTATTTATTTTGTATTTTATTGTGTTTTATGTTCTGTTTCGAGTGTTTTGATTAGTTTGTCTGTTTTAATTATTATGCATTCAAATAATTCAGGGGGGGATGTCATTTAAAAATATTCAAGATTTTACTTCTATTATTTTCAATAGAGAGCCAATCTTTCAGTTTGTATTTTAAAATTGTAAAATTTGGATTATCTTTAAAATCTTCAGGTATCTCATTTAAAACTTTGCTACCTACGTATGAAAAATGTCTTTTTGTTAGTGATTTGTGCTTGAGTGTTTGGATCATTTGTCCAGTCTGTCTTGTAGTGTATGTGTTAGGGTTTATAGTCCAGGTATGTTTTTTCTTTATAGCAAATATACTTGTTTTGTAAATGTAAATGTCATCTAGTGTCGGAACGTTAAATAGTTTGTATAGTTGGTCAGTATGAAAAAGTCTGTCTTTTTTTAGTATAGTCCTGAGAAGTATATTTTGAGTCCTTCGTAGTTGAGTCTTTATATTTTCATACGCTCCTCCCCAAGCTGTGATACAATATTGTAAGAGTGACTGAACTAACGCGAAATATATTTCGCGAAGTAGTGTATCATTACAGACTTGGTTTAGATTGTAGAAAATATAAGTCAAGTGTCGTAGTTTGTTTTTGAGTGAAGTAATATGTGCTGTCCATTTTAAGTTTTCGTCAAGTATAACACCTAAGTAACGTATGTCTGTCAGTTTTTGTAATGTAATTGTTTTATTTTCAATGTCAGTTAGTTGTATTGTTGATGTTAGTGGCTGTCCTCTCTGATCTGATGAAAAAGTCATATAATGAGATTTAGAAAGATTGATTTGAAGGGACATTTGTATATACCAGTTTTGAATGTTTGTCAGGTCAGTAGATGCAAGTCGGTGAGTCTCTTCCCAGTTATTTGATGAGTAGCATAGTACTGTGTCATCTGCATAGCAAAATACTTGGCTCATGCTTATTCCAGGAAGAGAATTAATAAAACAATTAAACAAACAAGGACCGAGTATTGTGCCCTGCGGAATTGAAAAAGCACGACACTGTACACGATCAGATAACTGGGAATTTAATTTCAGTTTTTGTGTTCGGTCAGTCAAGTAGGAGTCAAACCATTTTAGTACTTTGTCTGTTAGTCCTAGTTTTTTAAGTTGTGTCAGTAATGTCGAATGTTTTATGGAGTCATATGCTTTTGAAATGTCGAGAAATATGGCGATTACTTTTTTATTGTCGTCTATGTTACTATGTAAGTAAGTTGTTAGGTCAAGTAAAGCGTCTTCAGTACCTATGCCACGTCGAAATCCATATTGTTTGTCAGTTAAAAGATTGTTTGTTGTCAAGTAATGTTCAAGTCGGTTTTGTACACATTTTTCAAGAATTTTACTAAAGTTCGTCTGTAAAGAAATAGGTCGGTAGTTGTTTAAGTCTTGTCTGTTTCCTTTCTTGTAAATAGGAACAACTATACTAGATTTGTAGCAAGAAGGAAATGTACTACTGTCTAAACTTAAGTTAATTACGTGTTTAAGTGGTTCAGTGATGTGAGGTGCAATATGTTTAAGTATTTTGGTTTGTAGTCCGTCTTCACCAGGAGTAGTTCTGTTTTTCAAATTCATTATAGTTTTGTAAATTTCAGTTGAAGTAGTCAGTGAGAATGTAGAGTAGTCATTGTCTTGAGTCAAGTTTATGTCGGAATAGTCATTTTGTTCAGTATTGTTAAGTCTTTTAATTTTATCAGATATATTCTTTCCAACATCTTTGAAATGGTTGTTCATTATATTTGCACACTCTTGGGTATTGGTCAGACAGTCATGTAAAATGTTCTCGTGTTTGATATTTTTAATAGTATTTACTTTTTTGTTTTTGTCAATTATTTCATTAATAATTGTCCATACCTTGTGTTTGTCTTCCTTGTTGTCGTCAATTTTAGTCTTGTAGTAGTTATTTTTTGTTATTCGTATTGAAGTAGATAGTATATTCCTAACTCGTTTATAGTAATGTAAAAGTCTTAGGTTATGTGGGTGTCTTTTTGTTTGTCTTGCAAGTTTGTCTCTGTATCTGATAGATTTCAGGAGGTCTTGTGTCATCCATGGTTTAAGTGGGGTACATTTGTTAGAGTAAGTCCTAGTTTCACTACAGGAGTCAATGATGTTTTGTATTATTGTTGTCAAGGTCAAAGCTGTATAGTTTACGTCAGAAGAGTCTGTTATTGTTTTCCAGTCTGTATTCATAATTCGTTCAGTTAATTGTTCATAGTTGATGTATTTGTAAGTTTTAGTCACTTGTCTTACGTCTTTTTCATACAAAAAAAAAATATAATAAAAATATTTTGTACTTATGGCTGAGAAGAATCAAAGAAATTTTATTGTATCTATTGTTATTTTGTATATTGTTTTTATTTTTTGGGTGTAACGTCGCTTTCAACTGCATGATCATATCATGACGAGGGTGTTACCGTCCATTTACAGGAAACTCACAAACCCTTTTTTTTTTTTTTTTTTTTTTAAAAAAAAAAAAGGTAGTTGTGCCCAGGAACCGCTTTCACATTAATTTAGGGCACTTTACCTCAACAGCATTTACATTTGTTAGAGTAAGTCCTAGTTTCACTACAGGAGTCAATGATGTTTTGTATTATTGTTGTCAAGGTCAAAGCTGTATAGTTTACGTCAGAAGAGTCTGTTATTGTTTTCCAGTCTGTATTCATAATTCGTTCAGTTAATTGTTCATAGTTGATGTATTTGTAAGTTTTAGTCACTTGTCTTACGTCTTTTTCATACAAAAAAAAAATATAATAAAAATATTTTGTACTTATGGCTGAGAAGAATCAAAGAAATTTTATTGTATCTATTGTTATTTTGTATATTGTTTTTATTTTTTGGGTGTAACGTCGCTTTCAACTGCATGATCATATCATGACGAGGGTGTTACCGTCCATTTACAGGAAACTCACAAACCCTTTTTTTTTTTTTTTTTTTTTTTAAAAAAAAAAAAGGTAGTTGTGCCCAGGAACCGCTTTCACATTAATTTAGGGCACTTTACCTCAACAGCATTTACCTCAACATACCATTCCGGAAACGGAAAAACTCAGTTAAAATTTTCCGCTCCGGCCTTGATTCGAACCCGCAACCTCCGGGTCAGCAACCAATGCTCTTAAGCCACGGAGGTCGGCAAACTCACAAACCTGTTACACGCAAAAACCTCACCCAGCCTGGGTTTGATAATTATAATATGTAAATTTATTCAATAAAGGCTATTCTATTATTTCCGATAAATTTCTAATATTAGATATCTGAAGTAATATTGTGTTAAAAAAAAAAAAAAATATTTTTTTCTCGGATTTTTTATTTATTTTTCTTTATATTCTGCTTTCAGAATGCCATGAGCTCCACCCACTACAGCTTACGGTGGAACAACCACCAGAGCCACCTCCTCACAGCTTTCGACTCCCTCCTCCAGAACGAAACTCTGGTGGATGTCACCCTGGTCTGCGAGAAGTCAAGTTTTAAAGCGCACAAAGTGGTGCTCTCTGCCTGCAGGTGAGTTGTTCAATTGGTTAGGGCGCTAGTCTGGTGATCCAGGTAGCGGAGCCATCCGTGGGTTCAAATCCCACCCCAAGCATTTTAATTTTTTTTTACTATAATTATTTTTTGTTTTAAGAAATAGGTTTTTAAAAAAGCAATAATTGACAGAAATATATTTCTCATTATTTTTTAATGATTGACTACGTTATATCAGGTCTCTCATTCATGAATTATTCCTCATTTATTTGGGTAAATTATGATGGGTTGTAGAAAATGCTTTCAGCATTGACCTCGCCTTTTGGTTACTTGCCACTGAAGAGTCAATTATTATTACTATTTCTCAGTAAGACGTACCATCATACATCATCATTACACATGGATTGCTATTTTTAGTTCCTCTCATACTCTCTTTTTTTTCTTTTTTTTTTCTCGTATTTTTTTGGGCATTCGTAGGCATGGCCGTTTCATACAGCCATCATATTCTCTTACTGATTAATTCAAGTACCTGTATGTACGGGGTCCACTTATACCTCGTGAGGAAAAATGAGTAGCTGCTTTAATGTGAGCAGCGACCAGTGGCGGTTTTATAGGCAAAAATTAGATATTAGGATATTGAAAGATATGGAACAGTCCTATAATTCTGCGCTACCCACTAAAACACAAAGAAACACATTTATTTATTTATATGTACTGATAAATACCTACATGATATATTACGGTGTATTTTGAATGATTAAATCTGAAAAAAAACCTATGTACATCGAAAAGTCAGTCTGAACATGTATAAAATTCGCGGCAGCTCCACAACTTGGCGTCTCTCTGTCTTACCTCCGAGAGCATCTCGTATAGGTATATGTTGGTGGAGTAATGAGTACCCCCCCCCCCTCGGCCCCCCCATTGGGGTGGCTCCTGAGAATGATGACGAAAGTACTGTGGCTGAAAGTGGAGGAGCGAATTTTAATAATACAACGAAAAATAGAGAGAAAATAGAAAATATAACGAGCTCATTTGAGACGAAATGTCGAGACAAGTAGAAGGGGAGAAAGGGAGAGGGAAGGAGGTAGAGAGAGAGAGAGAGAGAGAAGGAGGGAGGTTGAGAGGGGAAGAGAGAGAGAGTAGGAGAAATGGAAAGAGAG
Organism: Bactericera cockerelli; assembly: GCA_024516035.1. Classification (NCBI taxonomy): domain Eukaryota; kingdom Metazoa; phylum Arthropoda; class Insecta; order Hemiptera; family Triozidae; genus Bactericera; species Bactericera cockerelli. Next base: position 4,514,135 of record CM044957.1, read on the forward strand.
TGGGAGAGAGAGAGAGTAATGAAAGGAGGGAGGGAGGTAGAGAGAAAGAGGGAGAGAGAGAGAGAGGAAGATAGGGTGAGAGGGTGCAAGAGGGAGAGAGAGAGGGAGAACGAGAGAGAGGAGAGAAAGAGAAAGAGAGGGAAGGGGAAGGGGAGAAGTAAAAAGGGAGAAGAAGAAAGAGTAGAGATAGAGAGAAGAAAAAGAAGAAAAGAGTAGTATAAAGAGAAAGATGGGAGGGAGCGAGAAAAGAGAGAAAAAAGGGGAGGAAAATAGAGATGGAAAGGAGAGAAAGAGAGTGAAAAGGGTGGAAGAGAGGGAAAGGAATGGAAGAGAGAAAGAAGCAAGAGGGTGGGAAGAGGAAGAGATTTTTTTTTTTTTGAAATACGTACACAGAATAAAAAGTGAAAAGGCTTGGGAAAAAATTTGCTCTGTTCTTTTAATTAACAAAAATGTTAAAAATAAAAGTTCGGGTGCTTGAAAACGTACGAACCTACAATCAGTAAGCCTCTTCGGTCTGTGAGGGGCAGAATCTGCAGGTTTGGTTTCTGAGGTTTCAAGGTGTCTGAACTTCAAGTTTCTGAATAACGAGTGGTACTTTTGCACATCCACCAACGAAATAGCAGGTATTTTTTTTTTTTATCTTTCGCTCTCTCTCTCCCTCTTATCTTTTCTCCAAACTTCCAGTGTTCTAGATGTGCCACTTTTAAGCTCTGTTGTTTCTGTCTATAAGATATTGGTATATTATTATTATCTAGCTATGTAGATAATAGGACGGATATAATTTTGAACTCCTGGTGTATAACAGGTTGCATTTCTCCATATCCACTAACTTTTATTTGATAAAAGGTTTTTCTTCTATCTTTCCATCTTATTTTCAAATGTCCATTTTTTCGTTTTCGATTTTCTATTACTTCCAAAAAATTTAAAGATAAACTGCCCTGAAGTAACTAAAAAGCGGATCCGATATAAGTATAATAATAAGTATTGCTTTATTTATACTGTCAGCGCAAGACAGGTAGTCCCATCATGCCAACAGTTTTTATTGCCGTTCAACAAGTAAATTTAAAGAGAAATCAAGTTTGGGATGACCCTTTCAAAGGATAAAGAAAGGTAAACATAAGAGGAATAAATTCAGAGAGGAGTGCAGAGAAATAGAATGAGAGGAAGTAAAGGTGTTCTCAATTTAATATCATTTATTTTTAGCTAATTATACTCATTCTATTGAGTGGGGCGTTCTTCCTTTTGTTAATACGAAGTGGTGTTTTTGGGGGGATTATATCTACTTTCACCCCAACTGTCAAAGCTTCAGCGCCACTGAAGACTGAAGAGGCAGTCTATGAGAATGTAGACGACTCCAACTTCCAGCGTACATTTTGCGGGTGCACATTTTAATAATTTTGAGTACCTATATTTTCTTGTATGGTATTTTTTTTCCCCATTACAAAAAAGTTGGTAATAATAATGTTCTTTAAAGTATATGAAACACAGACCTTACGGCGCGGCGGCGGGGGCAACATTCGAGACATCCTACCTAATGTTCCTTTAATGCGCTCTAGTTTTTTACTTTCCTTTTATTTCTAACAAATTACTATTGTTATTCTCGTATACGTTACACGAGAAATAATAAAAAACAAAGTCAAAAGTTGTATGGAAACATCAAGTGTGTTGCCTACGGTACGACAATGGTGAACAATAACTTTCTGTTTGACAGTTTCATATTCGGCGAAAACTCTGTGTGGACATTAATTTTAATGTATAAAATACAGGGTGGCTACTCGAGAAGTACACCAGTACTATATGGGAACATAAAAATGTATTTTCTAATTGATAAAGATCATTTTTTAACTTTTGATTGACCTGGCACAAGTGACAAGTGATTATGAAAGACACCCAGAATATTATCAACAAACACTTGTACGCCACAGTATAGCTTCTGTTTCATGGCCAATAAATAAAAAAGCTCTATAACATAACACTCATCTTGAAATACTTTAAATCTACTAAAAAAAATAAGAACTTAAAATAAACTACCGACCTCAGTAGCTTGATCGATAAGGCGGCAGACTTGTAACCTGGAGGTCAGTGATTCAATTCTCGGGTTAAGCGTAGATTTATTGAAGCGAGTTCAAGCAAGTAGTTGTGATATCACGAAAGTGATCAACACAAATATGATATTTTGAAGAAAAAATAAATAAATAAACTAGTGTGAATATCACACAACATTCCTTATTCCTCGATGGAAAAAAATCCACCCGAATAGTAATCAAACCCCTTTCGCTCCTCCAGTCCCTACTTCCAGAAGATCTTCTCCGAGACCCCCTGCAAGCATCCTGTGATCGTCCTGAAGGATGTGCAGGGCTGGGAGATACAGGCCATCGTGGACTTCATGTACAGGGGCGAGATCAGTGTGGGGCAGGACCAGATCAGCTCCCTCATCAAGGCCGCCGAAAGCTTACAGGTGAGTAATAATAATAGGTATTTTTTTTAACACAAACTTACGGGGTTAAGGCCATTTTTGTTACTAAAAGAAGAAACAAATTTAAAAAAAAAAAAAAAAAAAAAAAAAAAAAAACATGATGAAAAGAATTCTCTAATCGCAACCCCAACTATACCGAGAGCACGTACCCCAGAGCAATGACATAGTGCTTAACGCATCAGCTCTACATAGGCCACGCTCACCACATCATTGAGTGTGCAGAAAAAACATCACCTTATTTAGCACAGCCTCGGCGAAAGAACCGCTCCCTGTAAACAGCCCCATTGGTTTAGCGAAACGTTTTGTTAAGGAGCATTGCTATAAGATCCATTGTGCCCCGTCGTCCTCCACTTCCCTTGTAGCCGACCCCTTCCTCCAGATATTTTTTTGTTGATTTTTTTTATTAGATTTTTGTTGCTTGGGAGTAATGTAAATATCATTATACTGCCCGGATTAAGACTATTAAGTCCCATTTCAGCAGTAAATCCAAGACGTATTAATATGTGGTAAAAATGGGAGGGTAACATATTATATTCCGGCCGGGTTTCGAACACGTGACTTCTGGATTAGCAGACCGCCAACTTTACCACTAAGCTACCAGACGCTTTTTTTTGGACCAGGAGCGCCCTTCGAAATATGATTACATCTAGGGCCAAATAATAAAACAGGATTAAAGTTAACATAAGCCAGACTGTCCCTTGACTCGGGCTCTAGTGCGCTGTGATTGGTTGAAACTCCGATTTGAGGGCGTGACTGGCTTACCTTAACTTTAATCCTCTTTTTTATAATTGGGCCTTAATTGGGCACCATAATAAGTGTCTCAAAAGAACTGCCGTCGAAAAAGTTGCTATCTCCAGCGTTTTCTTTGTTCGATCAATACAGATGCCTCGTTTTTAATATACCGATGTAAAAATCCATCTCCTCATCTGATGTAGGAATCCATAAAAAAATTAAATCATAATTTCAGTTTACGAGTTCAATGGACTGCCACCGATACATAATCATAAACCCAGAGGCCCAGAAAACTTTCAGGCCTCACTCCCTCACCCCTCCACCCTCATGCCTACATGGACATTAAACTTACGTTAATTTTTGTGCCACTAAAAATCCCATTTAAAACCGTCCTAAATTATACGGGGTTAGGAATTTTTTCTTTGTTCAAATTGTGTGCGATACACTTGTTGGACTTAAATTGGAGCCAGACGTGCTCTCAAGTCGGAGTTTCAACCAATCAAATAGCACGCTATTTTAATTGATTGTTTTTTTGTATAATAATAATAATAATATCGTCTTATTTATACTGCCCGATTATAGGACTATTAAGTCCCATTATTCCAGCAGTAAGACCAAGACGTATTATTATGTGGTGAATATCCCAAATCGGAGGAAAACTTGTCATGTCCCGGCTGGGTTTCGAACCTGCGACCTCAGGAATCTCTAGATTCACAGAGTGCCGTCTTAACCACTTGGCTACCGGGACAGACTGTATTGATGATTGTTTTGTAATAAAATAAAGTGTAAATAAATAAATAGCCCAAGTTAAGGAAGGTATAATCTGGCTTATCTTCACTCTAATTCTGTTTTATAATTCGGCCCTTTGAGTCTCAGAACTATGATTAATTTTAATGTTCTGAACAAAATCAGTGTAATATAATTATAATTAACGTATGAAACGTTGTATAATTTAAACAATTTCTGGCCAGAGTTTGACGCATCTGGTAGGCCAAGGCAACTAGGCAATAAACATATAAAAAATTGACTTTCCCTTACATTTTCTTTCTCACTTTTAGTATCCATCAAAAATATTAATGTTCACTACAATAACTTGGAAATATATTGATACGGTAGCGAGGGGTACCTTGGAGCGAGGGGGTAATACGATCACCAGTTATGACTTACTGGGGTTTTATACTTGTTGTTAACTTTTCGTTTTTATCACTTTCTTTGGGTTTTTGTTCCTTTTAGCGCTTGTTTGAAATTTGATGTGAGACGCGTTTGAAATTCTTCGTTTTGATTATAATAATAATAATAATATCGCCTTATTTATACTGCCCGATTAGGACTATTAAGGTCCATTATTCCAGCAGTAAGTCCAAGACGTATTATTATGTAAATAAAAAAAATAGAATCCGGGACCATTCCCCTGCCAAGCGAGTATCTTACCACTCAGCTAAAAATGGCTCATCTTAGAAGCCAAATAAAAATGGCTTAGGATGGGTCCTCTGTATAGAAAAAAATATGAAAAATAAAACAAATGAAAAAAAAGCTAATCGTGCGCTCAATCCTCTACTTCCAGGTACGAGGACTGGCCAACACAGACAGCGGTCCCATGTGCAACATCGAACCCATCCTCCCCCCACTAGACAACAACAACACCCTTCGCAAGCCGCCCCTGAAGCCAGAAGCCCCGTTCAGTCCCGTGTCCAACATGTTCCCTCCTCATTTCCCCGCAGACCCGCCACTGGGGTTCAACCCCAACGGGAGCACGGAGGACCGCCACTGCACGTCACCTTTACCTAGGAGAAAACAGGTAGGTGGCACTATCAGTTGACTATAGCTGTGATTGGTTAAAATTGGTTAGACTAAATCTAATCCTAATAAAAGGTTGGGTGGAAGAGATTGCCACAGGCAATAACTCCGCCCTTTAGGTAGGACCTTTCTCTCTTTTTTTCCTTCTTGTATATTTGTTTAATCTTTTTGTTTTTCTTTATATTTCATTGTGTTCTACTGTATATATTTTGTTCTACCTAATAAAGCTTAAAAAAAAAAATCCTGTTTCATAATTTTAATTGACATTTGCTTCATGCATCATTTTCGTCCATCTCTTTCTATCTAGTTCCTCCTCTTTTCTCCTGTATTTCTCACTTATCCCTTTGTAAATTTAATCTCTACCTTCTATAATAAAATTATAGAATGTAGGTATTGTAGGTTCTTCACAAGCGGGGACTTACAGTCTTCAGCACATTGCATAACTATCTACTGTAGATTTATTTGTCCGGCGCAGCGTAACGATTCAGGCAAGATTGGAAGATTTTCAAAGAAGAGTGATCTTCTTTGTCAGCTAACGTATTGTTTTTGTCAATAAATTAAAATACATATACCTAGGTAGGTAGGTACCTAATTTATTTTTATTATATTTTGTTGTTGTTGTTGTTGTAGCCAGCTTGGCTACAGCTGCAGGGGGGAATGATGGTCTCCAGCCAACTTTATTTTATAGTTATCTCGTCCTGAACCACATATTCCTAGGTGCCATTAACCATCGTAAAGACTTGGGCTTTTTCTTTATAAGTCCTTAAACCCTTACGAAACTGCAAGCTGGTTTGTGAGGGTTGGCTAGTCTGTTCTCTGTTTATAGTCCTCTAGCGAGACACACTGGTCTTCTCTCTGTTTAACTGCAAGCTAGCCTAGCTTGTACGGGTTGGCTAGTCTGTTCTCTGTTTAAAGTCCTCTAGCGAGACACACTGGTCTTCTCTCTGTTTAACTGCAAGCTATCCTGGCTCGTAAGGGTTGGCTAGTCTGTTCTCTGTTTATAGTCCTCTAGCGAGACATGTTTTTCGTTGTTGTAGTTGTTGTTTTCTGTTGTAGTTTGTTATCATCATTTTTTTTTCTTCCAGGCGCGACCTCGCCGGAGGTCAGGGGACACATGTGGCGCCCAAGACCTGAGCAAGTGCCCCATCGGCTCCCCTGACGCCTTCCCTAGGGACGGGCCTGAGAACCTCTGCACGAAGAAGGCGGGGCCAGGAGGAGGCGGGGAAAACAACAACAAAGCGTCCGCCCACAACAACAATCTCAAGCACAGGGAGAGGGAGAGCGTTAGCCCCACCTCCTCACCTACTAACAATGTGAGTGGCTGAACCTATACCTACTTATTTTGATTGATTAATTTTACTTATTTGTATTATTATTTTACAATTTTATACCTACTTATTTTAATTCATTCATTTATTTTTTGCAAAAAATGTAATAATTTAATTCAAAATATTTTATGTGTTTTTTTTTTTTAAATTTGGGTTTAACGTCCCTTGTAACTGCATGTTCATATCACGACGGGTTATGTTTTAATTGTTGTATTGTGTAAAATTTCCGTTTGAACAAATTTTAATAGTTTATTATAATTATTTATTTTTTGGTTTATTTCAGCAACTATACTTTCTTTATATAAATAATAATAGAAAAATGTGGTTCTTTGTGTTATTATATCACAATTTTTAGTGGGTAGCGCAGAATTATAGGACTTTTCCATAACTTTTAATATCCTAATATCTTATTTTTGCCTATAATTCCGCCCGCCACTGGTCGCTGCTCACATTAAAGCATCCACTCAGTTTTCCTCACGAGGGTATGAGTGGACCCCGAACACCCAAGAACAGAGCAGAAAAAATCCTGCCCCGCTGGGGATCGAACCCAGGTCACCGTGCGTGCAATGCCTAGCGCTAACTCACTCGGCCACGGTGACTTCTTTCTTTATATTAGCAACCAATGAGGAATGATACTTAGTTTACAGTGCTAGCAGAAAGCGATTTTATGAAAGAAAAAGAAATAATGGTACCTATACAATATATTAACAGTAGATTACTGGTAATCCAGCTCCATCTTCATAAGGTAGACTCCTTACAGTTTTTCTAGTACCTCTGAGTCTAAGACAGCCCGAATGATCGATAATTCAATAATTTGTATTATTGTAATAATAATAATTATTCAATGCACTGTTCTGTATTACCTATAAATTAATTAATTCACTACTTACTCATAATGATTTTATTTATTAACAATTATTGTTTTAAAAACTTTATTAATTTTCATTTAGAAAGGTTCTTAATTCTGTGTAAAAATTTGGTTATTCAAAGCTACTTTGCAGATACACTTTGTTGTAACTGTATTTATTATAGTTTTAGTTTTTATCTTTAACATTATCATAGGTAGTAGGCAGGCGTGGTAGGGGTAGGTGTTAAGGAGCTGTGGAACTGCGGCAACCCCAGAGATACTTTGTCAAATTCTAGCTCGTACACAATGCAAATTATGACACATTTCTATAATAATTAATGCATGATTTTTATGATTGGCATGGTAAACAAACTCAAGCTCTTGAGATACTGAAAGAGCGACTCTATAAATCCCATCAAAGCTACTTTGCAGATACACTTTGTTGTAACTGTATTTATTATAGTTTTAGTTTTTATCTTTAACATTATCATAGGTAGTAGGCAGGCGTGGTAGGGGTAGGTGTTAAGGAGCTGTGGAACTGCGGCAACCCCAGAGATACTTTGTCAAATTCTAGCTCGTACACAATGCAAATTATCACACATTTCTATAATAATTAATGCATAATTTTTATGATTGGCATGGTAAACAAACTCAAGCTCTTGAGATACTGAAAGAGCGACTCAATAAATCCCATTTTATTCCGGTTTATGTGGCAACAACCCCAAAACATTTTCCCACCGGCCGCGCCTGGTAGTAGGTATTATAGATTGAACATTATTATTGCTTCATCTTTTGAACTATACCATTAAGTCCTATCTGATGAGTGCGCATCATCCACAAATTTTGTGATATAAAATTTTACGACCCTGTTCGTCGGTTGGTATATAAATTGAAACATTTTGATTGATTGGTTTCTGTTGTATCTTATGTTAATATTAACTGTTAAGGTGCCATTTCTTTAAGTTTATATCAGTGGTGTAGATAAAAGTAGTTTTGACGGCCGTTTTGGTGAACATCGAAAATGATTTTTCTATTTTTATTGAATAAAGCAAGACTCTTGAAATAAAAATTATACTTTATGATCAGTAATAAAATTTGGTGTTCTTGGCATCTAAGGGGGCCGCATTGAGGTCAAAAAGCGAAAAAAGGGCCGCAAATGTGGGCCGGTTGATTTTTTAAAAATTTAAAACCAATCGAGGGGGTATTGAATGAAAGGTCTCAGTTTCCTGAAGCTTGATATGACATTTAAAATTCAATAAGAGAATCTGTGTGAAGTTTACAGTTCATGGAACTACTAGCTTAAAAAAAAACTATTTTAAACTGCTCTACAAGCTTATTTATCATAATTATTAATTTGTGTTAATCACTATTTTGATAATGTGATAACACAACTACTCAAACTCACACTGCTAAAATTTTACCGAACTTGGGAATCGAACCATTGACCTCCAGGTTTTAAGTCCGTCGGCTTATTGATCAAGCTACTGAGGTCGGTGTAACTGTAAACCAACTAAAAATTATAAACTTAAAATAGTTGTAGATTGTAATCATAGTTATTCTGGTAGTAATAAAATAATAAATAATTTAATCGATAAATTCAGGCGATGTTTGGAGCGGTCTAATTCTCATGGATTTACCGAAATCTGATGATACGGCAATAAGGAAAAAAGACCATTTTTCCCGACCGAAATATAATATATTCTAGGACCAACATGATCGCATGGCATGTATGCTCCAGGCTATTTGCGTCATATCAGTCAGTATATTTATATAAAATAAAACTTGATAAAAGTTAGCGGGAAGTGGGCGAAAACAATGAAACAAAATACATATAAACTCTGTTTCGGCGAGCTTGATTATCGAAGGTAACCACCCAGCGAGTTTAATGCTCAAAGCATGTTCTACCACCTAACCCTCAGAGTCTTGTCATTATGTGGTCACAAACTCAAATTAATGAGGAAAAATTCGTGCACTGGGTGGGATTCAAACCAACGGATGGATCCCTACGCTACCTGGATTAACAGACTAGCGCGTTAACCACTTGACTCCCAGTGCACCTTATAGGTAAGACAAAGTAATATAAACATAGTTTATAAGACATACCCAGAAGTACGGATCGAATAACTGACCGCCCGACTCCTTCTCACGGCTTTCAGTTCTCCGGCACAGAGGATCCCGGGGGTGTGGTCAAGGAGGAGAGTGACGACTCCAGTGATATGAACGAGTCCCAGGTGCAGCCCATGGAGCTGACCATGAGCGCCCCCATCACCCCGCCCACGACATGCAACACCCACGGCACCACGAGTTCTCGGAGCCCATCAGTCTACCCCCCCACTCACATGTAAGTGTCTACCCCCACACTCACATGTAAGTGTCTACCCCCCACTCACATGTAAGTGTCTACCCCACACTCACATGTAAGTGTCTACCCCCGCACTCTCATGTAAGAGCACTTTGGCAACTTGTGACTACATATTATTATGTAGTCACAAACTCAAATTAATGAGGAAAAATTCATGCACTGGGTGGGATTTGAACCAACGGATGCCTATGCTACCTGAATTACCAGACTAGCGCGTTAATCACTTATGTTTTTTTTTTTTGAAATTGCTATTGTTTGAAATGAAAAAAAAGGACAAAGAAAATTTTGAAAAATAAAGAGAAAATGATACTAGTGTCCTAAATAAAGGGCGGGATTATTGCCTCTGGCAATCTCTTCCACACCCAACCCTCTAAGTAGATCCTGTTTCGTAATTTGGCCCCATGTAGTTTAGCTTAACGTGTGTCTATGTCTATGTATCAAAGCCGTCATTAGAATTAAGGAATTAAGGAATTTGCAAACCAACTCTTACAATGTCACCTCCAACCTCATCCAGCACAGGTTTGGCCGCGAATATACATCCATAATCGTCACATATTGATAAGTAGGTGGGTAATATAGTCTGGCTGGGGGACTATAAACAGGGAGTAGACCAACATTGGCTTGGTTCTGGGGGCGCTTGTCAATTTTTAGCCTCCTTGTAAAGGCAGTGGTTGAAGTGCTAAGTCATTCCTCCACTGTCTGGCTACCATCGTTCACGAAGACGCCACCCTATGATGATGAAGATTTAATTGATTTATATACACAATATATATAATTATATATATATTTTATACAAATTAACGTGTTCAGTTATATTCTATGTGTTTCAGGAGTCCTCCATGGAGAATTCAAACTTCCCTCCTCATCTGGCGTCCATGTCTGCGTTCTCCCTTACCCCTCCCCACAGTAAGTTCTTTATTAAGTTCTAGAATAATACTAGTTAAAGTTCTCCATAGCAAGTTCTTTATTAAGTTCTGTAATAAGTTGTACTAGTTAAAGTTCTCCACAGTAAGTTCTTTATCAAGTTCTATAATAAGTTGTACTAGTTAAAGTTATCCACAGTAAGTTCTTTATCAAGTTCTATAATAAGTTGTACTAGTTAAAGTTCTCCATAGTAAGTTTTATATTAAGTTTTACTAGTTAAAGTTCTCCACAGTGAGTTCTTTATTAAGCTCTATAATAAGTTGTACTAGTTAAAGTTCCCCACAGTAAGTTTTTTTATTAAGTTCTGTAATAAGTTGTACTAGTTAAAGTTCTCCACAGTAAGTTCTTTATTAAGTTCTGTAATACGTTGTACTATTTAAAGTTCTTCACAGTAAGTTCTTTATTAAGTTCTGTAATAAGTTGTAGTAATTAAAGTTCCCTACAGAAAGTTCTTTATTAAGTTCTGTAATAGGTTGTACTAGTTAAAGTTCCCCACAGTGAGTTCTTTATTAAGTTATGTAGTAAGATGAACTAGTTAAAGTTCTACACAGTGACTTTTTTATTAAGCTCTATAATAAGAGAGGTACTTCAATTTTAAAATATCTAACTAGTGATTCTTATTTTTATTTGATTTCAGTGTTTTCCTTGGATTCGCATTTAGGTAAGTAAAATGGCATTATTATTATTTAGAACAATATATTATAATGTAAGTATATTACGTAATTAAACCAAAAATACAATAAAGTAAAGTTGACTTCTGCGAGCTTGAACCCGTGTTCCATTGGTAACCAATCTAGTCTATAGCTGTTGAGTGCAGAAATATGCAGTTGGTTCATCTATTATAGTTGTACACGAGTACACATCTATTTATTCACGAGTTACAGGCATTCGTTGGAATACCGACCGATCTTTTTTTATTTATTTTTTAAAGTTATCATTTATCATATTTGGGTTACCCCCCGCGATATCACAACCACTCAAATTCGCTTCACCAAATCTACGCTAAAGCCGGGACCTGAACCACCGACCTCCAGATTACAAGTCCGCCGCCCCATCGATCAAGCTATTGAGGTCGGAATACCGCCCTAATAATAATTAATAATAAGGTAAATCGTGTGAATGCATCACTAAAAACTACGTGAGCCAGCGGGTTCGAACCCACGCATCATCGGTAACGAGTCAAGCACCTGCAGGAAGCTACTGGGTGCTTCGGCCACTGCACCACATTTCTTCCCACAACAAAGTCAGCTTTTCTTGGAATTGGGAAATATAAATTTCATAAAAAAAAAACAACACAACAGAAACAAGACTTGGAATTGTCCACACGAGTTGCAGCTTGAATGATTCTATTGATTGATTGATGTTGGAAACCAGTGCTGTCTACCTCACGAGGACATAAATCAGGACCAAATGGACACACAAGCCCAGCCTAATTAGTAAACCACTGATCTGCATTCGATTACACCGGGTACTGCCCGTCCGTCAAGGGCGCCCACACACGCTACGAACATTCCGTAGTTATAGTAATATTTTTATTTTTATTGTTGGTTTACCTTACGGTGTATACTTGTATACATACCTACAATTTTCTACCTTACTGTGTATACAATTTTCTTATATCTAGTCTTAAAACTAACTTGAATATAATATCTATCATTTTATTATTTGTTTTTAAAATAAGTAAATAATTATTATTTACTTATTTTAAAAACAAATAATACAATGAGGAGAAGATAACTATTGAAATACCTATAGTAAAAGGTTGACTAGATAAATGTGTAAAGAAAGACAGAGGAAAATTTTGACTAATTATAGTTTTGTTTTAAGGGTTGGGAGGAAGAGTTTGCCGCAACCAATAACCGCGCCCTTTAGTTAGGACATTAGGATTATTTCTTCTTTGTTATTAATTATTTTATTTCTTCCGAGAAATTTCTAATATTAGAAATCGTTAGTATTGTGTTCGTTTTTTTTTATTTTTTTTTGTTCCGATTTTAATTTTTCCATATTTCTGGACGTTTCATAAGCTCCTGAGCAACTTTGGTTTTGTGTCTGTCTGTCTTTTTGTTAAAAATATTCCTTGTAACGCGCAAATCTCGAAAAGTACTAAAGGGATTTTGATGAAATTTTAGTACACTCATACGAGACGTACTGTAGATGATCCCATTTTAAATTCATCAACTTCGCACTGGTGGTTCTTGGTGATAGAGACCATGCGTCCGACTACTAACTTTTTACTTGTACGCTTTTATCTCGTGAACAGTACACACGATTTTGATGAATTTTGTATGAATATGTGTATTGACGTTTTACATAGTGTAAAAAACCAATTTTTTTGACAAAATAGTCAAAAAATATGGTCCGCAACTTGTCGATACAGAATTTTTGGTAGAATCAAGAATGTAGGAAAATTAGCTACGTAAATACTTGTTTGAATGGATTGCACTTTGTTTGATTGAAGATATCTAATAGTAAACACGAAAGTTTCTTCTGACAATTTTTTCGATCGTGTGTGGTACACTTGCGGCAGTGTATCATATTGATTCTTGGAATCAAGTGGTAAAAAAATAATAACCACTTGAGAGAGAGAAAAAAAACTATATTGCTGAGAGCCGAAAATATTTGGAACTGATTTTAATTTATTACTTCCAATGTCGGTCTGAAAAAGTTATCTTGCGATGATTGTGAAGGGTTCCGACTTGGAGAATTAATTCATCTGTAAATAATAATAATAATAAGAATAAGCAATATGCACCGGTGAGGAACACGATATTGGAACCACAGTACTTGAAATTCCCTCTGTCAAGTTCAAAAATAATAATATTACAAAAAGCTTCAATATTATGTGCACAAAATTTTGTTGAAATTGGTTCATTACTAGTTCTGGAGATTTGCGCGATGCAAGGAATTAAATTAATAGATAGACACAAAAACCAAAGCTACTCAGGAAGTTACGATGTGGTCAAATATGTTGTACAGTCGGACCTGTCTGTACCTATAAAATAAAACGGGATATAATAGAAAATTATTTATGATAGAGAAAATCTCAGGTCCCTGCGTCACCTTTTTATTATTATAAGACATTATAATCGAATTCTTTATTAATAGGAGACATGTTATGTACAAATAAGTAATGATAAAAATCAAAATACAAAATTGAGAACAACTTAAAGTAAACAAGAAAAAATGATGAACAACATAGTTTTTTTTACTATAGACAGATGTACTAATTAAAGGGCGGGGTTATTGGGCCTATTGCAGATGAGATTGAAAAGGGTTGGGTGGAAGAGATTGCCACAGGAAATAATCCCGCCCTTTAGGTAGGACATTATCTATATTCTCTTTTTTGTTCTTATTTCTTTGTTCAATCTATTTTTTTATTTTTTATAATTTCATTGTATTTTACTGTAGGTATATATCTTACTTTGTCTTACCTAATAAAGCATAATATAATAATAATGTACTAATTAAAAGGCGGGGTTATTGCCTATTGCAATCTCTTCCACCCAACCCTTGTTGGATTGAATAAAAAATCTCTTTTTAATAGACTATTTCTCTGTTCCGTGGGTTCTAAATATATCCAGGTTCGAATGTTTTTTTTTACAAAATTAGAACATTGTTCTCTTTTAGAAAAACCTCACAATTCTTCCGATATCTAAAGTCATACTCGGAAGTAAGATCTCTGGTGACGAGCTACTCACCTTTGTGTTTCTTCCCACAGGACTGTTTCCGGGAATGGACGGCAGGAATCCTCTGATCAATGAGATAATGGAGCACAGACAGGAAAACCACGGAGTTGTCAAGAAGAAAAGTAAGTTTTTTCTGCTTTTGCATTCCGTTCTGACTGTAATGTGGTGTAATGTGTCATGTTCTTTGCCTTCAAATAGATAGTTATTCCTTTGAGTCCATGTGTGTGGGTTTCATAGGTCGTGTCTTCGTTCTATGATACTCGTTTAAATTTTACCATAGGATGTAGTTTTCGTCTTCAGGAAATCAATTCCCTGTTGGATGTATCTCCATTAGACTAACACGCTGATGGTTTCTTCTATTGTTCTAGTGGGGAGGCCCAAAGGACAGCACAGCGCTCCCCGCGGCGGCCCCCCTCGCTCCTGGACAAACGCGGAGCTGACGGAGGCTCTGCAACACGTGTGGAACAAGAAGATGACCACCTCCCAAGCCTCGCGCATCTTCGGCATCCCCTACAACAGCCTCCTCATGTATGTGCGAGGCAAGTACGGCAAGTCCTTGAAACTCGAGCAGCTGAAGAAGGAATGCTTCGGGGACCTGGGAGGTCCGCTGGACTTGCTGGGTCTAGGACCACTTGGCGCGAACAACAACAATAACAATCCACCGCCCAAATCAATGAAAGGCCCTGAGCAAGATCTGATGCTTGGACCACCAGGGTTCAACCCAGGCCCTTACCCGACGTCGAATTTCTATCCAGACTTTGGATCCTCGTTCCCAGTACCTGTAGGCATGGTGCATCTTCTGCCGCAATCCGAGAAGAACAGAGAGCCGTCCCCGCTGGACTACGCCAAGGAAGACGCCCGGCGAGACAATCCCCCGACACCGAACGCGAAGGAGCTTGACCTGCGTCGCGAGAGTCCGCTGCATCATCGGAGTCCCCTGCAGAACAGGAGTCCCATCGAGAACGCTGTCAGCAATGACGAGGAGAACCACATGCATCCGTCAGCGCAGCTCAACGGCGGGCAGGACTGACAAACAATGTTCCTGAACTTCTCCATGAGCAGCTACGAGAAGCAGGTGAAGTACAGCAACTAGTGGGGGTGAGAGGTGCTCGGGATGCCCCGGACAGAAGACTGATACAGAAAAGCCAATGTTCCATATACTAATTTCTAATTTTTTCTATTGATTGTTTTTGTTTTCTTACTTTTTACTGTCTCATTTTGTTTCCATTCTCATCCGTTAGGTGGCTGACTTTGTTCAGTCCTGACGGCACAATAGTTCCTGACATAATTATATCTTTATTTTTGAATTCATTCCCAACATGACGACCCTTCTCATACAATTTTTCACATCGTACTTTTCGTGCGGACCACTGTTTCCGTTAGTTTCATTTTCTGCATACAAATCCTTTAAAAAGAGTTGAAGTGGCTTTCAATTCAGTTTACTAGTCTGTTTACTTTAATGTAAGTGATTACATCGTTGGTATCGTTTTCAGATGTTCAATAGTCTCTGATTTTTCAACAAATGTTTACTAGTGGTCATCTATGGATATTGGATACAGAAGCATACCATAAATATATAAATATATCGCTTAAACCCTGTCGACAGACAGGAGTAGGTCACATCAAATCTATGGTGATTGATAAAAGTTCACTAATATGATTACCAATTTCAGTCCCAACAGTTCCTTTTATTAGTTGCCATTTACTTGTTACTACACACAACACAGCCATTTTTTAAAAACTTGACAGTATAACTCAAAAATTTATTCGAAATCACAAACACCTCTATATTGATTATTTACCCAATTAGTAATAAATGAACCTTTAAAATGTCGCTTCAGTATTTCCGTAAAAAGTTACTCAAGATCTCCAAACCTCGTTATTATTTTCAACTTTGTGCTCATCTACTTTAGAAATTCGGATTTTTTCTAACTACTTAATTCTGTGAATCACTTAAACACATTTGCCCACCAATTAAAAAAAGCAACACAGTCCTATGTCTATATTAGAAATTATCGGAAGTAGTAATATTACAATTGAACTATCGAATTCTTCTGAATAATCAACATCTGTGGTACAGTCAAACTAAGAAGAAGACAGTACAATTCAGATACTCGAATATTAACAAACCTTGTAACCATATTGCAATCATTCGTTAGTTATCAACAAGAACAAAAATCCCAAACAAGTGTCGCTTGTTTGAAAGCAATACATCAAGCTTAGAAGCACAGCATATTGTGTAACCTATAAAATAATATCGACTACCTCTGTACCTCTCCAGCTTTTGCCATTGCTCTCTTTATGAACTTTGAAAATTCAATCCACGCTCCTTACTCCATTCCCAGATTCATCCTTTTTTTTCCTCTCCCAGAAAATAAAATTGCGCACATAACAAAAAAATCCACAAAAGTGGGAGTATGGAGAAAACAGCACCTCCTAAAAATGGGGAGGAACGTGTTCGCTTTTCGTCTCTCCCTTTCGACGCAAAAAGGGGGTGGTGTATCCTAGCAGCAAGCCAAGTGAGGAGCATACGTGAGAGTGTGTACACCATGCCCTCGGCACCCTGCCTGCTCTGAGAGGGAGCTTCACCCAATTTGCGAAACGTGTGGAAACACACATATTGGAGATGTTCACATACACCGCCCTCCTTAATCTCGTGTTCTCAAATTTCATTTGTTATTCTCTCTACACATGCCTTTTTTTCCCTTTTGCAGTTAGATAGGCATTTTCCAGTGGTTCATCGAGTCGAATACAGTTTCCTCCCAACATTTTCCTGAAATATTTATGTAGAATACATTAGAATTTGGATTCGATGTAATAAATGAAAATACATACTATGTACATTCAATAGAGTTCTTATATAAAGGAGTGTTTCTCCTAAGCATGCAAAAGTCTGAAGTTACTCTATTTTTTTTCTTGAAAGAAACATTATTTCTTCTTCATTTATAGTTACACGTCCTTGACAGGCTATTGCTTGTAAACAAGGAGGTTAAACACGAGGGACTTCAATGACATTATATTATGGTTTCCAAGTGTGAAGTCTGTCGACAGAATGAAATCTGCGAAATTATTCACACGTGGAAGTCATTTTGTGCAAACAAGTCAAGTTAATTGGTAGCCATCTTTGTAGACCTAATCTCTACGTTTTTCATTTCTCAAATATTATTTTTGTAGATAAAGAAAGTGAGATTGAAAATAAAAGCAGAGAACAAGAACCATACTTTAATATTATGTAGTTGGCAGTGAAATGAATCCGATAAAAGCAACAGAGGAAAATATACAACTCTGAATAAGTCGAGTCAAGGACTTGCTTATCAGTTTCAAAGAATAAGTCACACAAAATGCTCACGACTTTACCTAATATGTAGACGACTTAATTAGGTTATGTCATTGGTTTTAATTAGTTCTCAGAGTAGGTGATAACTGATCTGGAGTCTCTAGTGTTGGGAATCCCATTTGTTACTTTGCTGAAATTCATAACAATCCTAGTTCTGTAGTCTCATTTCACTTCTGATTGGAAATTTTCTTATCGAAGCTTGATATGATGATGAGGGAGTAAATCGAAACTAGAGAATTGAAATGATTCCCAATTGCTTCGATATCTTCGAAAAATCGACCCTCTAAAGATTTCAAGTTTAGTCAGCGCCCTAAAGTGACAGGTTTTTCAACAATAAAAAAATCACTGGTTTCATAAATTAAGTGGTCTTATAAGTAAGTACTAAACCATTTGGGACTAGTGCGCAGTCTAATAAAGAGAGAACCATTGTAATCTAATTTTACCCTTAATAATTTTAATGATGGAAAACAAAGGAATATACGAATAGGAACCGCTTTTTTGCCACCTGATGATTATCTACAATATATTCGAGTTTTTTATGAAGTAAAAATCACATTTTTTTTCAAATAAAAAGAACTCAATAAAACAGCAGATGGTTTCATGTTTCAACGTAGAAGGAAAGAGACCTGCTTTCGAACAAGATGAAGAGAAAGTGTTCCCAGCTTATGGTATCAACTCTGTAGTCACTTAACTTTTCAGTTTCAGATTCAAATCTATGATAATTGTCTTTATTTCATGGTGCTATTTTACAAACGTTCTGTTATTTTATTCTCAATTTTATTCCTTAACGCTGACGTTAATTTCTGGATCAGGTTGTGAACAAAAGGAAATTCTTCTTTTTTCGTTATTCCTGACGAAAACCCAAATTCCTATGCTTGCTGATATGAAAAATGTAACCAGTTGTAGCTACACTATGATCAAGTGAACTTATACTTCATAAAAACACAATTGTGCTCTGGCAGTCAAGTGGTTAAAATGCTAGTCTGGTAATCCAGGTAGCGTAGGGATCCGTTGGTTCGAATCCCACCGAATGCATGAATTTTTCCTCATTTATTTGAGTTTGTGACCACATAATAATAAGACTCTCAGGTTAGGTGGTAGAAAATGCTTAGAGCATTAGCCTCACCTGGTGGTTGGTTACCTTCCACTAAAGAGTGTTATTATTATTATTATTATTACCTGTTACTGTGATAATAAGAGAACAGTTTCCTCAAGCATTGTTTGACGTCAGGAAAAACAACCTTCTTCAAGTCCTCTCATTCCATTTCTCTGTATTATTTCTTGATTTATTTTCAACATAAAATTCACATTTGAAAATCAAAAGTAAAAACACAACTTTGGCATTTCGGTACATTTTTCTTTTTTTAAATTATTTTAGGTTGTAAATTCTTTTTCTCTCTTGAAGATCTCTTTAATGTATGTTTGTTTTTATATAACACAACATACTCTTAGTATATTATTATTTTGTTCAAACCAAAAGTTAGCACAATTTTGGAAATTACTGTTTGAAAATATTTTGAAATTTGCACTGTTTTTTTTTCTCTTCGAATTATTAAAAAAGGGTAAAATTGGTTTGGTTTACAAAATGAACAACACAAAATACATTGAAACTCAAATATCCCATACGAAAGTCCCAGTTAGGAATTTCATAATTCATAGCGATTTAATTTTCCTTTTTTAATTGCGCGACAAATGACACCATAAAAGGTCAGTCAGTTTAGTCTGCCTGCTACAATTAATTTGCAAAGTTGAGACTCGACACCCTTAGTCTCAAAACAAAGTGCCAAGTTTTGCTGATTTTGAGGCATTTTGTAGGAATTTTTGGGACGTATGAGTCTAATAATTATGCTTCTACTGTATTGAAAAATTTAGTAGTTAATGTAGAAGAAACTCAAAAGCACAAATCTATCAAACCATTTAGACCAGATCAATATTTCCCCTTATTCTTTGGATCAAAATTTGTTTCTTGTAAAAAAATATCTCTCATCTAGGCAATATTATAATTTGTTTAATTTTATTTGAAATGGAGGGTGGATTAAAATTAAATATATTTATTGTATTCATTGTGATAATATCCTATTTTATTAATTATTTATATATACCTAAATATTGTTTATTGAAAAATATTTGTAATAAAGTTTTGTAATATAGGTTATCTCCGTAAAGAATTGAAGTTCTTGTAAAGTAGGCTACTCATGCTTAATACATAAGTGGAATATAGTCAAAAAACCTATGATGGTTGAACATAGTACTAAAAAATCTATTTTTCAAAAACTTGCAACAAAAACACTAGTGGTGAAGTCCACTCAATATAAAATATACATAGGTTTTCCGCATAGCATCCACATTAAGATCCAAAGTGTGGTTAATAAAGTTGGTACTTTACAAGGATTTACGATTAAAATTATTAAGAAAAGATTTTGGCCTACACATGTGAAGAACTGGATCACAAATCATTTTTTTTTTTTTTTTTCTCAATAATATATTATGTTGTCTAAGCGCACTGCTAGTGTTATTATATCAGAGCGCACGGCAGTGCGCCAGACCAAGTTCCAGCAAGCACGGCAGTGTATCTTTATAGACAATTTAAAATAATTAATGTTACAGCTCTTTTTTGTCTGAGGGAAAAGTTATTTTTTTTCTCTCGTGAAATTTAGAAACACAAATCATGTGTTGGCTTCAATCCTAATGTAGTAAGTATATTAATCAAGCTTTGATAGCACTAATTGCCAGTGTACCTACAAATATGGATTTCCTTAAAAAAGGTGAAAATGCCGTAAATAAATGTTTCTAAAGAAAGATATTTAGGTTAAATTTCTTTCTTCGAATAGATACAATTCAATTGTGAAACCGACCTCAGTAGCTTGATCGAAAAGTATTTTCAATACTGTACTTACATTGATGATATTGTTATTTACAATACTTTGGCGAAAAGTAAGAAAGTACACGACTTGGTAGTCACTGGACAAAAAGTGCAATGAAAGCTTTAGTAGCTAGAGGTAGTTATTTGTGAAATTGGGTGAATTATTCTTTATAATGGAGAATTATTATATTTCCTCATGCGAAGGATTTTGGTGTCATTATTGATTTTAAAGAATTTCCCGATACAAAAAGTAATAGGATTAATAATTCTAATACCCTTAGATTTTATGACCCATAGGTATTCAAAAATAAGATTTTCCGTCACAAAGACTGCACACAGCTCCGTTACGCCAGAGGAGTAATATACATCTGCAAAGCCCGGCTTACATATGACCTCTAGAGTTGTTGTCAAGGTGATAAGGGATCCTGTTTCATAATTAGGGCCTTAGGGTTACTTTATAAGACATGGTAGTTTTCAAGATCTACTTTAGACCTACAAAGAAATTTCAACTTGGAAGTGCTACTAGGTATTGAACCTTCAGGGTCTTAACAATGAGTCCGATTTTCAGTAACCTTATAACACAACCAGAAAATGAAATCAACTCAATTAACTTAAATCAATAATGACACCATGTTTTGAATGGTAACTAGATAGTTACTGTAGTATTTATATAAATAATGATAGTAGTTATTTTGAAAGCTAAAATTTATATTGAAAAGTCAATTTAATAAACGGATTTACATAAAATTCTTTGGTAAAACTAGGCTATTTAAACTATGTACTTAAATTATGACCAGGGTCTCGCTCCAGAAAACTTTCTCACTCTCATAACCTCCAAATCTGTCTTTCAACTCCACTTTGACTAAGTAATTCGGGTAAGCAATACGAAATTTCGTTCAATTAGTTTATTTGAAAGAAATTTGACGGATGAACGGGAGATTCGGGATTTCTGAGAGTGAGATTGCTTTCTGTAATGAGACCTAGGTATACATATGTATGTAATAAATGTTCAAGTACCTACTAACATTGTATTTCGAGGTTAAAGGTAAAAACCACCGTCTCTAATGACCCTCGATGAGCCAGAGTCTATAGAAAAACACAGCAGACACGACATACGTTTCCGTCATCTTGATGATTACTTTAGCTTTCAAAATAACAACTACAGAATTAATGCAGATTGATATTGAGGTAGGTAGTCGACATCAGAATTCTAAGTCAGGAGTATATTCTGCTCCTATCAGACATGACAGAATCTTTTTATGGTTCCATCATTCAATAGGTAGAGTGCTATTACAGAACTCAAGGGACCCAATGTATTTCTCTAATATCCAGATTTCTCTTAAAAAGTAACACCAATGGAATAGTAAAAATTTAGCAGGAAATATCTATCTTCTATCGAGATTAGACCGTAATAATATTATTGAGCTCTGTCTTTACACTTTGTTTTGTTGTCTAATGAGAAATCAATTGGAAATTTCAGCCCGGTTCTATCATTAATTTCACTCTGCCTGTGAAAGATTCGTTTGAAAATTCAATTATCAGTCTGCATTTTGGTTTTATTTTGAAACGTTATTATTAACACACCTTGGAGCACACGTTTCAATAGGTCTATTGATAACGCGGGGATGTCTATCCTGGACTTCCTTAAAATTGTACACTCTGTAAAATCAGGCTCTTCAGGTTATTTTAAACTTGTCATTGCTCCTTCTACTCACAAAGAGTTTTGGAGTTTTTGCAACATCCTGATGGCGTTTTCAAAACAGCCTGATATTAGAATAAGCCTCATACGGTTTTGTATTAGGTATCCTTCCAGTAAATAATTCTGTTAAATCTTTGTAGTTTCCATTATGGGCAACAGAAAGTTGCTATTTCTACCAGCTGAAATGGTTATTATGGAGTACTTTACATGAAAATAGTTTTCTGTATTCTATGCAAACATTGTTTTCAAGTAGTCCAAACTATGTGAAATAAATATGCATCCCTAAGTCAGAGAAAAGCTCCAAGAGTGAAAATAACGTTTTTTTAGATTTAGATTTTTTTAATTATTTTAATTTTCCAACAAAATTGTTTTCATAAGAGCATAGTGAGTTCCTCCGTAGTTAAGGACAAAAATTAAACCTCCTTCCTGTAAAGTTTATTATTTCCATTTGGAGTTTTTTCTCTCTTTTTTTGATTTTGTATTATTAGTTTATTTTTTGTATACTTTCTGTTGTTTATTTAAAAATTATCATTTTTAAATATAAAATATTCAAACAAAAGATCATTTTGTGTCAATCAATTTCAATGTGTTTAAGGTTTAAGGGACAAAAAAACTTTACTAGACCCAGTAGGTACTTTTAAATGTTATTTAAATTGATGACAATTGCCATGTAAATACTAGAGTATCTAATGATTTACCACAAAAAATAGATACTCTTAACTAAGTTTTCAACCTAAATAATAATTCTTATTCGAGTGAAAATGACGAATCAATTAACATAATATTTTGCATTTCTTACTAAAAAATTGTAAATTTAGATGCTCAGATTCTAAACAGGAGCACCAATTTTATCTTTGAAAATATCCTGAACCATCAAAATGATCTTGAAATATTTCATGTTATTTTTTTCATTTATGACTATCATTTTTTTAACTGTAAAACTATTCGAAATTGTAAAACTCTCTATACATACTATACAGATCAAAATTTTAAATTTCTATATAAAAAATGTGAAATAGTGTAAAAAGAAAAACAAAATTCAATTTAGGGGTATTAAAAAAGTGTAAACATTTTCAGAAGACATTATTATTTGATTTCAAAATTAGATTTATCAAAATTTATAAAATACTAAATTTAGGGTTTTTTTTCGTTTTCTAAATTTGATTCGGTTTTAAAAATGTTAAATAGGTCTTTATTCAAAATTATACAGTGGGCGAAGTGCAAGCAATTTTTCTCACAGGATTCAAGTTTAGTAGGGTACGTTATGAATGCTAAAAACAATATGATCCAGAAAATGTTTCAGTAGCCTTTATTATTTTCAGTGGAAGAATATTGAAATAGGTAAAGACTAATATTATGAAAGGATTTGTAGTTTACAATTACTAAATATTCTCTTTTGATGTTAACAAAATATTTAATTAAGGTTCGAAAATCTACAGATTAAGTTTATTCTCTTTTCATGAAAATTGGTGACGATTCATGGAAATTAAGCTTCACTGTTGACAACAAAAGCATGCATATTTGCAGAATATCTCAAAAAATGTGTTACATTGTTTGGAGTTCATTTTATCATTTGCTTTTCTAATTTTGTTTTCTGTCAAAAGTACTTTTGTTTTTTTGAAAAAATCTCTAGTTAAATGTGGAAAAAATCATATCCCAAATATTAAAAAAAGAAAATTCATTGCAATAAGAGTTTTTATTTCATTTAAGTTTTGTTTCTTCTTAGTTAATTGTATTTCTACAATCTAATATTTTACCTACCTTCGAAATCTATATTTTATAATTATTTTAAGTGAATAATATCGTTCATAGAATTGAACACATTTTGTAATACATGTTAAACTTCTGGTACTATGATGTGTGTGCCTGGAACCTTGTGCAATATTGTAAGACCAATAGTCAATAGTCTGTGTTGATAAGAACATAATATATCTACTTATCCACCCAGAAGCTTTAGAGAAAAAAATATTCAGTTTGGAGTTGTCTTTGCCCTCATTTTACGAATAAAATATTGTACTAGCTCACACACTGACACATGGGTGATAAATGTTACTTACAAAACATACAACGTTTCCCGTCCACCCTCAATTTTAATTTTATTTGCATTTAATTTGTATACCATCATGTAGATGAAAATCTATTTCGTTCGCTTTGTAAATATTTCGACCTCTCTTTGTATAATAGTTCAAAGCACGGTATCTCACCCGACTAAAGTCGATGGTAATACTCAACTGTCGTTAGTCGCGAAACATTTCAAGTATTATAGGTAGGTATCTAATGCTAAAATTAATGAACCATTAGGTCAGAATTTCTCTTTAAATTCTGAAATTCGACGTTACAGACTAAAAACAATACTTCCGATTTCTAATATTAGAAATTTATCAGATTAGATAGTAATAGTGTAAATAACATATTTTATGATAGAAAAATAACTACTTATTTTGTAAATAATAACACTGCACATATTTACATAGTATTAAATTATAATAAATATATAGAAAAGCATTCCTCAAAGTTCCTTGTGATGTCATGTAGAATTACTCCTAATTTTTAGTTTAATTTTAATACGTTTATTTGATCTTCTTATATTTTTTCTCATTTTTCGTTTCATCTTGTTCAACATTTATTCTCCCCTTTCATTTTATCTCATTGGAAAATCAAACCATTTAATGGCTAACATTTATGGAGTACCTTACTTTTAGTATAAGTTCAACAATATGGTTACTGGTTCCTTTTAGTTTTATTTTAGTTTCTTTTATTTTCAGTTGTATTACTTTTCTTAATATTATTTTTACATTACATACACTATTATTTATTTAATTTTTTGTAACACTTTGGTTTTCTTTTCTTTTTGTTCTGTTTTGTTTATTATTATTCTTTCTTTTGTTTTTCTGTTTTTTATCGCCCTTTGAGACCGTGTCACAGGATAATCAGTCTGCGATGGAGTTGAAATCAATTCAACTCCTCGCGAAATGGCTCTTGTGTTGGCAAGGTAGAATTAGCTTAGGAGATGATAAATGATGTTCATTACACATGTAGGTATTAAAGAATAAAATCAAAATCTAAATGTATACTAAATAAAGAATAAAATCCAAATCAATTCATCTCACCATCTGCGCGGCGTCATCTAAATATTGCGCTGGACCGGAGGTTGGGAGGTTCCCACCACATTGGCACAGGGGGGGGCCACCCGGCCTGACCCGTGACTTACCGATAAATTAGCTGCACATTGCGAGATGATTGATGGGACGAGAAGCAGCCGAGCGGCCCGTTCTGAGAATGGGGAGGGGTGGCGGAGGAGGAGGGGGGAGGGGTGGCGGGAGGGGGCGGGGTCTTGCGGCTCGGGGATCGGGGAGAGAATGAACAGTACAGAGAAACCTGGATGTAAGAGAACTGGATGTGAGAGAAACCTGGATATAAGAGAACTGGATACAAGAGAAACCTTGATACAGGAGAACTGGATATAGGAGAAAACTGGATATAAGGGAACTGGATATGAGAGAAACCTGGATATAAGAGAACTGGATAGGAGAGAAACCTGGATATAAGAGAACTGGAGATATAAGAGAACTGGATACCAGAGAAACCTTTATATAAGAGAACTGGATATAGGAAAAAACTGGATATAAGAGAACCGGATACAAGAGAAACCTTGATACAGGAGAACTGGATATAGGAGAAAACTAGATATAAGAGAACTGGATAGGAGGGAAACCTGGATATAAGGGAACGATTTCAGGTTAAACTCCACTGAAGTGAGGCAACATCGACAGAGGATTGGATGGGTAAAACTCAACCATGAGGTTGAACAACGTCGACCCTGATTAAGCGGGATAAAACAGCGTAAAAGAAGAAGAAGATAGACTTTTAAGTTTAAAAGATTGAGAGAGCAGTGTAATGGAGGGTAATGTGACTTTCAGGGACCATCCACCATTCAGATCACTTTGAAACAATTTAAACAAAGATGTAGAGAGGACCTGGAATGCCTGGATATAGGTCTTTAGTCTGTATGCAGTGTCCCCCAAACCTGTTTACTTAATTGCAGCATTATTGCTGCGTGTAAACAGATATGAAGAAAAAAAAGACACCAAAAAGAACCGACCATGAGCCACCAAAGTAAGAATCAGATAAAAAAGTGTCTCTTTTACGACGGGTAATAAAATTAAGCCCGTCGAGTCCTGGTAACATCGTGGTTCTGATGGCTTCTCCCTATTATGAGACAACTCTTTTGTGTCTATCACTGGCTGCAGCAGAGGGCCAGCTAGATCTGCCACGGTACTGACAGCAATAAACAAGCCGTGGGAATGGCGCGATTCAATTGCGTCTTACATTGATGACCGACAAATTGCGTCGCAAATGACGGTAGGTAAGGTAGGTCGGTAAGGTACGAAGTACATAGCCAGTAATAGTGGATAATAATAATATCGCCTTATTCTCACTAGTCTAGCTGGGGGACTATAAACAGGGAGTAGACCAGCAGTCTGGCTGGGGGACTATTTTTTCTTCATATTCCTGGACGTTTCATAACCTCCTGAGCGACTTTGGTTTTGTGTCTCTCTCTCGGTCTGTCGAAAGTTACAAGTCCGCCGCGCCGTATCGGTCAAGCTACTGAGGTCGGCTAGAAAGTTAAGTGCAAAGAGAAAGATACCTAATATGTAATAAAAGCTTTATAAAAGAAAAGAGTTATCTTGTGTTGATCTAAATGTGATATCACAGTTACTCCAATTCGTATTACTAAATCTTTGCAGCCCCGACCTACCATTGTACTCTTGGGAAACTGCAACCTAGCCTGGCTTGTGAGGGTTGGCTAGTCAGTTCTCTGTTTATAGTCCTCTGGCGAGACACTGGTCTTCTTCTTAACGTTCCCCAGCAAAACCCATCTAAGTCCCAAGCCTCTCTGGACGTTACTTAAATTCAATGACTGAATGAAAGAGTTTGTAATTATTAAATCACTTCCGATGAATTTCTACTGTTAGTAATGGGGAGTATTTTATGAGGTTTGTGAAATGTAGGTCCATCAGTCAGTAGAAATCCAAATTATTGTTGCATTTAACCCGCTAGTCTGGTAATCCAGGTAGCTTAGGGTTCCGTCGGTTCGAATCCCACCCAGTGCATGAATTTTCCTCATTAATTTGAGTTTGTGACCACATATCAATAAGACTCTGAGTGTTAGGTGGTAGAAAATAGTTGGAGCATTAACCTCGCCTGGTGGTTACCTTCCACTAAAGAATGTTATTATTATTATAATGAAAGAAGAAAAAAAAAAAAAAAAAAAAACAGCGTAGAGCTTGTGATTATTCCGGTTCGAAGTCTCTACGAACCAGATCTACTATGTTGTAGTTGCTAATTATTGTGATACTAATTATTGTGATATTAATGAGTTGAACTGTATGAGAGACCAGTCGACAAGCTCACTGCATCTGTACACGAGGTACTTTATGTTGGACATCTGTCGCTCCAGAGTCAGTAGACCTGTCCTCATGGGGGGCCGGGGGTTGTGCATTAATATGCTGTCAGTACAGCGGGGTCATTACCCTGCCCGAGCAAGGCCGAGGAATGCCGGAGGAATTCTCAAAGGTTGATAACTTCCTAGTCGAAGGATATATTTTTTTTTTTTTTTCCTTGATAATAATAGTTTGTTTATTTATTTTCTTTAGAAAGAAACATTTATACTAAGGCTGGTATACTGAGACGATTTTGTAATCCCTATAGGGTTCACTGTAGGGTGGTCCCGAGCTTGCTATAGGGAATACTTTGACCTTGACAGTTATTTATTAAAGAAACATCTGATTGCACATGCGCACAGATGCTTTAAACAAACGTTCTTGAATAACAAAATCAGCTGAAGGGACAAATGACCCAGGCATCCCTACAGTGAGGACTCTGCATACAACCCTAAGTTACTTCTCCTAAGCTTTGAAGGGCTTCTAAGAGATATCGAAGGAAACTAAATCTCTATGGCTTAAATCACAAGTATTTATTTGGTCACATTTACCATAGCCTTAGATCAAAATTATAGATTGATATAAGTCCCATTTTCTTTACCAAAAAATTGGTCTAGCCATTCAAAGAGGAAATGCTTCTTGCATCCTCAGTTCCCTTCGCGGAAGGACGGTCCCTGGGACAAGTTTTTTATATTAAAAAGTCCCATTTATGAGGTCAAAACGTCAAGCGTGAGTATAACTTGTCGTGTCCCAGCTGGGTTTCGAACTTAGACCACTGAGCTACCAGGAGTACCAGGACAGACCGTGGCAGGGTAGTAAGTTAAGTTATCATATTTGCGTTAATCATTTTCATGATGTCACAACTACTCAAACGTACGCTGCTAAATGTTTACCAAATTTGGGACTCGGACCACAGACCTCCACACTACAAGTCCGTCACCTTATCGATCAAGCTACTGAGGTCGGTGGGGCATGGCAGTATTTCCAACGCGTATGTACGAACAAAGAAGTTAATAACCACAAAATATATTTCATCATTTCTTAAATAGAAAAGTGTCCAGAAAAACTGTGTTCCCAACTTCAAATTGCAGACTTGTTGACATTGCAAACAGATAGGATACATGTACCAAATATAGGACGGTAAAAAAGGGACCATATAATATTTTTACAACCCTAATAAAAATTTAAACTGAGAAAATACAAAGACAAGTTTAGTGATCTCTTTGTCGATAGTAGGTATTTCTTTGTGACTTTCTTCTCATGTAAAGAGGAATTCTAAAATGTCTCGGTGAAAAAATTGAGGTTTAAAAAAAAAAAAAAAAAAAAAAAAAATGTGTTTTTTTGTGTTATTATATCACAATATTAGTGGGTAGCGCAGAATTATAGGACTTTTCCGTATCTTTGTTTTTCCCAATATCTTATTTTTGCCTATAACTCCGCCACTGGTCACTGCTCACATTAAAACAGCTACGCATTTTTTCTCACGAGGTAAGAGTAGACCCCGAGGTTTAAAAGGAAGTTTCGAAATAAATGGTCACTTTTTTCACCATCAGATGATTGGTACGTTTACCCCACACACCTGTATTACGTTTCGTCTACAATGCTGTTCGATGTTCTAGTAGTAAAACCCTGTCCCATGGAGGTACCACTCGTAGCTCGTAGGGTCTTCGAATTGCAGTAGAATTTGCAGTTCTCAGAAGTGGGTGAAATTCGACTCCGGAAATCCAGCTAAGAACGGCAAAGTCGCAGAAGGTGAGTTGGTTCTGCTGACGAGAGTGTCACGTTGCTATCTGTCGGACTCATCCTTCGTTCTATGTGTGGACTCGGTAAATTTATTGGCATATTATACTGGTGACATTAACCGTATTATACAATGTGGTGTAAACAGAGTTAACTAAAGGATATTCAGACCATGAACAGGCGATTTTGTCTAGACATGTCAAGCAGCTTGCAGACCAAGGTAATGACTTAAAGAGAAAGCAAATCCCATGCTACTTCAATTTCCAGTTTATGCCTAAAGACACGTAGTTCTAGTCCTTATATACCTGTAAATGACATGATGACTTAGACTGATAGCTATAATTAGTATGACCGACAATGAACCTGGAACCTAATGTTACATGACTATGAAGCACATTTTATTTTATATAATTAGATTGCAAATTTTACAGTGCATTTTTCTCTTTCAAACAAGTGTTTAGTGTTTCACAGCTTGCCCATCGCGTAGTAAGCCTCCCCTCTGATGGGCCAAAAGTTAGACAGTACATCCTATTCAGGTGCCAGGTCAACACGAGCGCAACGGAAGGTATCCCGTACAAACAATTGTAACTAAATTTTTAGTACAATATTGTTTTGTCACCTCTCGGATTCGAATGCGGGACCTTCCGCATGGCAAGCGAGTATTTTAACACAGAGCTTGCACTCTAATTGTTATATCACAATTTTTGTGTGTAGCGCAGAATTATAGGACTTTTCCATATCTTTTAATATCCTAATATCTTATTTTTGCCTATAATTCCGCCACTGTTCGCTGCTCAAATTAAAGCAGCTTCTCATTTTTCCTCACGATGTGTGAGTGGACCTCCCAACACCCAAGAACAGAGCAGAAAAAATCCTGCCCCGCTGGGGATCGAACCCAGGTTACCGTGCGTGCAATGCCTAGCGTGCTAACTCACTCGGCCACGGTGACTTCTTCTCTAATTGTTATCATTACTATACAATAGTTTATTTACAAAACAATCAGTATTTACCGGGTCGAGTGGTATAGCGCACTGGGTTTGCACGCACAGAGATCTATATGATTCTAGCGGAGATTCTACGAGTCAGAATTTTTCGACGCCGAAACCACTGATTCAAAATAATACCTTCTGGTGCGCTCGTGTTGACCCAGCACCTAAATGGGAAGTATTGTGTCACTTCTCACCCATCAGAGGGGAGACATACTACGGGATGGGCAAGCTGCAACACAGACCACAAGCGTCTACAGTGGCTCCTGTTTCATGGCTATGAAATAAAAAAGGCTGTGAAACACTCTTCTTTATTTTCTTTTTTAAGTAGTTTTTGCACATCCACTAGTGCATATTTCAAAGTCCTATAATTTTTCGCTACCCACTAAAATTGTGATATAATAACACAAAGAAACATATTATTATTAAAAAGCACATATTAAAGCGCGGAGTTCCAAAACATTCATCTGATCCATTGCAATTGTCCAGGGCAAAAAACTTGAGGTAGGTAACTTCACAAGAAATAGCATTAGCCATATATTATGAACCGGTTGAGCTGTTAAAAAATAATAATATGGGGGCCTGGTAAACAGTTGTGGAATAAAAAACTCCCATTCCAAGTCACGTGGAGTTCTGTCTCATGCATCAATGAGGAAGACATCGCCTTGGTAGAGCCTTGATTTTACGACCGTGCCTTATTGGATAGTGGATACCCCAAGCGTGCATACGGCGTGACGCTGTTTGTCTGCCCATGCCGCTACAGTCTGAGGGACGAGGGTTCGAACTGGGGGGTGACAAAGTTTTTAGTAGCCAGTGTCGTGCAGGCGACAGTCCTGGTAGCTCTGTGGTCAAAGCGTTGCGTCACCGACGTGCGACGGACTGGTAATCATCATGAAAAAGACTAAAAGAGTGTAAAACCAGAGTTGAATAGACACCAGTTCTCGTTGTGTCACTGAAGTTAAGCAACATCCAGCGAGGTTAGGACTGGGATGAGGGACCATTCAAATGCGAACTCTCATGATGCTGGCTATTCCTGGCCCCACTCTGGCTGGGTCAGGTTAACAACCGCAAATGAGTCTACCCCATAAAATTGTGATAATTAAAACCAAATCCGTGTAATTATTGTTGCACCTACCCTGCTAGTGTGTGGTTAACGCGCTAGGCTGGTAATCCAGGTAGCGTCGGGATCCGTCGGTTCGAATCCCACCCAGTGCATGAATTTTCCTCTTTAATTTGAGTTTGTGACAACATAGATAATAATAAGACTCTAAGGGCGAAGTTAATCGACAAATTCTATATCACAAGTCATTACTAAGCGTCGGTTTTCCCTATCTTACGCAGTACGCAATCCGAGACTTAGCGCCACAGAGGTATTACAAAAACGTCTATTAATTCTGCCCTAAGGGTTAGTGGTAGAAAGAAAATTCTTTGAGCATTAACCTCGCCTGGTGGTTACCTTCCACTAAAGAGTGTTATTATTAGTATTATTATTATGAAATAGAACAATAGTGAGGAAAAGACTATTGAGACATTTGTAATGCCGCGGGGTCTCCAAGAAAATCGTGACACAGAAAATAAACACAAGAGAGTTATTAGCACAATAGGAACACCTAAATCATTAAGGAGCTTTCTCTGTACGAGTAAAAGTTACTACTCTTTCTCTAACACAAATAATTCTTTAGATTTACTGAGAACCGTTCATAGATTTTGCTGTTAACTGAACTGGAGTGTAAACCTCTATAAATAATATTTATAATACCATTAAAACCTCCTCTTGCAGTATAGGTAGTATAAATGAAGTACACTTCTTTTTTAATTCCGATGAATTTCTAAAATTAGAAATCGGAAGTATTGTTCATTTTTGCAAAAAATATAAATATTTTTCCTTGATGACTGTGGCTAGATTCGAAATCAGAACGGTCACCAATCCATGTCCTCACCACCGTAGCCGTTGTTTAACATGTGTGACAGAACGAGAACTGGTGTATTCAACGTGCCATCGACGCTGTTCTATGCGTGATTGATTCGCGAGAATCAGAAGTCGAGGAAAGCAGTTGTTTCCGTGTGTATAAATAGGTAATAAAATATATTATGTATGTATTATGTATGTAATAAATATTATGTATGCTCGGAACCCTAGCTCCTAGACTTCCTAGAGGCTAGAGCCCGTGAGCAATATTACTGACATTGGCTCTCGGCATATAGTAGTATATATCCGTCAGCTATAGCCAATGTTATACCTACTGAATCTATTCTATCAGGGCTAATTTCAGCCCAAAGTAATCTGAAACAAGAAGTATAGGGTTCGAAACTCAGCCGTGACAAAACTTAGCCATGTGTAGCCACTTATTATTCTTATTTTTTTAAGATGAGTGTTTCACAGCCGTTTTTTTTCGTAGCCATGAAACAGAACCTACTGTAGACGCTTTTCGTCTGTGTTGTAGCCTACCCATCCCGTAGTATGCCTCCCCTCTGATGGGCGAGAAGTGACACAATACTTCCCAATTAGGTGCTGGGTCAACACGAGCGCACCGGAAGGTATCCCTTACAAACAATTGGAAGAGAATGCCAAAGGCATTATCACCACCCTTGATCAAACTTTGTTTATATTTGATTAATTATACCTTTTGACTGTACTGTATATAAAAATTGTAAATAAAGATTGATCTAAATTGTTGAATAATAACAATTGTAACCAAATTAAGAATACAAATTTTTGTCGAACCCGGGACCTTCCGCATGGCAAGCGAGTGCTTAACCACTGAGCTAATCGCGCGCTCTGTGACAACTGCTTATGTGACAGGCATAGATAACATTCATAAGTTATCATATTTGTGTGAATCACCCATGTTTGTAATATCACAGTTACTCTAATTTGCTTTACTATTTTTTTTTTTTTTTGGTGAACCTGGAACTCGAACCACCGGACCTCCAGTGATAAATCCGCCTTCTTATCGATCGAGCTACTTAAGTCGGTAGGTAACATAATTAATTTTAGATAGCTGATGTCAGTAATGAGAGTAGGGCGGTAGATAGCGCTACCCAGGCGATGTCTTCCTCATTGACACATGAGGCAGAACTCCACAACTTTATTCCACAACTGGTTACAACTGTTTAGAGGTCATGGGTTCGAAACCCAAGTTATCCTCTCATTTGGGATTTTACCACATAATAATGAGTCTTGGGCTTACAGCTGGAATAATGGGACTTCAATAGTCCTGATCGGGTAGTATAAATCAGGCGATATAAATCCCCATTTTTATTTCAAAATACTCGCCTGTTTTTTATATCACTACAGTTTTAGCAAATAGATGTACAAGATACTAGATGCCTATTTACATTTAATAGTTATTATTTTTTTATAGCTTACACATTTTTCTATCGTGTATTTTACTAACTCGGTCTTCAATTAATCATAAAACTAATTGGACCCCTGTGTAAACCGCTAATGTAGTTTTATGGGCACAGATTGAAGGAGGCATCTCCTTTCATGCACTCATCTTCTCCAGAGCTGCTGTCAATACTGTGCACTGGTAGTCAAGTGGTAAGCGCGCTAGTCTGGTAATCCAGGTATCGGCGGGATCCGTTGGTTCGAATCCCACCCAGTGCATGAAATTTTCCTCATTTATATTGAGTTTGTGACTAATAATAAGACTCTGAGCGTTAGGTGGTAGAAAATGCTTTGAGGATTAACCTCGCCTGGTGGTTATCTTCCACTAAGGAGCATTATTATTATCATTTTTACTGTATCGAGGAGCTCAAAGAATTGCTCAGTTCATGAGACAGGAGCAGGGCAACCTCCAAAGTCATGAGAGTTGGGCCGCAATGGCAGCTGGCAGCATCACGAAGTCTTCACCTCGCTGAATGTTGCTTAACTTCGTTGAGATCGACGCTGGCTAATCAAGTCTTTATTTGTTACTTATAAAATAATGTGATAAAATTAATTAATCTTAATAATATACCTATCTCTACAATGTTGGAAAAAATAAAATCGGTCCTTTACTCCTGTTGAGACCTAATTCCATTTCTTTAATAATCTCTACAAGTAAATGAACACCATACCGCAGGAAGAGAATGCCGTAAGCATTATCACTATCCTTGATCAAGATTAGTTTTTAATAATTTCACTTTGTAAATACCACAGTCATGTAAATTTCTTACTGTAAATTAAACTTGATGAAATTTGTAATAAAACAAGAGCATACAACCAAAAATGAACATATTGATACTGAATGAACCAAAAAATGAATATGCTAGCGTCGCTCATCGATAGCGCGTTGAATGCACCGGTTCTCGTAGGATTACCAACGTTAAGCAACGTCTAGCAAGGTGAAGACTTCGCGATGCTGGCATTCCGACCCAACCCAGGCTGGGTGAGGTTAATGTGGGAAGCGGTTTTGTCAGTTTCCTGCGAATGGAGGGTATTCCTGCGAATGGAGGGTAACACCTCCGTCATGATATGACCATACAGTTGAAAGCGACGTTAAACCCAAATTAATAATAATAAACCGTTCTCTACCGCCCAACACCAGTTCTCGCCGATGCTATTTGATTTTACGACCACTTCAGTCCACTCCGGCCGCGTCAGAGGGCATAATTGGTTCGATTAAAAAGTTCAACATTTACCGAAGAGCGCCCGAGAATTTTTAAGATGTTTTATTGATAATTTATTTTTTATGGATTCGAAGATTACAGCATCGGGTGCGAACTGGCGCGGATCCCGGCAACTATTATAAAATACTTTTAATCGGTTTTTATGTTTTATGACAGAACATGACCGCGGACGTTCTGCACTATTCTCTGATTATCGTAATTAGAGAGGTATGGCGGACATGTTGCATCCTCTCCACCGAGGTGAAGACAGCACTATTCTCTGATTATCGTAATTAGAGAGGTATGGCGGACATGTTGCATCCTCTCCACCGAGGTGAAGACAGCACTATTCTCTGATTATCGTAATTAGAGAGGTATGGCGGACATGTTGCATCCTCTCCACCGAGGTGAAGACGGCACTATTCTCTGATTATCGTAATTAGAGAGGTATGGCGGACATGTTGCATCCTCTCCACCGAGGTGAAGACAGCATACTTCTCAAACGTGTGGTTTTGTCGGACATGGCCGAGAACTTGTGCCTAGAAAGGAGGTTGGCATTTTTTTTTTTTTTTTTTTTATTAGAAAAGAGAGTGTTTCGCAGCCTTTTTTATTTCGTAGCTATGAAACATCAGCTACTCTAGACTGTGGTTTGTGTTGTAGTTTACCCATCCCGTAGTATGCCTCCCTTCTGATGGAGAGATGTGACTCAATATACTTCCCATAGAAGGAATACTTTAATACTTCAACAAATCAAGCACCTTTAATCTTTATACAAGGATTTGAAATGTTGTTGTTGTTGTAGCCAGCTTGGCTACAGCTGCATGGGGGATTGATTTAGTTGAAAGGTTGGCTCATTTTGAAGCACATACATAAATATTTCTATGTGCGATCAACCATCATGAGAACTTGGGTTTTTTCTTTATAAGCCCTTAATCCCTTGGGAAACTGCAAGCCTATCTTGTTGGGATTGGCTAGTCTGTTCTCTGTTAAAGTCCACTAGCGAGACACTGGTCTTCTCCCTGTTTAACGTTTGGGCCGGGTTGAAATCACTGTACTCTTCTGTCAGCATTAAGGTCAGCTTACAATCTGCCAGCATCATAATAATTATAAATTAATTATTCAAGAAATATGTATTGATTTTCACTTTGTACGAGCTAGGATATAATAATAAAAAAAAAAAAAAATTCCCTTTTCGTCTCAGGATGCTGCAGTTCAGCAGCTCCTTAGCATCGACTGCGACTGTATAGGGCCTTATTTCACTTTGCCTTCAAATCTAAATGGGGTCGTCCTTGTTCAAACTTATGTTTGAGGTTGGTTGGTTTTGGCAACGGCTCCTAACGATTCTATTTGATTGAACGTCCTGATTAGGACGGGGTTTTTACCCTCCGTTTGCTGGGATCGTGCCAGCTGCACACATTAACCTCACCCAGCCTGGGTAGGACAGAAATGCCAGTAACACGTGTTTGGAGACAACAGAATTATCTGTGTGTGGAAAGTCTGCTCTGACCAGGAATTGAACTCAGGACCTCTGGACTACGGGCAGTAGTCAAAACCGTTACACCACAGAGGCTGATTTGTAAGTTTCCAGCGAATGATCTTGAGGTTAAAGAAAAAAGAAGAAGAAATTTTTTTTAAAAAAATAATGACAATCTTTAGTGGAAGGTAACCATCAGGCTAGGTTAATGCTCAAAGCATTTTCTACCTCCTAACCCTCAGAGTCTTGTTATTTTGTGGTCACAAACTCAAATTTAATGATGAAAAAATCATGCATTGGGTAGGAATCGAACCAACGGATCCCTACGCTACCTGGATTACCCGACCAGCGCATTAACCACTTGACTAGCAGGGAATTTTAAAAATCCTTTGCCAGCGTGGATAAATAGTAGTAATAATAACAATAATAATAGATAATAATAAATTACCAACTGGTGCACGGACCTGGCTTTCATAAATAAGACTTTACTTTGTAATGTTGGTTCCGAGAACAACTTTTTCTAACACACCCCCTATCGAGAACGAACGAGCCATAAACCATGGGGCCGATGAGATAAATTGAAACTTTTATGACCGCGCCTCACTATCGGAGAATCTTGAGTGGAGGCATGACCGCGGGGCCATGCCTGCGGCCTGTGGATTTCTCTAGAGTAGCCTAGATCAGGGCTGGGTAATTGCCTGTGGATTTCTCTAGAGTAGCCTAGATCAGGGCTGGGTAACCTGTGGTGAGCACTCGTAGATTGGCCACTGGCTGTAAGCCGGCACTATGTCGTCGTTAATATTGCGAAAAACACAATTTATAGAAAGTATTTTACTTCCGAGAAATTTCTAATATTGGAAATCGGAAGTATTTTATTTTAACATGAACTATAAGGCAAACGCTTCATTCAGAGAATTTGTGAAAGGGAATGAGCCCATAGGGAATGAGCCCATAGGAAATGAGCAAATGAGCCGTTAAGAGAATTGTCCGTGGCTGAAATTCATTTTTTTAGAAACGGTATAGAAATTGTCGGAGTGAAAGTAAATGTGGGTAGCTGGTTGAAGGGGTTTGTAAGTTTCTAGCCAATGGAGGATAAAACCTCCATCTCGAATTACCTTGATGTTAAAAAAACGTTAAGCAAAATAATAAAATAAACGATTGATAAGAATAGTAGGTAAATGGCCATCGTCGATCGCGCTTTGAATGCACTGGTTGTCGTGGGATCACCGAAGTAAAGCAAAGTCCAGCCTCCAGCGTGGTGAAGACTATGTGATGAAATTAGGGTAGCAGGTTTGTGAGTTTCCTGCGAATGGAGGGTAACACCCCCGTCTCGAGATGACCTAGCTGTTGAAAGTGACGTAAAAAAAAAGAAAAAAAAAGAAAGGTACAATAGGTATCTCTCCGGTAAGTACCCTAAAAAATTTAGTAAAATTTTGACAGGAAAATGGTGCAGTGACTAGAAAAAAAAACAAACAAAAATGAACCCAATACTTCTGATTTCTAATATTAGAAATTTCTTGAAAGTAAAACAAAGATAAACCCAATATCTTTCCGAAATCAGAATCGGAAGTAAAAACTGATAGGACAAGACAAAAGCTCACATAACTGAACATCCTAGATCGATGAAACAAGTTACGCGGCACTTCACCGTTCTACGCATTGGATGGAATCCAGCCATCAATCAACGTGAATTAATAAGCATTAGAATTAACATAGGGATCTTTCGAGATTGTGAGCATATCATTAAAATGATTTATAACTTCATTTCTCAGCGAAGGTATGTGTTGAGACCTACGCCCGAGACCTGACAAATGGTCAAGAAAATGATGAATGGCCGCTCATTGGTGGTCAAGTGGTTAAGTGGTCTGGTGCTCCAGGTAGCGTAGGGATCTGTCGGTTCGAATCCCAACTAATACATGAATTTTGCCTCGTTTATTTGTTTTTGTTCCAACATAAACCTCATAAGAATAAGGGCGAAATGAATAGACAAAACCGATAACTTAAGTGATTGCTTTGCGTCGGTTTTCTTCATCTAAGACAGTACGCAATTTGAGACTTAGCGCCACACAGAACTATGACAAAAACGTCTCTTCATTTTGCCCTAAGACTCTTAGGATTAGGTGGTAGAAAATGCTTTAAGCTCTAACCTCGTCTGGTGGTTACCTTCCACTAAATACTATTACTATGATGGCAGGAATTCAGGAATAGCAGGAAGGATGAAAGTCACATCTCTTGCTACGGAAAAAAATCGGTCAGAATTTTCGGCTCCGGCCGGGATTCGAACCCGCAATCTTCGGGTCAGCAACCAATGCTCTTAACAGTCTTAACCACTGAGCCACGGAGGTCGCCATACGGTTGAATCTGGATATACTTATAAGTAGGCGGCCACAACGGAGCACCCTATAACCTCGACCCTACACCCTAGACCTAGACCCTAGACCCTAGACCCTAGAGTCCCTAGACCCTAGACCCCAGACCCTGGTACCTACAGCTTGATATAGACGATTTTCGGGACTCCGTTGAGGCCACTCTTATTTATAACATGGTTAGCTTATTTTACGTGATACTAAGAGAACTCAAAGGTATTTCCCAAGAGAACTCCAAGTACCGGTAGTTTTTTTTTTTTTTGCATTGGCATTGGCATTGTGGCAATGCCAATGCCAATGCATTGGCATATAAGAGAAAACTCCCAATGTGGGAGTTTTCTCTTATATACGAGTTTCTCTTATATCCAGGTTTCTCTTATATCCAGGTTTCTCTTATATGCAGGAAGGGAACCGATGATGCAATAAGCATTTCCTCTTTGAATGGCTAGACCAAATTTTTGGTAAAGAAATGATTGGAAGTGGAACGGAGATCACCCGTAATTCCAATCAATTTCTTTCCCAAAAGGCCTAACCATTTCTTAGATTCGACGCTTCAAGCACCCATGGTTTCCATGCATCTGAATTCCTCAGCAAGTTCTTGCAGAGGAATCAGTATACAAGTAGTGAAGGCGCTAGTCTAGTAATCCAGGTACCTGAGGGATCTATTGGTTCAAATCCCACCCAATGCATGAATTTTTCTTCATTTATTTGAGTAAATGACCACATAATAATTTGACACTGAGGGTTAGGTAGTAGAAAATGCTTTAAGCATTAACCTCGCCTGGTGGATAACTTCCACTAAAGGGTATTATTATCAATTATTATTAGTGTATTATTATTATTATTATAATCAGGTTGAGCGAACTGCAAGTTCAGAAATCGTTAGAATAAAGCTTGCAGGTTTCAAATCAGAAAAAGGCGCCATAGAAGAAATCGCACATCAACATCTTAATGTTCAGAACGTGACGCAGGCGAACAGTTGAGTCGGATTTCCGCGCTCTACTTATTGTTTCCTCTCCATGGACCGGACTCGATTCCAGGTTCTGCACATTTTTTTACTTTCCTTATCCTATAATAAAGAAAGTATTGTATTCGTCGAAAATTTGTTACTTTCCTTATCGTATAATAAGGAAAGTATTGTATTCGTCGAAAATTCGATCGATATAGTTTTTCACATTTCTGGACGAATCATAGCCTCAGGATACCAAAAAAGTTGTTTTCAGCCATTGGTCTATGTGTCTGTAAACAAGATATCTAGAGAACGGTGAGAGCTGGAGACTTTAATTTGGTATAAAAGTTTATTTCACAGTAAATCACACGAACCGCAAAACTTTTTGTTGAAATCGGCCGTAAAAATCAGCCGCAAGGATTGGATAAGAATAAAAAATTTTTTTAAAGAAAACAATTTCTTGGAATGAAAAAAAATAGGGGATTACTCTGATTATTTTTTTGATAATCAGAGTGATTATTTTTTTGATATCTTAAACTTTTTGGAACCCGGTCCCAATTTACCGGTCCAAGCCGGTCGGCTTGGTTTAACTTTTTTATTATCCTAGATGGGGGTTGTGACATATCAGATCCAATGATTTTGAGGTGTTGATTACGAATTTGACATTGATTTTTAGCTAACTTTTGCCTTTGAGTCACCACTGGCTTTTGGTCTCTTTCTCATTCCTAATAGGATAAGGAAAGTCGTGTGATGTTTACACCAGATTTTTTTATTTATTTTAAGTAAAGATATTCTATAGACGACATAATATGTGATTGTGGGGCAATCCAAAACATTGTTTATCTTCTTTCATGCCCAAAACTAGCTGATATATGCTCAGAGGGAAATCTTGAATTAGAGCAAATACTGGAATATACTGGAAAATTTTGGTGGTCCGATTACGAAAAGTAAGTTAGTTTATTTTTTTTTATTATTTCCTCAAAGAAATATTTTTTTCTTTAATTTGGGTCTAATGTCGCTATCAACTGCATGGGCATTTCACGAAGGGGTGTTACCCTCCATTGGTAAGGAACCGACAAACCTGCTACCCACATTAACTTCACCCAGCCTGCATTGGTCCAGAATGCCAGCATCACGAAGTCTTCACCTCGCTGGACATTGCTTAACTTCGGTGATCCTACTAGAACCGGTGCATTCAACGCGCCATTGACGCTGGCATCTAGAGGCTATGATTCGTACTGAAATTTTCAAATTTTTGACGATAAGGATAAGGAAAATCTCTTCCACCCAACCCTTTATACTGATACTGATTATACTGATGGCAGGCCCTTCCGATTGTTATATGGAATCCTTCTCTCTAAATCAACTTCGTTAAAAAATAAAAACACAGGAGATGTTCACGCACGCACATCTAGTATAACTTCTCACTCTTATGCTTACTCGTATGCTGCTTAATACTGATGGCGCTATTTTTGAATGTAGAAGGTAGGAGAGCTATAGAAGACGGGCGGAGGCAGGAGCTATTTCCAGCCCGCCGCAGTCTAGACGCCTCCCCGTCCTACGGATGCACTTGTGTCGGGGAGGCGGGAAGGGAGGGAGGGAGGGAGGCAGGGATGTCGGGGAGGCGGGAAGGGAGGGAGGGAGGCAGCCACCAGTATCGGGGAGGCGGGAAAGGAGGGATGAAGGGAGGGAGGCATGGATAATTCCGTGTCCGTGAGAGAGGCTGGCGTATTCTCCGGTCGTGGAAGGATTATATGGACGTTCAAACCGACCTCAGTACTCTCACTAGCTTGATCGATCAGGCGGTGGACTCAACCTCACACAGCCTGAGTGG